>ML776982.1:936765-958481 GCA_009831015.1 Picea engelmannii
TTCCACATGTCTTGGTAGATGAGTGTCCTGTGCTTCAAAATTTTGGGCTTCGGGAGTTTTTGGATGTGTGGTGTGAAAATCTCCCGAAGTAGTATGGTCCCAAAGTGATGTGTCTCAGAAGGAGAGTGACACATGTCACCCGAAAATGAGCGGATGACGCAACCAAATGACCTGAAATGAATGCCACGTGTCATGACTGATGGACACAACCAAATGACCTGAAATGAGTGCCACGTGTCATGACTGATGGATTCCACATGTCAGCACCATTGTATTATACATGTCATGATAGGAGAGTGCCACGTGTCAAAAAATATGGACACCACGTGTCTCCGACACTTCGGTATTTCAGGGCTCCATGCTTGTCTTGAAGTAAAACTTCCCGGATGAACTAACTCGCAAAGTGACGTGGCACCGAAGGCCCACTCCGACACTTCAGGGATCCGGTACTTTGGGGACTTGCTGCATGCTCAAATAGTGGAAAATATGATGAAAAGTATTTCAAACTCAAATCAAAACATGAAATCACTCTTCAAGAAAGCGAAAAATGATGGTGCAAAATAAGTAAAGACGAGCAGGGGCCATGAAGCTGAGTGAATAAATAATGGAGAATAAGCTAAGAAATCAACCACAAAACTTAGAATTGATGGATGTATAGGGTAAAGGAGGGAAAAGGGAAGGGGTGCATACATCTAGGTTACAACATTGACTCTAGCTGGGGATAACACTTCCCTGTGAGGTACTAAGAACAATAGACCAGGTGTCTTGCCTTTCATAACCTCGCTCCCACTAGAAGTAGCTTACCTCTGTTTCTGTTTGTTGAGCATATATATCTTTGAAGTTCAAAACAATAACTACAACCTAGTTCCTTTGTTGGGATATGGAGTCTTTATTCAATTTGAAACTTAAAACTGTAGCTACACCCCAATGCCTTTATTGGGCTATGGAGTCTTATTGCTAATCTATACACAAACTACTGAAAAAACCAATATACTAAAAACAATATGTGAACTGAAAAATTAACTACTCGAACTAAGAGCTTATTCTCCTACTACCTACTCTATTCAGCTGAAAAACCAAGTAATCATGTGTAATCATATTTCCAATGAAACCAAGAAACTATTTGACTAAGAACCATAAGTTACTCTGTGCATGTCACTGTTTAGAATAATCCAAATGGGATATATCATATGCAACAAAAAATTAGCAGGAATATCGTACTCATGGATGTAAAAGATGATCATGCTAAAACTTACCACATTTGAGATTTTGGAAAAATAAGAATCCATCCATCTCACTATTGGATCTTGAAACTCATGAAAATCCTCCACCTGGTTGAGAGGACAAAGTTGTTGTTGTGTGAGATTTGCATTATAAAAAATACTGAGATGCTCCTATCCTCATTGAAACAACTCATGAAATTCATGTGATTCACAACCATAAAGGGAAACAAATCACTTCTGGTACTGCTCATCTTGTTGTTTGAAATGAATGGGTATATCTTCTGCATTGCTAGTTTTTCCTTGTTCTAGCTCCAAAATGTCATCTTCAGACTTATAGATTTCATGTTGCTCAACAATTTTAGAAGGGAGGGGAACAACTTGCTCGTGACCTTCAACATCGTTTTCCTCATAGTTAATCAAATATTTATGAGAACATAGAACAACAAATGTATCATAACAACGACTAACCGAGGCACCTAGAATAATGCAAGATTTATCCAAAGCCTTGTTATCATCAATTTCATCATTAATGTAATTCCCAACATCATTTTTTTGAAAAAAAGAATCATAAAAAGACTCGTATGTAACTGAATCTTACTCTACTTCTTCAATAGAAAAATCCCTTTTATTTTCACTACTAGAAGAACTAATAAATGACTATCAAATATGAGATCCAAATTCTTCACAACAGTCTTCAAAAAGTAAATTAACCGGAAAAAACCTTTTACAATGCTCATTGAATGTAGCATGGAACTATTCCAGAAAGGAGATGCCAGAAGAGGGCAAGGATCGATACCACTCACGAGCATCTCCCTCTAATGAGTACATGAACATCTTCATTAATATATCCTCATGATGTATTCCCCACTGATGCATGAGTTCATTAAACTCAAGAAAATGCTTAGCAGGGTTGTCATCTCTATGTTCTCTAAATCTGGGCAAGAAATCACCCCACTCATCTATAGTACCAATAACATTTAGAAAACCAGGAACAACAGAGAATTAAAAGGAGAAAACCTTCGAGCCAAGATGGCTTCCATCTGAAAATATGACTTCTTAATATTGTGGAGTCGCCACATGATTCTTTAACCATGGAGTTGCCAGGTGAATGATCTACAATCTGAATGTGTTTGGTCTTTTTTTACCATCAAATATTGGATCTGATCGTTGTCGTTCTCCCAGGGAAAGATATTTCGTTACTCCGTTCCCTGATAATGGCGCCAGAAGATGTTGGTCCTAAAGTCCACACTTGATTGCTAAAGGGCAGAGATAGGCCACCTCAAGTTTATAATGATTGGTTTTTTGATGAGTTGGTTTTCTTGGTCAGCTTAAGGATAGGTTTTCAAAGATGGTAATCTGGTTGGACATACCACACAGTATAAAAGTAGGTTATCCTTTGCTAATGGTATGGATATTAATGGATAGTTGGGAATATGAAAAGACAAACACAAGAAACAACAACAAACAATGCAAGAATCACTTGCTATGTGAGAATACAGACTTAAAATAATAACTTAATACTTAGACAGATACCTAGATGAAAATAATCCAACAGGTTGCCAAATAGTAGATGAATGCCACATGTCAGCGCTAGATGGCTACCACATGTCTTGGCGGATGAGTTCCGTGTGCTTCGACATTTCAGGCTTCGGGATTTTTTGGATGTGAGGCGTGAAAATCTCTCGAATTAGTATGGTCCTGAAGTGACGTGTCTCAGAAGGAGAGTGACACGTGTCACCTAGAAATGGGCAGATGACACAACCAAATGACCTTAAATGAGTGCCACGTCTCATGATTGATGGACGCCATGTGTTAACACCGATGAGTTCTATGTGTCATCATAGGAGAGTGCCACGCATCAAAAACTGATGAATGCCATGTGTCTTCGACACTTCGGCATTTCGAGGCTCCGTGCTTGTCTTGAAGTAAAACCTCCCTGATGAACTAACTCGCGAAGTGACGTGGTAGTGAGGGGCCACTATGGAACTTTGGGGCTCTGATACTTCAAGGACCTGCTGCTTGCTCAATTAGTGGAAAATATGATGACAAGTATTTCAAACTCAAATCAGAACATGAAATCACCCTTCAAGAAAGCAAAAAAAGATGGTGCAAATTAAGTAAAGACGAGCAGGGGCCATGATGATGAGTGATTAAATAATGGAGAATAAGTTAAGCAAGCAGCCACAAAACTTAGAATTGATGGATGTATAGGGTAAAGGAGGGAAAATGGTAGGGGTGCAGACCTAGGTTACAACAGGTAACATGAAATCCCTACATAGTTTTTATTGTGATTGATTTCTCACTTTAAATTAGATATGTGAGATTTGCATAACTCTTATTATGTTGTTAAAGAGACACTTCGTTGTGTTAGTATATATAGTTGATCCACATAAGGAATGTTTGGGCTTGGAGTACTTGATAAAGATGCTTGGCCTTAATGAATATGAAATTTGCAATTTACCATTGATGGTTAGAATAGATATTAATTATTACCTGGATTTTACTTGTGCTCTGGTGATATAAATCCTTATGTCTCGTTCTCTGACTCATTCACACTCCTTGTTGATTAAGGATTGATAGATGAGTATGGTTGGTATATCTAGTTTAGGTTATGGTTTATGTGGAAAGATGTATAGGTGGAATTGCGTCTGTTAGATTGATATATGATTTATAGTTGGACTATTGTCGAAACGTTCATAGGTGGTAATTGCGTCGATTAAAGTGATGTATGTTGTGTTGTAGATTTTTGTCGTGCCATGCATACTTGATAATTAAGATTGATTGATGAATCTAGTCTTGAATTTTGGTTTATGATTGTATTAGTGGGATTTAGACACCTCCTTGTTCCTCAAAATAGTCGCTATCCCTGAGACCTTAAGTGGTCAAAATCAATCAGATGAATCGTGGGCTTGAGCGTTTCTTATGTGTCCTGGAGGTCCTAACCATGTAGGATAAGTTGGGTGGGTAGTTCTTTAAATGTTCGGTGACATGGTTGATCAAATATCTCTATTTCGCTTCAATTGATCGTGATGCGTGAATTGCGTTGCTATTTGATTATGTTAACATGTTGATTATGCTTCATTATTTGTTATGATGATGTGTATATTGTGCCGCTATTTATTGTGTTAATGCGTTGATTATGTGTTGTTGATAATATTTATGATGTGTTGCTATTAATTATGTTGATGCCATGATTGTGTCGTTATTTGTCATGATGTTGTGTCGCTTGCAATTCTATCAATTATGTGTGACGATTCTATTATCCTAATGCATAATTTATTTATTTATTTTTAGCTATCGTACTTCATTTGTAGTTGTAAGGGTCGTTACAAAACAATTTTATTCTTTTCTTGAGAGATATGAACTTTATGTTATATTAACATGGTACAAATTGTAGTTTTTTGGATTTATTGTTTAAGAACTTTTTTTTTTTATAAGGTTTGAACATGTGTCTCTTCTAATAGAACGTACAAATTTTACCAATTAACTTTATCCATGTTGATTATCTTGTAAATATACTCATCACTACTAGGAAACTCATGTTTACCAAAAGTCTTTTTGAAATATTTGGACTAAATGTGAAAGAATTTTGAATATGTTTACATAAATGGATTTGTGGATTTTTATATCTCTTGGTTCATGGTGCACCATTCTAGTATGGTACACTTAATACAACAATGTAATAATGATCCTCGTGTAAATTGCATCGAACAACCAACAACCCACAAATCCATACCGATGTAGGAGCATCGTACCCCAAATCATTACCATAATTTTGACCTTCGAGAAGGCTCGAGGACATGGCCAAGAGGGCAAGATTTGCTCGTAGACAATAGGGTTTGTTAATTATTGATATGCATATTTTGTTTTTGGAGATTTGTTGAGAACATATCGGATCTGAGGAATGACCTGATCCTCTTATTGTAATGTTTAAATGTAGCCTGCGGGCATAATGAGTGAGGCCGGGTACAATGTAAACTCAACGAGAGGGCAGTCAGGCCCTGAGAGGCACCTTACTGTGTAATCCATCTCAGTTTAATAAAAATCATGTATTTTTGTAGACTTGTGAGTTTATGTCTTTAAGTGTTTTAAGCCTGTGTGTATAAAGCCTGATCAAATCCATAAGCTTGAATCCAAATGCATGCATTTGTGTCAGATCGAGATAAACTGTTATGAGAATTTAGGTCGGAGCCGAGAGTTGTAGGTTTGGAGCATAGTAGAAGCGTGACGAAGATCCGCTCGACGAAGACTCACTGTCGATCCATTATCCCACCGTCGATCACATAATGGATCGACAGTGATCCATTTTGAAAATATTATTATGGAAGGAAAGATCCAACCGTCCAATTGCATGAGAGATCGAGCTGTCATTTCCGTGGAGACTGACGATCAAGAGTAAAGCATAGCATGGGAGATGCACAGAGGCCAAACCATCGAACGACAAAACCATAGTCCTAAGTGCAGAATTGAAGCCGTTGGCTCAGAGTTCTGACGTGTAGGGTTTCAGGACTCCACCAGACTAGAAATGAGTTATGGTGCATTGTTGAGTGATTACATTGGTAGCCCGGGTGGCCCAGGTACTTAGTGGTCGTGGTTCCGTAGCAGAGTTCCACCACCGAACTCGGTTAGCCCGGGTCCTTAACCTACTATCACTCATAGTGGAAAGAGTCAGCCCCTGGGGTTGAATGATACCAATGAGAGAGAAAAAGACTTGCGTGAAACGTGAAGTTCATTTGAACTTCATGGATTGAGATTTAGAGAAAGAGACTCTGAGATATGATCTAGGGTGTCTGTGAATGAGAGAAAGAGGAGTTTTATTGATGCCTAGCGCTACAATTCGTGAGCCATATAACCCACATGTCCGAGGATCAAAATTAGTGATCTTCGGTACCCCAGAATTGGTCTTCATCAAGTGGTATCATAGCAGGGAAATATTTCATGCATGTGATTGGGTAGATGCAAAATCTATAGAAGAGTAGAGGAGTGCTAACAAGGTTCCAGAGGAGAGAACCTGTGATACCAAAACGGTAGGCCAAAGGTCATGAGGAAGCTTGGTGAGGTATTGAGTAGCAAGTGCAGAGGCTTACTACATAAGCTTAGTTGCAACTTACTGTTGAGTATGAGGAGAAACTCAGTGTTAGATGGAGTGATGGATGAGGAAAAAAGAAAACCATAGAGTGAAGATGAAGCAACAATGAAAACACATGATGAGGAGATCATGAATATTTTCTACCCTAGGAGTCTATGCTGGAACATCATACCCAAAATCATTATTAGAATTTTGAACTTTGAGAAGGCAATGATGTGGATGGATGTGGCCAAGAGGACAGTATTTCCTCATAAACAATAGGGTTTGTTTACTCATAAACAATAGGGTTTGTTAATTATTGGTATGTATTTGTTGTGTCTGGGATTTGTTGAGAACATATAGGATCAGAGGAATGATCTGATCCTCTTATTATAATGTTTAAATGTAGCCTGTAGGTATAATAAGTGAGGCTTGGTAAAATGTAAACTCAACAAGAAGGCGGCCAAGCCCCGAGCGGTGCCTTACTGTGTAATCCTGCTCATTTTAATGAAAACCATGTAATTTTGTATACTAGTGAGTTTATTACTTTGAGTGTTTCAAATCTGTGTGTATAAAGCTTGATCAAATCCATAAGTTTGAATCCAAATGCATGCATGTGTGAGGTCGAGAGAAATTGTTATAATAATGCAGGTTGGAGCCGAGAGTTGCAGGTTTGGACTATAGAAGAAGCGTGACGAAGACCCACTGTCGATCACAGAATGGATCGATAGTGATCCATTTTGAAAAACTTATTGTGCAGGGAAAGATCCAACCATCCAACTGCGGGAGACATTGAGCTGTCATTCCCACGGAGAGCAATGATCAAGAGTAAATTGAAGCATGGGAGATGCATGGAGGCCAAACCATCGACCGAAAATACCACAATCCTAAGTGTAGAATTGAAGCTGGTGGCTCATATTTCTGACGTGTAAGGTTTCGGGACTCCACCAGACTGGAAACGAGTTAAGGTGCATTGTTAAGTGATTACGCAGGTAGCTCGGGTGGCCCAGGTACTTAGTGGTTCCGATTCCATGAAAGAGTTTCACCACCGGACCCGGTTAGCCTGGTCATTAACCTACAATCACTCAAAGTGGAAAGATTTAGTTCTGTTAAATATAATGTAACCTCAACAGGGTGACTGTACACTGCCAGCTGTCCTGGCCAGCTGTACTTTCTATTCTTGTTTTGCTTGAGCCTATTTAGCTCAGCTATTTTCCTTTGCATACTTACTACTTCAGAACTTCTTCATATCTTCTTCATGTACTCGTTTTGTACTCTTCTTCTTATATTCTAATATATTGTTTTCTGTTCTATTCTTTCTCTCTGCATTTCTTGCTTCACAATTTATCATGGTATCAGAGCTTCAACAGTAAGCCTCTTCACACAGGCTAGAGAGCAACACGATCATCAAACAACACAGAGCTTACACGGATCTTGAGAGCATTCGACACAGACTTTTCACAAGGCTTGGAGAGCTATCCATCATACTCTCGAAAGATCCTTGCAGGAAACTTCCACGAGGAAGCTGTCCGCTCATACTCTCAAAAGATCAGTGGAAGAAGCTCACACGAGGTCGTAGAGCATACTATGCTCGAAAGTTTCAAGAAGCAGAAACACGATAAGGAAGCAGAGACTGAGAAGGAAGAAATAGTAAAGATTCTTGTTCAATTTTCAAAGAATCATCAAAGATTCACGAAGAAGAGCTACAGGAGGTGGGAACTCTTGAAGAATTCAAAGCATTTGTTCAAATTTGTGAAAGATAGTTGCAGAAAGAAGAAGCGTTTAAAGCATTTCGGAAATCGCTCAAATCTGTCAAAGATTGCAGCAGAGAACAAAGAACTCGTGAAATTCTTTCAAATCTTTGAAAGATTCATGAATTTTTCTTCCGCAGAAGAAAATCCTTGCAAAGGTAGAAAAGAACGTGTCTCAGGTTCAAAGAACAACCGTCGCGGCCGTAATATTTGTCCTGCCAACAGATCCGAGGAGGAAATCCAGTTCAGAAGGGAAGAAGAGAGCGTGGAAAAGGAAAAAGAATTTCATCCATTAGATCTTGTGCAGAGGACCGATAGTCGTTGGATCCGCGAGAAAGTGCATGAGGTTTAGTCCTTTGGAGTGCACAGGAGAAATTCAATTTGCGAAGTCACGAAATAATCTGGACCGTCCATCAAGAGACATGTGGCGAGATCTCGACATTTCACTGACTCGGAAGTTGTAAAGGTCAGAAGACATCCGTGAGAATTCGCGAATTGCGAAATCACGAGTTATTCTAGACCGTTGGATCGTGAAAGATCGTGAGCCATCGATCTTATCCCATCGCAAAATCGGGGATCGGGAGTTGGACGAGCGAAGGAGACTGCTCTCCAAAACCTCGATACGTGAAATCCCGACATCACAAATTGCGAAATCCCGAAAGGATAGTGAGTCGTCCATCTCAGAGGACAGGTGGCAGCAGATCCAAGTTCCATCATTTCGGCATTTCGGAGTTCGGGATATCAGAGGTCTTGTTGACAAAAGATCACGACACTCCATGGCGAAAGTCCCGAAATCTTGAAAAGATCACAGTCGTCCATTTGTTCGGACACGTGGCATACATCGAGGAAACCGTCGGCATATCGGCTACCGGGGTTTCAAGTAGACAGAGGATTTGGAGTCGCAAGTCGCAAAATCGTGAAATGACGAGGGTCATCCATCTTTCGGGGACGCGTGGCATCAATCCAGGATCTCAGGAAATTTTCTGAAAAAGCGATTTTGGCAAAATCGACAATTCGGACTTTGCATTTTGGAAGCGCAGCGTGACGAGGAATCATGATTCGCGAAATCCCGATTTGCGAAATCCCGATTCGCAAAATCCCGATAGGATCTGGACCGTCAGATCATCAACAGATTTGGACCGTTGATTGTCCAACAGGCACATTTCGACGATTTGAGGGACAGAGAACTGACAAAGGCATCGCTATTCTCCGATTCATGAAAAGCCAGCAGGGCTTTAACCTTTAGGCGTGTGGTCACATTGTTCGGAGACAAAGGGCCAATCTAAGGCCATTAAGCCCTCTTCGACATTTCGGCGATCGGAGGTTGGAGTGTCAAGAGATCGGAGGACTCGTATAACGAAGTCCCGAAGACAGAATCGCGAAGCCAAAAAAAAAATCGTGAAGTCGAAACTTGCGAAATCTCGAATCGCAGAGTTCTGAAGCCACTACAAATGACACGTAGGAGACAGGTAAGTAAGATTTTTTTTTCCTTTTTCCTATTTTGCTGAATTCTTTAAAAGATGGCGACGTCTAGCAATTTAGGACCAACTTAGGGTCCGATTCTTCTTGGAAAGAACTATGAGTTCTGGTCTCTTCAGATGAGATCCTTCTTGCAAGAACAAGAGTGCTGAGATCTAGTGGATCATGGATATGTGGAACCAGATCGAGCAGACCTGTCCGCCATGACTAATCAACAGAAAATTGCTTAAGAAACACAGAGAAACAGAGAAAATAAAGCTAAATTTTGGATTCAAAATTCTGTGGATGACTCGATTTTCTCAAAAATCACAGGCGTTGGTACTTCAAAACAGGCTTGGGACATCCTTAAATCTTCTTACCAAGGAAATGACAGGGTCAAAACAATTAAACTGCAGACCTTGAGAACGCAATTCGAGACTCTAAGGATGATAGAGTCCGAAAATGTGGATCAGTTCATGACTAGAGTCATGGGCATTGTAAACCAGATCAGACTGACTGGTGAAACCATCACTGATCAACGAATTGTTGAGAAAATCCTCAGAAGTTTACCAAATAAATTCGAAATGGTTGTAACAACAATCCTTGAATCCAAGGATCTGTCAAGTTTTTCAATAGATGAATTAATTGGTTCTCTGGTGACACATGAGACCAGACTGCATCTCACAGATGAGTCAATCTCCAATGCTTTCAAAACTCATTTCTCCTTCAGCAGAGGGAGAGGTAGAGGAAGAAGCAGAGGTCACCAAGAAAGAGGGAGCAATCAAAGTAACCATCACTCTAGTGGAGGTAATAGAGAACAGTATCCGAATCAAAATTTCCAAGGTCAAAGACAACGACAACAAAATCAACATCAGAATTTCCAGCTTCAAAGAGGCAGAGGGAGAAGATCAAATGAGAAATCAAGCATACAATGCTATTACTGCAAAAAGTATGGGCACTATGAATCTGAATGCAGGAAGAAGCAAGCAAATCAACTCTCAGGCAGAGCAAATGTGTCAAATCACATGGGAGAAAACTCAACAGGTATGTTTCTTTCGTGCCACAAGACTGAAGAACAACCTAAAGATCTCTAGTTGCTCGACAGTGGATGCAATAATCACATGACAGGTAACAAAGATTTACTTTCATGTGTTGATTCTTCAATCTCATCTGATATTACACTTGGAAATGATTACTTAGTCAAAGTTCAAGGAAAAGGAACTGTTCCTATTCTTACTAAACAGAATGTAAATAAAGACATAAACAATGTCTATTATGTTCTAGATCTGAAACATAATTTTCTAAGTGTAGGATAGCTCATTGAACATGTCTATAATGTACTTTTTGATGGAGTATCTTGCAAGATATATGACAAAATCCCAAGCAGAAAATTGATTTCTGAAATCCATATGACTCCGAATAGGATGTTTCCCCTTACCCTCAGAATTGCAAATCTGATTCAACCATATGCACAGAGTGCATCTACCCTGAATGAAACAATGGTTTGGCATACAAGATTTGGACATCTACCATTTCAGAGTCTAAGTCTTCTTCAGAAGAACTCCATGGTCAAAGGTCTTCCTATATTTAAAGAGCAAATTCCCCCATGTGAGTCTTGCATACTTGGAAAACATAAGAGAACTAGTTTTCCATAGTCTTCCAATCAAGCCAAATAACATCTTGAACTTGTTCACACTAATCTGTGTGGCCCAATGCAAACAGATTCCATAGGTGGCAGCTTTTATTTTCTAACGTTTATTGATGATTTCAATAGAAAAATATGGATCTATTTTCTCAGACACAAGTCTGAAACTTTTGCAAAATCCAAAGAATTCAAAGGAGAAGCTGAAAAACAGAGTGACAAATATATCAAAGCACTCAGGTCAGATGGAGGAGGAGAATACAACTCCATAGAATTTGCAAATTTCTGCAAATCACAAGGCATTATCATGCAAACAACAGCCAAGTATACTCCACAACAGAATGGAGTGGCTGAAAGGAAAAATCAGACAATAATGAATATGGCAAGAACACTTCTTAAAGAGAAAAGTTTTTCAAATATCTTTTGGGCTGAAGCAGTAGCATGCTCAGTTTATCTCTTGAATAGATCTCCAACCACAAAACTAAAGCTAAAAGTTCCCCAAGAAGCATGGAGTGGGACAAAGCTCAATGTTGCGCATCTAAGGACATTCAGATGCATTGCATACACTCGCATACCTTCCGAATTAAGGGAGAAACTTGATGACAAAAGTGAGAAATGTATTTTCACTGGATATAGTGAAACATATAAAGCTTACATGCTTTACAATCCAATCACCAAGAAACTAATTCTCAGTAGAGATGTAAAATTTCTGGAAAATCAATTTTGGAATGATTCAGAAAATCAACAAATGGATAGTCAAAATCCATTGTTACCAAGTTCTGAAAACACAGAAAATTCAGGACAACAAGTACCTCAAACTATTCTTCCAATATTGCAAGTACAAAGACAACCTGCAAATTCTCAAGATAACTCAACTTCCAGCAGAGAATCATTCTCTGAACCACAAAATCAGAGAACTCGAAGTTTGATAGAAATCCATCAGCAGTTGGATGAGTTTGAACAACACAACCTTTTTGCTTTAATGTCATGTCAACCTACATCTTTTAAGGAAGTAGCTAAGGAGCCACATTGGGTTCAAGCCATGAACCAAGAAATTGACTCCATTGAGAAGAACAAGACATGGGATCTTGTTGATTTTCCAAGTCACAAGAAGAGTATTGGTGTCAAGTGGGTTTACAAAACTAAACTTAATGAAAAAGGGCAGATCGAAAAACACAAGGCAAGACTTGTTGCCAAAGGATTCTCACAACAACCAGGTACTGATAATGGTGAAACTTTTTCTCTAGTAGCAAGATTAGACACTATAAGGACTCTATTGGCCATAGCAGCCCAACACAAATGGCAAGTATACCAGATGGATGTCAAGTCAACATTCCTGAATGGTTTCTTAGAAGAAGAGGTGTATGTCGATCAACCACCTGGATTTGAAGTCCAAGAGCATCCAACCGAAGTATATCGATTGAAGAAAGCCTTGTATGGCTTAAAGCAAGCTCCAAGAGATTGGTACAACAGAATTGACACTTACCTGATCCAAAGAGGTTTCAGTAGAAGTCAAAATGAGACAACTCTTTACACCAAAATAGATCAGCATGGTAAAATTTTGATTGTATGTTTATATGTTGATGACATGATCTATACGGGAAATCTTGAGTTAACAAATTTTAAACATGCCATGCAATTTGAGTTTGAGATGATAGATCTTGGCATAATGAAATATTTTTTAGGGATTGAGGTTGATCAATCAACCAAAGGCATTTTTGTCTGTCAGAAAAAGTATGCAGTAGACATCATCAAAAGATTTTGCATGGAAGAATGTAATCCAGCAGAAACCCCTATACCCCTAGGCACAAAATTGAGCAAGAAAGATGAAGGCCCTATAGTGGACCCTACTCTGTACAAAAGTTTAGTAGGCAGTTTGTTGTATCTTACAGCAACTAGGCCTGGCATTATGTATGCAACCAGCCTTGTTTCCAGATTCCTGGAATCACCAAAAGATTCTCATTGGAAAATGGCGAAACGAATTTTGAGATATGTTGCAGGAACTCTCAATTTTGGCTTATGGTACACTAAATCTGATAGTAGTCAACTTTCTGGTTACACAGACAATGATTTTGCAGGCAGCCTAGATGACAGGAAAAACACATCTGGACATGTTTTTCAACTGGGCACGAACCTGATCTCATGGGCATCAAAGAAGCAGCCAATTGTTTCAATATCTTCTGCAGAGGCAGAGTATGTCGTTGCTACCTCAGCATCCTGTCAAGCTGTGTGGCTGAGAAGAATATTGAAAGATATGTCACATACAGAAAAGGATCCAACTCCTATTTTTTGTGACAATACTTCAGCAATTGCTCTATCCAAAAATCATGTGTTTCACAAGAAAAGCAAACACATTGACATTCGTTTTCATTTCATACACGAGCTAGTCAATAATGGTGATATTTTACTACAATTATGTGGTTCTTGAGATCAACTTGCTGATATCTTTACAAAGCCACTGGGAAAATCGGTTTTTGATTGTCAAAGACAACACTTAGGCATAATCGGTGCTGATGATTGTAACTGTTGAGTTTAAGAGGGAGTGTTAAATATAATGTAACCTCAACAGGCTGACTGTACACTGCCAACTGTCCTGGCCAGATGTACTTTCTATTCTTGTTTTGCTTGAGCCTATTTAGCTCAGCTATTTCCCTTTGCATGCTTACTACTTCAGAACTTCTTCATATCTTCTTCATGTACTCATTTTGTACTCTTCTTCTTATATTCTAATATACTGTTTTCTGTTCTATTCTTTCTCTCTGCATTTCTTGCTTCACAATTTATCAAGTTCCCGTGGTTGAATGATGCAACAAGAGAGAATGAGACCTGCGCGAAACGTGAAGTTCGTTTGAACTTCATGGATCGATATTTAGAGAAAGAGACTCTAAGATATGATCCAGGGTTCCTGCAAATGAGAGAAAGAGGAGTTTTATTGCTGCAAGCGTGTCCAACACTATATTTTGTGGGATAGATAACCCACAAGTCCTAGGATCAATCAAAATTAGTAATCTTCGGGACCCCAGAATTTGTCTTCATCACATAGCCTTAATCATATCTCTTGGAGTTCTTATCGGTGATGACAATGACCTCCATAACACATATTTAATACATGTTTCATTTATTTACACTTTTTTGATTTAGAGGAGGTAGGGTATGCATACCGGGTAAGGTATGTATACCTCCTTAGACTTTAGCAGTAAAATTGTTGGGGAAAAGGTCTCATATACTAATTTGATGTGCTTAACAGTAACCTTAAAAATAAATTATTATTATTATTATAATAAACAGAAATGAATAAAAAAAATGCAATAATGCACCATACAATACTCCATATATTATTCTACACGCCAAACACAATACACAATTTTTTATTTTTGATATCAATATGCCAATCTTATAATAACACACCAAATTTAGAGTGCACACTTTTGTGCATTTAATACTTTTTTATATTTATCTATTTTATGGTGTTTCTAGCACTATAGAATATTTCATGACTAGATTTTTTTAAATCACTCTCATTAGTTTTCTAACTAAAAGAAAATGCATTGGTGTATTGAGTCAAGAAGTGCATAGGGTAAAAGTAAAATAATTTTCATTTTTACTCTTAGTTGCTCCATTTGCTTAGAAACATCAATGTTCCATCACAACTTTAGATTCAACTCTAGTTTTCCTTCTTACTCTACCTTAAATTCACTCTATGTCCTCTTATTTATTTATTCATGTCAAAGTAGGGCTTTTGAAATTCTTCTTTAAACCCCTAAGTTCATAGATTATCATATTTAATGAAATGGATCCTTAACCACAAACATACATTGGACTAGTAATTTTGTTTATTTTCATTTATTATATTTTTTTATAATTTTTTCATATATTTCTCAATATTGATTCATAATTTTTCATAAAATATCTAAGGTACATCAATATTATAGACACACAACTCTACAATGGTGCACCACTATTACACAAGCATACAATAACATAACACATGGTGGGAATGAGAAATGTGTGATCATACAATAACATAACACATGGTGGGAATGAGAATTGTTTGATGTGCTTTTTCTATGTAACCACACATACCTCATATGTATTTAGTATGTTAATCATAGTAATGCCATTACAAGGAAAATAAGCTTTTACTTAAGCACTTTTCCCTATTTTTATTTCAATGGAGGTTTTTAATGATGGTGAGTAGGTGAAGGTTATAGTGGATTTTTTTACTCAATGCGCCTAAAAACAGTTTGGTACACCCATTCTTTATGATATCAAACGCACCCATTCTCCTATATATCTAAATGCGTGGTAAATAACAATGCAAAAAATGGCATCCAACACTCACATTTTGTTAAACACGATATTTTTCTAAATACCACTTGGTACATACTAAACATTTAAATACATTGATGCTCATTATCACATACAACTTCATCAACGCACTTTGGTATAAGGTGCACCACTTTAGCATTAAATAAAATAACCCAAATTTTGTAAAAAAAATTATTTGAAATTAATTTGCAATGCTTACTAGACCTATAAACACAACAGTAAATACATTACCATGCACACTAAGTTTGTGTAATAATTTTGTAGAAAAATTCTTATCAATGCACCATAAACATATAAATACACTATTGCCTAGTGATACTAGGCATAATTAAATAGGGTTAAATTAGAAAAATACCAAAATAGGTTTGAAGATTGGAAAACATAATATTTTCAAAAAATTAGTACGCATAAGCACACCAATGAATCATTATACAATGTGCATATGTTTAGGATTAAATTATATATATATATAATTTAAAAAAACACTATTTCGAAAAAAATATTCTAACCTTATTACAAAACATATAATCACCCTTGTGGGTAACCCCATTAAGTGCATATATATATATATATATATTAACGGTGTGCTATGGACAAGTTACCATACATCGTTCTAAGCAGCTTTGAAAATTTGAAAACTTTTTTTTATAGGTGACTCCAACACGTGTTAATTTCATTTACTAGTTTTAGTATTTATAATGTTTTTTATTATTTTCATGGGAAGTATGAACTAACATTATATTAACATGGTACATGGTACAAATTATAGTTTTTTGGATTTATGGTTTAAACATGTTTTTTTTTTAATGAGGTTTGAACGTGGGCCTCTTTTAACAAAAATTTATGACTTTTACCAATTAACTTAATCCATGTTGACTATCTTGTAGATACACTCATTACTATTAGGAAAATGACATTTACCAAAGTTTTTTTTGAAATCTTTGCATTAAATGTGAAGGAATTTTGATGATGATTACACAAATGAATTTGTGGAGTTTTATATCTTATGGTCCATAGTGCACCATTTTGGCATGGTGCACTTAATAAATTGATGTAACAATGCTTCTTGTTTGAAGTGCATCTAATATCCAACAATTCAGAAAAGATATTGTTATATGTTATTATTTTAAATATTACACAAACAATTTCAACACATATGATTTTTTTTCTTTTGAAGTTAGAAAGTACAATGATGTACCTTATGACATTCTATATTTTATGAGATTATTTAAACTAATAAAGGTCAAACCTCCTAAAAGTAACATCAACAAGAGTGAAGCTATGGCATTGAAAAACCCGAGGTCTAACAAGGAGATAATGATAATTAACGATGATAAAGGGAACAAAATAGTCATTATGAACAAATAGGAATATCAAGCTAAAATGTACGAACACTTAACAACTAGAGGATGCTACAAAAAGTTAGAAAAACACCCAAGCACAAAAATTATTAAGGAGGTTGAGAATACAATAAAAAACTCGAATTTGGATGAAGTCACAAAGAAAAATCTCATTCCAAAAAACCCTATCATCCCAGGACTATATGGCATGCCCAAAATTCACAAAAATGGAGTCCCCTTGAGACTGATTGTAAATACCATTGGATCCCCCACTTACCAACTGGTGAAATTCATGGAAAAAACCTTGAAACCATTGGTAGGAAAAACCTTTTCTTACATCAAGGATTCTTCTCAATTTGTCGATGGTATAAAAAATATTCATATGAATGAAAATGACATGCCGGTGAGTTTAGATGTGGTCTCTCTTTACCCAAAAGTTCATGTTGAAGATGCTATTAAGGTTATCAAGGATATCACTAATGACAAAATAGCTAGCTTGGTGAAGACATGTTTGAAATCCACTTATTTTATCTTTTGAGGCGACATATATGAACAAACAGATGGTGTTGTGATGAGATATCTACTCTCTCCAGTGGTTGCCAATCTATATATAGAGTATTTCGAGAAGAGTGTCATTGATTCATTTCCCTTGAAACCAATAGAATGGAAAATATTTATTGATGACAATAACATAATTTGTCCTCATGGTAAGAATAATTTGGATAATTTCCTCAACAACCAATCTGATCACATCAAGTTCACTATGGAGATCTAGGAGAATAAATTCCTTTCATTCCTAGAAGTCCTCATTACTAAAAAGGAATATGGTTCTCTTGCACACCATGTATATCGAAAGAAAACCCACACAAAGAAATATTTGCATGTAGACTCTCATCATCATCCATCTCAAAATAAGGGTATCGTGAACACTCTTGCCACTAGAGCATTCAAAATTGTTGATATAGAACATCTCAATGAATAATTTAAACATCTCTCAGAAACCCTTCAAAGAAATGGATACAAAATGAGAGATATAAAAAAAGCCTCCATAAAAGAGAAAAACCCAGAAAATAGGACACATGCTAAAGAAAAGGAGAGCATAATAAGAGTTATTCTCCCTTACATCAAAGGGACAACTGATATAATAGCTAAGGTTCTAAGAAGAAAACATATTGAGACTGCCTTCTCTCCCCCTAACTCCTTAAGGAACATGCTTGATAATGTTAAAGACCTGATAGATCCTAAGATGAGAAAGGGTGTCTATTTAATTCCCTTCTCATGTGAAAAGATATACATTGGTGAGGCCAATCGCTTAGTAAAGGTTAGATTAAAGGAACATTATGTAGATATCATACATGATAGGAATAAAAAATCTGTAATGATTAAGCAATCTCATAAATCTAACCCTTAGCTATGCATTGAAGATGCAAAGATAATTTCTATAAAAAATCACTATAACAAACAATGAATCTGTGAAGCCTTCGAGATTGAAAAACATTCTCAAAATTTTACCAAAGATGATGGTTTAATGCTGAGTGAATCCTAAATACCACTCATTCACACCTTTAAGAATAAATTTAATAATAAATAATTAATCTACCAGCCGACCTTTGCTGACTACCATGACGTTATTTGTATTTAAAAGACTATGTTTCTCTCTTTATCCCTCGAGATTCTCTTCTCTCGAAGATGGATCATCTTTGTAGTCCGAAATTTTCATAGAGAAAAACACACACAAAAAAAATAACACAAGTTTCCATAAAAAATCTTCTTCTACCTTTGAAAACCTAAACGAATCCTATATTTTGCTTGACACATTAAAGAAGGTGCACAAATTATTAGTTTTAATCTATCGGTATACTAATCTTATCACAATTCACCAAAGCTACGGTGTATGATTTGCATTTAATCCTTTTTATATGCCTATGCATTTTATAATGTCTCAAATATTGTATAATACATCATGGCTAGGTATTTTTGAAGTGACCCTTGTCTATGCACTAACTAAAAGTAAGTAGATGCACTGGTGTGTTAAGTCAAGAGGTGTATAATACATCATGGCGAGGTATTTTTGAAGTCACCCTTGTCTATGCACTAACTAAAAGTAGATGCACTGGTGTGTCAAGTCAAGAGGTGAATCAATGCTATGGCAAAAAGAAATAAATTTCATTTTCATTTTCCCTCTTTGTTTAGTACTCCATTTGTTGATAAGTGTAACTAGTGTTCCATCATAGCTCGAGTTTGACTTTCTACTTTACCCTAAATTCACTCATCTTCTTGCTCATCTATCTATGTTAAGGTTCATCTATTTATGTTAAGGTAGGGATTTGAATTTCTTCTTCAAAAAAACCTAAGTTCATATTTAAATACCCATATTTAGTTGCATGGATCCTCAACAACAACCATTATACTAGGTAATTTTGTTTGCTTTTATTTTTTACACATTTTTTGGTTTTTTCCATGTCTTTTCGATTTTTCATTTTTTATTATGTTTTTCAATATATTATTTATATTGCATTGATATTTTATTTGATGTACCTTTTTGCTATGGTGCACCTCTATTACACAAGTACACTTGGAAATGTAGTGAATGGTGAGCATGGGAGTTGTGTGATGTGCTACTTCTAGGTGGGCACACCTACCTCACATATATTTAGTGTATCAATCATAGTAATGTTATTACAAGGAAAATACATCTTTTGCAAAGGTTTTTATGAAATTACTTTTCCTCGTTGTATTTTTAGTAGAGGTTTTTAGTTAAGATGGTTGGTTGAAGGTTATAGCGAAAGTTTTTTTACTTGGTGTTCCTATAACCAGTCAAGCATACTAGTTCTCTATAATAATACATGCAATGATGATATTATATATCTAAATTCCTTGCAAATAAAAACTCAAAAAATGGCTTCCCATACTCAAATTTTGTTAAACGCCATATTTAAAATAAAATGCCACATGGTGCATACCAAACATATAATTACAACAACTACATTGGTGCATCTTGGTTCAAGGAACACTACTTTAGGGTTAAATAAAATAATCTATATTTTGTAAAAAAAAATATCTAAAAAAATCACTCTATGATGCTTACCAAATCTATAGACTTTCTATGCACCACTGCATACATTACTTTCCACACTGCAATAGGGTTAACAATTTTGCATTCTTATTGGTGTTCCATATACATATAACTGTACTGGTATGTAGTGATAATAGGATAACTGCACTGATATGTAGTGATACTAGTTGCACTGTAATAGTGATAAATAAATAAAAAAACCAAAGTAGGTTTAAATTTTGTAAAAAATGATATTTTCAAAA
This sequence comes from Picea engelmannii, assembly GCA_009831015.1. Taxonomy (NCBI): domain Eukaryota; kingdom Viridiplantae; phylum Streptophyta; class Pinopsida; order Pinales; family Pinaceae; genus Picea; species Picea engelmannii. Next base: position 956,895 of record ML776982.1, read on the forward strand.
AATTATATGGAATGCACACTAAACATATAACCACACCAATGTTTCATTATGCAAGGTGTGCTAGTTTAGGATTAAATAAAAACACATTTTTTTTTTAAAGTACTATTTCAAAAAATATATTTTCATGATTACAAAATGTATAAATGCCTCAATACGTAACTCTATTAGGTGCACTCATTTATGTTTAAATATTTAAAAAACAAAATCACTTACTGGTGTGATATGGACATATAACCACACTTATGCATTGGGATACAAGGAATACCATACCAAGGTGAAATATAAAACATTACTAAACCAATATTTCAATTTTACTTTTCACTAGTGCTTCCAACACCTTCAAGCATTGATGCCCTTTGTTCCCCTATGAGTGTCTCATTATCTCGTTCTTCTAAATTGTTGTATTTCACCATAACTATTCATCCACAATGAAATCTAGTTCATTTATCAAGTTTTCAAAATCCACTGAATTGATTTTATTTATTTTTATTTTTTTGTGAAAACCTTTCCTCTATAATGAACATGAATGAACATGAGACTAGATAATTTTTGTGAAAACATTGCCTCTATAAATTCACACTCTACACGACTATGTTCTTACATGTTGCACTAATTTTGGTGCTCTATATCATTCTAAGCACCATGAGAATTCAAATAGATAGGTGTGTATATTTATTGCAATATCAAATGCAATAAGAATGTTATGAAGCATCGTTACAAGGTCCAACATCCATGCACACACACTGCAAAACATAAACAATTATTACTATTTTCTTTGGTTATTACTTACTTGGTAGGAAATCTTGTTTGAAAACATCCTTCATTTCTTTAAATACCACATCTTGGCTATACACAACCTTCTTAGTTTTTGGGTTCCAAAGCTTATAACCTTTGATACCATTTGTATACCCAATAAAGATACACTTTTCATCCTTCTTATCTAGCTTACTCTTGTTTTCCTTTGGAACATGAACATAGGCCTCACAACCAAATACCTTGAGATGTGTGAGAGAAGGTTTCTTACTAGTCCATACCTCTTTTGGAGTCTTCTGCACCCGATTAGTCTCCTAGCTACTAATAGGAATAGGTTCACTAGATAGGGATGAAGAAACAATACCAACTGACAGAGGTGGAGGAAATGAAGGTTCAAGTACTAGATCTAGTGAAATATTAAGTAGAGGGGATTTTGTTTCATTTTTTAATGATCTTGACATAGAAAGACAACTATGCTCATGGATATTTGTTTCATTTTTTAATGAGCTTGACATAACAAATTAACTATGCTCATCTATTTTATTTCTTAATGAGCTTGACACTGGAAGAGAACTATGCTCATATCCCTTGAGCATGGTTTCCAAGAGGTATTCATCAGACAAAAGAAAAAATATCTGGAAGGAATACATGTCAAGGGAATCAGAAGGGGTAATGGGGGAATATCAGGCTAAAAATCCTCTATTGAGTGGTTCACCATGTCAACTACCATATATAAGTATAAATAAGTAAATAATACAGAGAGAAGCTCCTTCTCATTCGAGGTTGAACGCATGGGACATGATGCCACATAATTAACTTGTGGCGGGGGGGGGG
>ML776982.1:958535-975645 GCA_009831015.1 Picea engelmannii
CTTCTCATTCGAGGTTGAACGCATGGGACATAATGCCACATAATTAACTTGTGGCCGGGGGGGGGGGGATACCACTTGCATATAAGGAACATTCAGGGAAGTCGGGTGGTCGAAAGTTAGACGAGGAATAATCAGTGAAATCTGGTCAATGGTCACAATGTTTCCATTATGAGGGAAATTTATCACTCGAAAGAGTTTGGAAATGACAACTTTCATAGCATAGACATAGTCCCACCCAAGGAGGAAACTAAAATCCAAGGGACCTTGAACTACCATAAAATCAATACAAATATTTTTCCCTCCTAATGTAATGGGGAGCTGTGGAAGGATCCCTAAAATTTCACTGGTTCTTGTTATAGAAATATTTGCCTCACCCCATGCAACTTGCTCATAAGGCCTTTTCCATTTCCCTATGTCGACTTGAAGTTCCTTTTTGCAAATCCCAGAGCTAAAAATTATATTTTTCCACATATAATCTCCCTAACAACTATACATCATGCGTATACGTAGGTTGCACCAATACAACCCACGTACATTGGGTTTTGTGCCCAAAATTAAAATATGGTGTTGGGTTTCCATGTCACATCATGAGATCCATGATCCTTGACCTTCCATATACTGGAAACGTTCTGAATCGGCCCTTCAGTTCCATTTGAATGCTATAAATGGACCGTATCCAAACTGTGGAAGAAGGAGAAGAATTCAACTTTTGAGAGAAAAGTTACTCTCGAGAAATTATTCACTTCATATTGAGTCTGCATCCCTTTGTCCTTTAAAGTGTGAACACATTGTTCAACCCCCAAGCGCTTCCCTCTTTGATGGAGAACCTCATTGTCTCTCTTATATGAGCTTGCCTTTGGTGGAGGCCCAGCTAGAAGGGATTAGTTTCTCGGTTCTAACACGTGTCAACATGGAATTTTTTCACTCATACACTTTTGTTGATCATATTGTAATATAAATACTCTTTTCTTGTCCAATCAATGTCTTGCAAATATTTGAATTGTTATTCCATGGGCATATTTGTTATGAATACTCATGGATTATGCTATTATATGTGCTAACTTTATGTATTATCACCATATGCTTGTGTATCTTGGTTGTTGAGGACAAGTTGTAGGTATATAGCTTTGAGTCGAGTGCTCAACGGTGGACTTCATCGAACGTTCAGATGAGGTAGGCTCTTTATCTTGTCTTGTTAGCATGTTTGTTTATATAACATTCTTGAGATTAGAGTTTATTTTTTTAGTCATTTTCGTTTGTTGTGGTTTACCCCATGTCATAGAGTGATTTTACTCGTAACAAAATTGGCGACCATACTAGGGATTGAATCTTCTATTTCGGGGTTTGGAGTGTTTTAATCCTTAGATTTCTCTCGGTTAGCTTGAGTTTTCATGTCCTCTAATTGCTTGAAAGACTATTAACATTTGGAATATGAGTTTCTTGACCTTATCCTTAACCTGACAGTGTTTTAATACACATACACGGTTTTTCCCTTGATAGACACGTACATATGCGATCTGTCGTTCTATAGAGCGTGTACATACACGTTTTTTTCCTAGACAGTCGCGTACATCATCATTTTTTTGCTTGATTGCTGAGTTTGGTGTTTTCTAGGTGAGTTTTGATGGTTGCTGAGTCTTCTTGGGTCTCTGTCATAACTGTTGAGTGCCTGTAGAGTGATAGGAAACCTTTATTTGGTTGAATTTTCAAGCAATTTTTCTTTTGCATCATCTTTTTTATTGGTTTTCCTTACATATTTTGTTGCGTGCTTGCTTCTTGATATCCTTCTTGGTTTGTCTCTTTTTTCTTATAGTAGGGTTTATATATCAAGTTATTGTTACCCTATGTGGTTACATTTTGCATTATGACATTTCATCTTATTTGAAATCACAAAGTTGAATTGAAAATTGCATTTTGTAAAGCTTATCATTTGTTGAGAATTGAAGTTAGGACTTTGCATTATATTCATATTCATTTCTTTTACTTGCTGAGATAAGATCATCAGTATCAAGACCACATATTTTGAGTAAACAAATCCACTAAATAGTAATGTTGATAAATTTAAAATTGATTAGAAATTATTTTGTTTTTCAGGGTGCACAAACTAGCTTAAGATATAGAGCCTTGGAATAGGATTTTGTGAGTAAACTTCTCTAGGGATATTAAACTCAACATATGTGTTTGACTAAGGGGGTGGTGAAAACCATTATATAATTGGTGACGTAGGGAGGCTCTGCTCACACCAGAGTTAAGCATGAGGTCACACAAAGTTGGTTGCAGAGATATCCCTATAATACCTTCTTAGCGTTAGAGATATTTCTGGGGACCTATTCGTATCTGGGGTTCTTTCTAGTGCCTTTACATCTGTGAGAGGCGATGCTTTAAAGATTTTAGGCTTTGTTACCCTGCCCATACGGTGGACCTGAATTACAATTGTTCTCTTGTGCGTTGGTTATATCGTGGTGGCTTTAGTTGCTTGACATAGGTAACCACATAGGTTACTTGCAGGGGTTATTCTATAGGTACCCTGGGTTAGATAAGGGTCATCAAACACACAACCTTTATGGATGACTACCTCTCCGGGGGGATCTGACCGACTGCGTTGTTAATCCCACGAGGTCCCTTATAAATGATTTTGATACCTCCAATATTTTGAAGGGAGTCTTAGGCCCCTCTTGGGTGAGGCATACATACTTTAGTGAGGGAGGCCCCTTTCAACCACTATATTCTATTTATGTGCATATTGTGCTCAATTTAGTTAGATGAGACACATCTACAAACAAAACTAGTAGTGGATCCTTTTGAGAAATGGGCCTTTTATTTCATAGGACCTATTAATCCTCCATCCCCAAAAAACTCTTATATCCTAGCTTTCACAGATTATGTCACAAAGTGGATGCAAGCAAAGGCCCTCATAAAAACAAAAAAACAAGCTATGGTAGAATTTATCCATAGAGAAATCTTCATCATGTATGAGATACTTAGGAAGATATTTACATATGGGGGAGCTCTATTTACCTCCAAGAACATTAGAATCATCATAGAGCTTTACCATATTAAGCACATGATAACCATTCCATATCACCCATAAGCTAATGGACAGGTGGAAGGGACAAATAAAATCCTTGAGAACATATTAACAAAGACTGTTCAACTTCATCTCAAAGATTGGGAAGACAAGATTCCAAATGCATTATGGGCATACAAAACTAGCTAACGAAACACTACATGATGCACCCCATACAAATTGGTGTACAGAAAGTGAGATATTTTTCCCATAGAGGTTGAAGTGGAAATTTTGAGGACTGCACTTCAACTAGGCATGGATCTGTTCAAAGCACAATGCCAAATCCTTCACCAACTTAGAGAATTGGATGAACTTCACCTAGTTGCTTTGCATCATGCATCCATCATTGAACAACAAAGGGATAATTGTCATGAAAGGTTCATAAATAAAAAAGGGTTTGTAGTTGGATATTGGGCCTTGTTATTCAACTCTAGATTCAATGAATTCAAAGGAAAATTACGTACTCAATGGTTTGGCCCCTATGAGATTGATGTTTTATATGATAATGGGGTAGTAAAACTCCAAACCATCGATGAGGAAAAAAATACATTAATGTAGAATGGGTATAGACTCAGACTGTATAAAATGACACTATTCCTAGAATCCTTCTTAAGAGGTATCAACAAGGGTTGGGGAAAAACTGACCATGAGATTGTTCACACGAGTGGATCCTCACCCGCAAAAAAAATAATAATGAACTAGTTGTGAAAATTATTATTTAGGGAATGATTAGGCAAATGATTTCTAAAAACCATCTAATGGTGGACATTAAACCCCCAAAATAAAAAAATAAATGAAGGACCATCCTTTGGAAATTGTCACATATTTTTACATAATCTTTCACATCGTGGAAAATAGTGAGCCAGTAATACCCAAGGTGAAGTAATTCATAGCTTGTCCTCTTATCCGTGAAGTGTCCTCCACAGGGCCCATCTTGACATTCCCTTAGTATTTCATAAATCTCTTCTTTCCTTACACAACATTGGATGATAGAATTTGATCTAGTGTAGAAGAGACATCCATCAGTCCAGGAATATCAACAACTTTTCTTGACGACCCTCTATCTTTCCTTTGGTGATAGGTGTGATGTGATTTTCCCTGCAGCTAAATAATTAGCAACATTTGCAAACCATAATGAGTTAGTAGATACTATGAAAATATGCTCATCAAGAAAAGTTTCCTCGAGTGGGGGTGCATGTTGATGTTGGTAGCATCGGATAGGTATTTCCGCATAGGTCTAAGTGTATACACTTGTGGAAATTTTCCAAATCCTTCTACCTTGAGAATTGACTTTAATTTAAGGAATTATTAAAGTAAAGTTATTTTATTAATTAGTTAATTTGTTTAAGGAAACGCTAAAAGTAATTAGAATTTGATCTTAGCCATCGATCTCAAGTGAGTTGAGAATTAATCTCAACCTTCAATCACTTTGGATATTAGGGTTAGGTCATAACTCAATCTTTTAAAATCAAGGCTAGAGTGAGTGAGGAAGACACATGACACTTGACACATTGATACAGAGTAGAGGAATTTTTTCTCAGAGGTTTGGGTCATGAAGGATTGTGATTCAAAGAGATATTGGATAGGTGGAGAAGGAATTCCATCTAGAGATCAGGTCAAGGAGAAGAGATAATAGTGGTAGTCACAAGTGGGTTTCGACAGAGTGAAGCCACAATAAAGGGTCGAGTCATATAGAGTTTGTTGTATAGTCCTTGAGGTCCTGTATGTGGGTTTTAGTGGAGACAGGTGTGTATATGTGGGTTTGCTTAAGGAAAGGAATATACACCTCATAAAGAATGACATATATGGGTCATCTAGCATAGCATACTTTTCCAAGTTTGTTTGCAGTTGTATTTCTCTCAATGGGCCATTATCCATGTTATGGGAGCCCTAATTTAATTATAACAAAATCATCTTAGCACTGGTTTTCCCTCCAGGGTTTTTCTAGGGGTATATACCCAAAAATGTTGGTGTTTATGTGTGCACTATTTGGTTTCCAATACTGCTTCCACTGTCTTTATTTGATTTGAATATTCCAACATTGTTTTTTTTTGTCAGCTGCTAATCTGATTTTTAGTAAGGAAATCACTAGAAAACAAGATACCTAGGTGTCGAAGTAAGGATTTCATCATGGTATCAGAGAAGTCCCTATTAAAGGAAGTTGGATATCAAATCCATAGAATTTGATAGCACATATATCATATCTGCAAGAGATCTTATTAGATCCATAAACATTAGGAAGAAATCGAAGGACATATTTCAGGGAAACAATCGTACTGAGAAAGAACTAGGGTTTTGTAGTCGTATGAAATTGTATGCAGGTTGTAGAAGAAATAGTCATGTACTTACGCGGGTTTCTCTGGGCATAGTCATGTATATGCGGGTTGTAGTAAGAATGGGCGTATACATACATAGGTTTCAGTAAGGAGAGTTGTTTACATACATGGGTTTCATTGGTAATAAGTGCATATGGGTTCATACATGTCAGTACATGGGAATTGTTTGCAGTAGGTTATTTCCAGGGAAATTTATCAAGTCTGTAGGATGGTATTAGTATTACTGAGAGTTGAAGATCAATTGGATGGAGCATCCAACATCCTAGATTGGAAATCAAGAGTCACTTTGGTTTTGAAGGAGTATGACCTTTGGGAGTTAATGGACAAAGTAGTTGTTCCACCAACAAATCCGCAAGATTTGCCAGCTCACCAGAAGAAGGAGATCAAATTCGAGCATGTACTCTTGGATTCAATAAAGGATCATCTGATTCCTCACTTGTCTAAGAAGAAGATGTCCAAAGAGATGTTTTAGGCCTTGGTAGGATTATTCTATTGTACTAACACGAATAGGAATATGGTCTCAAGAAATAGACTTAGATTTGTAACATCCCCATTATAATCCCCAGTTTGATTAATGCTTATGTAGATATAAATATATGTGGCTACAACCAAGCGATGTAATATGAAAATTATATTTCAATGTTATAATAATAAAATGTGATGCCAACTGCTAAGGGGACATGGAGAAGAGATGGGGGATAAATCAATCCACAAGAGAGGGGATTGCCTAGGATAATGGCCAAGAGGGGTTCAAGGGGGAGATTACCGATGTTTATGGATTTAACTCATTTTCCTAAATATTCTATTGTATATGAACCTTTCCATTTATGATTGAGTGTTTCCAAAAGAAAATCATTGAATACATGTAAGAGGGTGGGTGTGAGTGGTCACATCCTGAAGTTATTGGGCACATGGGGTTGAGTACAATCATCTTGGGGAAGAGTGTGAGTCAATAAAGGAAATAAAAAGAGAGGAATTTCGTATGGGTTGACACATAAGTAACAAAAGGTCAAATTATTTGGGCAGTAAGTCAATTTTTTGCATGGAAGGGGGACAGAAAGAAGAAAACAGAGTTTGGAGTTGGTGTAGACATAGGAGGGCAAAGTCTGGAGCATAATTGGAGAAAATTGGAGTTGGAGAACTGAAGATCCTAGTTGTCAGGATAGAAGAGTAAATTATTGTGTGAGTTGAACTGAAACATCAAGTGTTATTTTTGCTTTGCTGATATTTTTCCTAGCAACAGTTTCCCTTGAGTTCCTAGCTGAGAGATTCCTAGCTACCTGTTCCAGATAAACCCTAATAAATGAATGGTACAGTCCTTGGGTTATCCCTAATAAAATTGTCGCACATCCCTTGGTTTAATCCTGATAAACAGATGGTACATTCCTTGGGTTGTCCCTGATAAATGGATGGTACATCCCTTGGGTTATCCTTGATAAATAGATGGTACATCCCTAAGGTTATCCTTGATAAATGAATGGTGAATTCCTTGGGTTGGGAAGGTCAAGAGGAAGAGAGTTGGTGGAAAATTTAGGATAGATGTAGGAGAATATCAGTTGGGTTGAGAGATTTATGAGCTGTGAGTGTACTGTGAGAGACCACCCTCTTTTGTGGATTGCTAGCCTCAGCTTGGGAGTGACTTGCTATTGAGATTTGGAATACTCAGTCTACGGTTGGGTGGAATGTTCATCCTAACCAGTTGGTTGCACGATTCTTGTTTAAGATAAGTGTTTTTATCTTGTATTGAGTTATTTACATGTGTTATTGTTGTGCATGAAATCTGCGTGAATGAGAATGACTTATATGCCGATGTAGTGAATGGTTTAGTTGTATCTCATGTTAATTATTAGCATGCTTCAGATGCATAATTTTTATGGTTATTACCATAGCTAAATATGTTATAAATTGTAGATATAGGCTATGGGAAAACAAATAAAAACAAAATAATGGATTTAATTAGCATAAGTTTCATTTTATGTGTATTCCGCAAGTATTGTTTTTTAGTTGGAGGCTAGGCATCTTACTAAAATGGTATCAGAGATGATAAAGATAATTTTTTTGCATGACTTGACCTGTACGTTACAAAGTCGTATCAAAGCCTAGTTTTCAACACTAAGCCTGGATGGGCTAATTAGTGGAATGTAGAAGTGAAAATTACAGAATATGTAGGAAAACTATTTGACGAAATTTCAGAAAAAAGGATGTCTGAAATTCTTTTTTAAAATTAAGGCAGTAATATTGAGAGAAATTTCATGGGTAATGTGAACAATTGAACCCCTTTGGAAATTTTGAAAATAAGAAAATCAGAAAAATTTGGGCTTTTTTCGTATGATGATGTCGACATGGCGTGGAGTCCACGTGCCAATTGATGTAGTGGTAGGTGATGTGTACTATGATGGTGGCAGGTACACAGTGGCAGGAAGTTAGAAAATGACTAAGTGTTTGTACTTATTATGAGTTGTTATGAGGAAAATATCTCTATGGCTAGGGGTAAACTACAACAGATAGAAATGACTGCATAAATAAACTCTAATCTCAAGTATGCTATATAAAAAAATATGCTAGCAAGACAAGATAAAAGGCCTACCTCATCCAGACGTTCGATGAATTCTACCATTGATCACTTGAATCAAAACAATATCCCTGCAACTTGTCCTCAACAACCAAGAAACAAAAGCATATGGTGATAATATATAATGTTAGCACATTCAATAATGTAATCCATCAACATTCATAACAAACACTCCCATGGAATAACAATTCAAATATTTGCAAGATATTAATTGGATGAGAAAACAATATTTCTATTAAAATGTAATCAGAAGAAGTGAATGAATTACAAACTTCCGTGTTGGTCTGGTTCAGAATCGAGAAACTAAGTTCCTTCTAGCTGGGCCTCCACCACTTCAATCCTCCACCAAATGCAATATCATATAAGAGATACAATGAGATTCACAATCAAGTATAGAAGAGCTTTGGGGATGAACAACATGTTCATAATTAAAAGGAAAAAGGGATGCACACTCAATATGAAGTGAATAATTTCTCTAGAGTAACTTTGCTCTCAAAGTTGAATTCTTCTCTCCTTTTTCATAGCTTGGATTTGTCCCATTTATAGGCTTCAAGTGGAACTGAAGGGTCGATTCATAACGTTTCCAGTATATGGAAGGTCAAGGATCATGGATCTCGTGACGTGACATGGAAACCTGACACATTTTTTTAATTTTGGGCACAAATCCTGATGTACGTGGGATGTAGTGGTGCAACCCACATATATGCATGATGTATAATAGGTAGGGCACGTATATGTGGAAAAATAATGTTTTTAGCTCTAGGATTTGTAAAAAGGGACTTCAAGTCTACATAGGGAAATGTAAAAAGGCATTTTGTGCAAGTTTGCATAGGGTGAGGCAAATCTTGCTATAACATATGCCCCCTAATGTGTGATGTCATAGGAGTATCTATGATAACTGAAATACATTATAAGACCCAGAAGTGGAGTAATGGGGACCCAACTGGAAGAACTAGTTGCTCATTACAATCTATACATACTTTGCAAACATGGCTGCCAATTTGAATTACACTACAGATCCATGTGAAAATATACTAAACAAATGTCTATGGCCATGAATAGGAAATACAAAGGTGGCTACATGAAAAAGGCTATCATAGTCATGAACAAGGCTCAGTAAAACCAGTCTCAAAATCAATCTTAAGATATCTATATACAATCTAGTATAGTCTGATCTCCCATGATAACTGAAGTCACATAGGTATTGGTCCAATGAAGGTAGCAACAACTAAGGAAATCTGTGAATATAAACTGATGTCTTGAAGTCTTCTACACAATCCACCAAAGGTGAAAATCTACATCATGTGAATAAAGGAGTTGAGGTCGAACATAATCAGACTTTGTTTGGTTGCTGGTCATTGAGGTATACCATTAACAAATGAGAGACAACCTACCGATGATGAAAGTAGGTATCAAGGCACTAAGTACATTCTTACAAGTGTGAATAGAGGTGCTGGGGTCGAACACTTGAAGAATCCATTGATCAAGAGACATTGATGTATTCCCAACTCTCGATGGTGAGAGAGATTACCACTAATGACTGAAAGCCTCTAGGTACTCATAGGACTCTAGGTATCGTCTCCATAATATATGAGTTGTAGTTGATGGAAGGAGACCCATTGTAAGGAGAGAATTAAGGCATCTCTCATCATTCAACACGAGGTATAAAGCATGAGCTTCATGATTTGGAGGAAATGAGATGAAGAACATGTTCACAAACCAATGAACTTGTGTGTCTTTCATGTGTGCCAAATGCAAGCAATACATGAAAAAGACCCTCTGAATAATATCCAATGAGGAAAACTTCTGACAAAGGCAAGGAAACCACCAATAGGGATAATGGAATCCAAGACACTGCACAAATCCCAATGTGTGAATAGATGTCTTGTCGTCGAACACAAGGGAAACCACTCAGTCAACGACCAATGATGAAATGTCGACTACTAGGTTCAAGGTTACCTACTAATGAGGATAGTTGAACTAGGGTGTGTAATAGGACCACAACTTCATGTGATTATGAGACACACTGAGGGTATGGCCGACATTCAAAGTCAAGATTTCTAAGGAATTGCCGACATAGTTTGATAGACATCCTTTGAACAAGAGAATGAGACATATGGAGGACTCTGGCAACATAGAATCAATGATGAAACTGAGATGCAGGAGGCATCAATCAAAATCTTCATAGGGACTGAAAGAGTAACCAATTGGGGGAGTAAAATCTTTGTAACGAGCTCAGCTTCCTAAGGTCATGATAAACCCAAAATTTTGATGACAAGTGGCCTCAAAAATTTTGTGCTATGTTCAAAGGTGACATGACTGCTGCCAATATAATATAATATTCCCTTCCCGCCCGTATTTTTTTGTTTTTTCATAGCCAAATGAATGCTATGATACAGAGGAGGAAACAAGTGTCGCAAGTAAGAAAAACTAGTTCCAGTAGTGGAACATACCTATGCTCAATGCAAGGGGGTGCATGTGGGAGATGGACACTTGGGAGAATGTTTCCTCCTGGGTATAGGGTGTCAAGTTGCAAAGGATATAAACAAGGCTCTACTTGGATGGTGATGAAAACTACTGAGGTGAAAGGCTTATAATGCAAAAGCGAGAACCGACAATAGGTTCAATACAACAAGAAAGGGCATGAGATGCAATTACAACTTAATGCCAAAAAATGTCATTTTTCATAATATTAGTCTACTTGGCTTTAAAAATGGATACGCTTGCACCAAATAGGTGTCCTTTCAAATCCAATTTACGAGTGTGAAATAGAAAATTTCACTCGACAATCTTTTCTCTTTTTGGAACGAGTCGAAAAAGAGATTAAATCAAACTCGCTTGGGAGTCCTCTAGGTATAGGTAAGCATGTTTATGAGTAATAAATGAGGTACAACATAAAGTCATGTATTAGCTATAAGAGACTCCCGGTCCTACGGAAACAAATATCTGCATCGGCACCGAATGAAGAAAAGGATCTAACTAGAGTACCCATGTTTGGTAAGTCTCTACCATTCGATAATGACACTTCTAGTTGCAGATAAAAGGTTCTGTGACGCTATAAAATGGGTTCATACCTAAGGCATATGAGTGATAGTCATAAGATGATGAAAGTGTGTATGATGGATTGGATACCTATCCTATATGCTGGGTAACGAAAATACCTATCCAAATTTACGAACGAGCAACATGGAGATGAAAACTGTAAGAATCCCTAGAGAAAACTACAAAAACCAACTCCATCCATTGTCATATTAGTCCATTAGGCTAAAATATTGGAGAAAACTCTGCAAAGTGGGTAAAAATTTGCTATAAATAGTAAAAAAAATAAATTTTACTATACCATTTGTATTTTTTACCCAAATAGTGGATTTTGGACCAAATTGCCTTCGAACTCCAATTCGTGATTGCGGGAGCTATGAGCGACGGAATTGACTACCATCTGGACCAAATAACTCATCTTGCTCTCCTCTTTCTTTTTAGTGGATTAATTTTTGTATTTAGGTTCCATTTTTTAAGTTATTTAGGGCTCAATTTGAAAACTTAGTTGTACGTGGGCTATAGTTTACCAGGTCGCGTATACGCTTACTTGTACGCGGCTCTTTGAAAAAAGCAAGCGTATAAGAAGCCCTATACGCAACTGTGTACATTACAACTCACGTATATCTCTGTGGATAGTGTTTTTTAGAGGTGGCTAACTCAAAAAAGGGTTTGTCTCTTGCAGGATGGTGCTAGAGTGTAGAGAAAGAGAACATGAGGAAGTGGATGCTACAATGGAGAGAGATATAGGGGCCCAAATGGCCTTAAAAATATGTGGGCTATACAATTTTTGGGCTCTCAAAGGCATGAGGGCCCAAGTGAGGTTGCTACATTTGCTCGTGGATTACTGGGATATAGATAGTGAGAGCTTCAACCTTCATGGGCAACCATTAAGGATTGAAGTCAAGGAAATCTATTTATTGACGAGATTGTCACGTCGGGGCAAGGTGGTCAAACTCAAAGCTCAGGGAGATGGGAATGGTACGAAAATAGAGGAATACATAGATGCTCATTGCATTGCAGGGACCGAGAAGGTCGGGAGCCAACTCCCCATTAGAGTGATAAACAATCTAAGTCTCAAGATTGTTGTTCTTGTTTTGACATGGATCACAGGATCAACCTCTTTGCACCAGGCATAGAGGCCACTTATGTTATACTTAGTGGAGTGCTTGAGACCCACAATGTATGACTGGTGCACCTCACTACTGGCCAACATGAAGAGCCAGTTGACAGAATGCAAACAGGGTAGTAAGAGGAACTTCGGGTTCGCTTCTATCCTTTGTATCTTTTCCTTCAAGTGGGTTCCAGGCTTGGGACCTAGAGTTGAGAATATTCTGTGTGGACCTCATGATCCAGCCATGGCACGGTGGACTGAGGTGATGAGGCAGCAGGGAAGTGGTTGGGTGCCAACACCCTACAATGATGATTTCTTCTACTGGTGGAGATGACAGGTGATAGCTCTAGATGACTACCCTTACGCAGGGATTGATTTTAGAGGAGATCCTGAGATGCCATTACCACCAGGGATCGCCTATGGAGACATAGGTATGTCAAAGTTTTTTATAAATATTTCATTTTTTTGTATTTTTGTATAAGAAAACAAAAAACATTTTTGGATGATGTTAAGTACTAATTAAACATGTATGTGATGCATACATAGGTCCACGACATCCGGACGAACTTCCACGACATCTTTGGAGGCACCGAAGAGATGAGGTGGCAGGAGGGGACACATAGGGAGTTATTCAAAACATGTAGAGCAACCTGTCTCGTTTGACACAGAGGATCCCTATGGTTTAGGTGGAGGATTTGTTGGAGGCTATGCAACGAGAGGTGGTAGGAGTGCCCCATGCTTGGGTACGACTCTTTCGGTGTCTTGTAAATGCTGTAGTTTTCTATCATGACACTCATTCGGGGACACAGGCGTAGATGTCATGACTATTGTGTGATCAGTTGTATATGTATATTGAGGGTGTTAGCCCTAATTTTGTACTATAAACATCATAGTTTTTGATATATATATATATAAACATGGGTCTTCGACTTAACTTATGTTACAATGTGTACACTGACAATTTTTTTTTCTTTTCTTTAGTTATGTGACAAATGCCAATCTAAGACAAAATTATCATATGCATTAGATACATAACTAGAACTCCTAGGTATGTGATAATAAGTAAAAAAATCAAACTGTCATTCAAAAATTCATACCTGTAGGAATCATCGAAGTAGAGTAGGGTCACACACACTGTAGTTGTTGTTCAACTGACATACTACTAACTAGGAGTCCAGGTGAACCTCTAAAGAAAGAATACCATGTGAAATGGCATCACGCAAAAGTTCTATAACAACGCTATAGTCGGCCATATTATTCATGGACGGCCTTAAGAATACGTGACCTGAAGACACCATTAGACCCTTGGGTGAGTAAACAACCCAAGCGGTGAAAGCCAAGTTCCGTGTATGACGACAGGACCCATCTGCGAATCCTAAGTAGACCGAAGACTTCGTTGACATCTTCCAACCAAGGGGAAACTCAATAAGCAAGCTGAAGATAAAAATAAAGGGAAAATATATATACACTAAATTACATTAGTATACAAAGAGTTACGCCCAAGCTTGGGGATTAAGCATAATATCTTTTCAAATAGAGCCCATTCCTGGGCTTAGCCAACATGTTCCCTTCATAGTCTTCTAATTAATAGGATCCTTTTTCTAAGACATGTCACACGATATAGGGACCATGCCACAAGGGTTTGAACTTTCCTGCTCCTAGTGGTTTCTTTGGCTTGATCATATATAAGGACCAAGTCACCCTCAATGTACAGTCGAGGACCGACAGACTTATCATATTGAACATTGACAACTCTTTTATTCTCTTCGATAGCCGTAGAGGCATATCGACGCTACTCATCTAGACTCTCTAGGTACATGAGGCGTTGTTCGAGATCGAAAGTGTCAGGTAGGAGTGCAACTGCCAATCTAAGGGAAGGGATTTCACATTCAATATGTAAGTTTAACTCCACACCGTGTACTAACTGAAAAAGAGAAAAACCAGTGGAAGTCTTGATCGAGGTTTGGTATGCCCAAAGTGTTGGATAAAGCATGATATTCCAATCAAATTTGTTCTGGCTGACAATTTTATGCAAAATGGTCTTGAGAGACTTGTTAATGGCCTCTACTTGTCCATTTTCCTATGGGTAGTAAGGGGAAGAATGACCATGATTAAACCTCAATTTAGATGCTAGTTCTTCCATCATTTCATTCTGAAAATGAATTCCATGATCAATGACAATATCACTTGGGATTCAGAACCTGGATATAATTTGATTGAATATGAAGAAGGAGACAATATTCCCATCAGATTTAACTATAGGCATGGCCTTGGCCCACTTAGTAAAGTAGTCTATGACCATGATAATGTGCTGATGCCCCCCAACCGAAGTTGGGTTGCAATCAACAAAGTCCACCCCCCACTTGGTGAAGGGACTGAAGATAATGACTGGATGGATAGGAGATGGATGCAAGCACATTTTTTGAGTGAACACCTAGAAGGGGTGACACTTCTTAACCGCTTCGATGGAATCTTTAAAGACAGATGGCCAAAAATAACCGGCTCACAAAATTTTATGGGTTGTCGCAATCTCAGATAGATGACCACCACAAGCCCCAATGTGGCAGTCATTTAGAACAGAATCAACTTCTTTATGAGTTAAACAATGATGCAAAATATTGCCCACTCCTCGACGATACAGAGTGTCACCGACGATAAGGTAGTTTTTAGCTTGGTATCGTATACGACGTCGGTCATCTTGTGAGAGATGCCGAGGGAAATTCAAAGTTTGAATATAGAGAATGATGTCTCCATACCAAGGTTCAGATCAAGAGACAAGGAAAATTTGTTCATCCGCAAATGAATCAACATGAATAACATCCTCAGCTAGCTAAGGGAAGTCAGATATTAACGTTGCCAAAAATAGTGATTTTTTGGACTTCAGAGAAGCGAAATCGAGATCGAATTCTTGTAGAATGATAATCCATTTATTGTACTTTCCCCCTATGATACACCTTGTAAGGACGTATTGAAATGGATTGACATCAAAAATCATAGTAGTTTTGCAAAGCAATATATAATGTCGTAATCGTTGGACTACGTGAACGACAACAAAAGCCATCTTTTAAACATGAGAATATTTGAGTTCAAGACTGACTAAGTTTCGACTAAGATAGGAAATGACGTGCTCGCGGATCTCATCATCCTCCTGAGCCAACACCATACCAATCATCTCTTTGGATGTTGAAACATTAAGATATAAATCTCTACTGTAGTATGGAGGCTTCAACAGAGGCGTCGATACCAAGGATTTCTTCAAAGCATCGAAGGATTCCTTGGCTCACTCATCCCAGATAAAAGGAGTGTCCTTATTCAAAAGACACATGAAGCCCTTAGTAATATTGGCATAGTTCACTATAAACCATCATAAAAAGTTAGCTTTCCCCTGTAAACCTTGAAGTTGGTGAATAGTGTGTGGGGGAGGCAATCAAAGTATTGCCTCAACCTTTAACAGATCTACCATTATCATGGTCTCAGAGACTAAAAATCATAGAAGATGACCTGACCTAATGCAAAATATGCATTTATGAGGGTTTAACTAGATGTGATAATGGCGATATATTTCAAAGACTAGCCGAAGGTTCTTAGGGTGATCCACTCTCTTACAGGAGTGAGCAGTAATATCATCAAGATAGGCTTCAACTATATGTTTGAGATCATGAAATGCGAAGGTCATAACTCACTGGAAGGTTGCTCCAACATTTTTAAGGCCGAAAGGAATCTTCCGGTATGCCAAAGTACCCTAAGGGAAAATAAATGTCATTGTTAGCACTAGAAGTCACCTCTATATTGCAGCAGAGGTAAGCCCAATACCCATCAATTTGTTATGTCACAATGAATAAATTTAAAGGGAGTCAAATGGATGCAAACTCAAGATGATATCGCTTTAACTCAAAAAACTGGGCTGGTATGCACATGTAGATGAGGTCTTGATATAAATTCATACAACATGTTGTAGTAAGGGTGAGTAGAGGGAATAACTTGAGGAGAAAATGTAAAGGACTGCTATGGACATCCGGTCTTCCAGCATCCTAAGGAGAAGAATATTTGAATACAAGATCCTCTTGGATCCAAAACTTCAGAAAACTGAAGATGCTGTAACATCACTGCAATCAAACATACATCACAACATGATTACAACAACTCGATTGGATCATCCATGCCCAAGCCTTCAATATCGGAGGCAAAAGAGGTGAAAAAGAAGGCTGACTATCATTAAACAAGAAGTCTCAAATACAGACACATAACCAGAAGAACCAGAGCTTCATTAAAAATTTACATATAGGAGCTTAGCTCAACCATCGACCCCCAAAGAAATATGAGAAAGAATCCTATATACTCGAAACAAAACAACAGAATCCTCCTTGAGCCTTTGCATTGAAGGCATTACGTCTGCATGCTTCCTGGAAGAATGTGCATGTAATCTCCTGTCAGATGTGAGATTTAGTCAGACACAATCGCACTTCAAAATGGACCTGTAGAGGAGCCGACTTATTGACAGTCCTTCCTTGGGATTTCTATTTATGGTGGAAATGACGTTCAACCACCACCACCCACTTCAGTAACTTCCTTTTTGGGGATCGAGAAGACGCAAGTCAACTCTGCACCTGTAGAACTTGTTGGCCTCTGCATTCTGCCATCTGGATATGAGTTGGATGTTTGTAGGGGAGGCTTGGCAGGTGGACATGGAGGCTGACACAATGGTTGGAGCAATCGACATGAAGCAATGAAAGGATGGTGACCGGGTGAGAAGGTGCGACAACAAAGTGGTGACTGGGAGACACATGGGCACCAATAATCAGGAGCTGAGGTGATATGGAGAAGGGAGAGGACGTGAGTGATCAAGAGGAGAACATGACAACATCAGGGAAGATGAAATGAAGTGGGAGTGGGGAACATGTGTAGGGAGATAATAGGGAGTGACAAGACAAGGGGGAAGGGATAGGCATACAGGAGCGCTAGTGGCAAACATGTGGCAGAAGGAG
>ML776982.1:981650-1009101 GCA_009831015.1 Picea engelmannii
ATGAGGAAGAGCCATGATAGTGGGGGGCCCGCACTAAAAAACCACCAACTTGGATACCCCCCCTTGTTAAAGGTAGAATGCTGGGGGGGAGGGGTCCGATATGGATCTTGAGCCATAGATCTGAGCGTGCCAAGATCAACTGCTCAGATCCACGTGATTCTTACCACATTGTGCCAAAAGGTCACATCATTCATCCAACTTAGGATAGAAACCATTTTGTGGGGTTTTTTCCCACTTTCTTTCATTTCTTTTTCCAAAATGCCATTTCCTAGGGAAAAAACCCTCGATCAACAATGTGTGTTAACAGTCAACTTATGTTGGTCCTTGGGTTTAATATGAATTTGGTTATACCCTGAAAATCCATCCATGAAAGAAACAAATTTGCTTCCCACACACTCGCCGAGAATCTAATCGATAAAAGTTGTCGATAGGTTGTCTTTAGGACAAGATTTGTTCAGGTCATGAAAATACATGCATACGTGGATGGTTCCTTTATTTTTATTCATAGGAATGGGATTTGATACCCATTCAGTCAAGGGAGCTGGGTAGATAAAGCCAACATTAAGAATTTTTTCTACCTCTACCTTAATAGCAGGGGCCTTCCTGGGATTGACAGCTCTAAGACGTTGTCGAATAGGCTTATCATCCGGGTAAGTTTTAATCTCATGTTTGACAATTTGAGGGTTGATTCCTGGAATCTCTTCATATGACCAAGAAAATACATCTCAAAATTCCTTGAAGAGTTTGGTGTAGATCAGAATTTCTTCTGGCGAACAATCTGCATCGACGTATACATTTTCAATTTTTCCAGGAGTATAAGAGATATCGATCATGACGGTAGTGGAGAAACTCACCATGTTTCCTTTGACATAAATTTTGTGCATATCAAGTGGAGCTACGACGTGACCGACTATCTCTCTCAAAGTAGATCTAAAATCATCTTGCTCGATTCTGGCAAGCTCTGGGAGGAAATAAGAGTGATGGTGCATATCATCCCAAGGTTTGTCAAAACCATTCATGGCCTCAATGATGGATTCATCCAAAGGAAAAGTCCCATCGAGGCAGTCATGTGAACAAGACAATGAAGATGCCCATACGGGCCTCAGAATAGGATCCTCCTCATTCGTTTGTGAGGTAACAAGATCTGAATCGACGAAAGAGTCAAGAACAAATTGATACAAAATATCTGCTACTGATAGTGGCATGGCCTTTCCAGCATGTGACTGACCTTCACAAGACACATTCGAGGAAGGTAGATTCTAGGGATTGTTATAATAAGAAGTGCGGAAAGGAACAATCCTCTCTGACGAAACGGGCCTACTGAACATGGAGTATATATGGTGAACCGGTGCCATGAAGTTGAAGGTACCCATAATGAATGAATACATTACGACATAAATATTCTATGTTTCTGGCTGAGAATTGTCAATCATGAGGATCGATGGTCCAACATATGCATTGGGGATAACATACTCAAAGGACAGCTAGTCGATCATCATGATATTCCCATCGTGAGGAGAAAAAAGAGTATGGAAGATGGATGATACAATTTCATTCATACCATAAATCCAATTGCATCCTAGTAACAAGTTATAATTGAGCGACACATCAACCAACTCGACATCAACCTCTACCGTCTTCCCACCTAACTAGACTGAAAAGGCATGAAGAATACCATGAGGGTGGAAGGAACGACCGTAAAAAGAAGTCAACATGGTCAGAGACCGAGAAAGAGTGGGAGAGCCAAGGTCTTTCCAACAGACTAGGGGCATCACACATGTTGTAGTGCATTCATCAACAACAGTACGCTTTATGGTATACTTTGAGTAACTCATGTGGATTTGGAATTCCACATGGTAAGGCAAGCGAGGCTTCACAAATGTGACATAAAACTTGATAAATTTCAAGCCACAAGGATATAGAGCTCCTAAGGAAGATAGCAAGGCATTCCTGTATGAAGAACATGTCTAGAGTACCTCCAGATATGACATCATACAAGGGGTTTGACCCAGGTCCTCAACAATAGAGTAATTCTTGGTGGCTCTAACATTAGGATAGTGGGTAGAGCGCTTGAGTACTCCTTTCATAATACGAGGTGGGGGATTTGTTTTTTTGATCTGTAAGGTCATCTCTAGAGGAGGGGGAGACTCTAGACTAGGTACAGTCTGCAGAGAACTGTAATCGTGAGACCAATTTGCTATATTAACCTCAGATTTAACCATATTGATGCATAAACAGTCACCGTCTTGCGTCGATGGGTTTTGACTCCCACTCGCCACATTTTTGGCATTCGAAGAGCTCTAGGCCATTTGCTGATTATGTGGAAAAGGATTAGTCATCAAGAGGGGCGGTAGAGATAAAAGCCTCGAAGCTTCCAAAATTTTGGGGCATAAATGGGTAAGGTGATCATCTATACAAAGATTACATGGAAACTTCACCTTCCGCCTTTCTTTATTTCCCTCACCAGAATTATTTTTTGTCTTCTCATTATTACCATTGTCCTTGGGTTTATTATTATTCTTCCCACCCTTATGATTATTATTACGTCCTTTCTTTTTATTCCCTCCTCGTTGTTGGTTACCATTTGTGCTAGTCGACGATTGCACAGAACGTACGTCCACCGAATGAGTGGGATTGGAGGACACAAACGAAGTTGTCCCTCTTGCAGATTGGTTTAGAGACAAGTATTTCAAATGGATTGTCACTGATTCTATGGATTTCACATTGACAAAGCCCACAATGCCATCGGCATGAGGCCCGGGATTTTGTCTAGGGTCATAGTTTCACCTCGATGCGTCTGGAAGAATATCGTATAACATCCCAGACTTAGCGTATATAATATTTAACTACTGGGATTTAAAAATTGGTTCTTTCTCAGAAGTGACCCCATATGTAGAAACATCCTTCGAAATATAAGGCAGGAGATATATAAGGAACCACTCTAGCAAGAATTTTGGGGGTATGTAGGCCTTTATCAACCTCTTCTATCTATGCCACTCCTAGATGTGGTCTGAGATATGAGTGGCTCTATCCTGATGAAAGGTCGAAAAAATTTCTATGCTGGCATCGTAACGAATCGACAATTGGAATTTGTTGAGGAAGACTAATACCAACTAATTAAAAGTTTGTATTCCCCCCTAGGTAGCTCAATATACCATTTTGTGGCAACCCTCGTGAGGGTGCATTGAAACAATATTAACTTAATAGAATAGTCATTAATGGAATTCGAAGAGCACTGGAGGTGAAAAGTAGTAACACGATCACCTGGATCCTCACCATTTATACCTTAGAATTTTGGAATATCTGAAGGAAGCTTAGTGGGGACGTGAGTCATTCATTAAATTAGACAAGTTTTTTAGATTGAGTGTGGCCAGAAAATGGAGACGTGGTTGTGGAATATGGCCCCAAGATCCATGGAAATATTGGGGTTGGGGAATCACAACCCATCCAAGGTTCTGTTAAGCACCATAGCCTTGTCTAGGATTATAAGACCCTCCTCCGGATTGATTCACGAGGGTTTGGTTGGGCACAATTCTAGCAGGAATGTTCTGATGAGGATTGTAAAAACTCCCCCCAGTCAGAGTGGCTCCAGGTTGTGGGTTTCCCAAGGTATGAAACTAACCTCCTCTGGGTGTGAATCCAGAGGATAAAGGTGGATTCATCATGCCAAATTTGTTGGTCGGAATCAATATAGAGGAGGTGGGTGTAAAGGAAAGAACATGAGAAGTAGCATGTCTACCAGGTTGGTTACTCCATCTAGAAGTAACAAGATTAGACCCAGGGTTAAAAGGAGGAACACCTCCAATGGTAGAGTCATTTGCGAGACATGAGTACCCCCAAATGAAAATGGAGTATGTGGAGGAGATGTTCCCCCAAGTCCAATGCTAGTATTCATACTAGCTGCTGGGATGGAGGTTGAAAACTACGATGTGAAGTTCAACATACTATAGGAAAAGGAACTAGAGGCCATAGGGATGGACTGAACATTATAGCCCGGTGAGTGACAAAGATACCCAAAAGGGTTTGTTGCTATAGGTTGAGTATTCACTATAGGATGAGAAGAGGTGATGATAGGCACCTCCAACACTACAACCATTGTGGTTGAAGGTGTTGAAGGAGTACTGTTAACTATAGTAGGTATGGGAGTCAAAGAAATCCCAATATCCTACTGACTCGATTCAGTACTCATCCTTGTATTATCACAAGTCTGATAAGGGGAGGTGTGTGTACTACATTTGGTAACTTTATGCCTTTTAGAAGGAAAAGACTCAAAATGTTGTGGTAACTGTAACAAGTGGTGAGACCTACATGGAAGCTGGCCTGACTCCACGATGACTCAAGACTCGTGATATAAAAAGCAAATCCTAAGGCCAACTAGTAATCTAAGAGCACACCAAAAATAATCAAATGGCTAATATGCACACAAATAGGATAAAGTGGTTGAAAGGGGCCTCCCTCTCTAAAGTAGGTATGCCTCACCCAAGAGGAGCCTGAGATTCCTCTACTAAAGATCAAAGGTATCTGAATCAGTTATAAGGTCCCTTGTAGGCTTAACAACCAGTCGGTCATATGCCCCCGGAGAGGTAATCCTCCATAAAGGTTGTGTGTTGTCCGACCCTTATCTAACCCATGGTACCTGCAGAATAACCTGTGCAAGTAACCTATGTGGTACCTAAGTCAAGAAACTAAGAAACCATGGTATAACTGATGCACATGAGAATAGTCGTAAGTTAGGTCCACCGTATGGGAAGTGTAGCAAAGCCTGAAACCTTGAAAGCACCGCCTCTCACAGAGGTAAGGGTACTAGAAAGATCCTCATATACAAATAGATCCCCAGAAATGTATTTGATGCTAAGAAGGTATCAGGGGGATATCCCTTCAACTATAGATTTAAACCTTGTATAATATTTACTGCAAACAAAGTTTCAGTAAAAGAACATAAAATATACAATGACAAATACAAACATCACACAAATATTTTTCCCCTGGAAACCCAAACTGGGAAAACTGACATATTCAATATTCATTCATAGTGATACATTGTTTACAATAAAATATACATATAGGAGCCAATGATATCCAAAACCATAACCCAATGACCTGGATTAGTCAACAATCCTAATTCCTTATCTGGAAATAGAAAACCATCAACAAAAAACCATGTGCTGAAAAACTACCCAACAATGGACACTAAAATTGAGGCAAAATGAAAAACGAGGAAAAAATGCGACACATTTGTCGAGGAAAAAAAATTATCGGGGGTGCTGCCCGTGAACCCTTGCATGGGGGGATTTATCCCCCTACACCCTCCCTCAAACCCCCTTGCACGCCCGGTGCAACACAGACACTACTACTCATGCAAAGAATATAACACATACCCAACATTCTCCCACTTGTTGTTTTCTTTGCATACAGGAGGTTACAGGGTTACATATTCAACAATCTAGGGCAGCAATGCCCATGGATCCTCTACACCAAGAGAAATTCTCAATTCTCACAGATTTTGTTAATGAATCTGCAACATTCTTCAAAGTGTCCACCTTCATCAACAATACTTTCTTTTCTTCAACCATGTCTCACACAAAGTGATATTGAATATCAATATGCTTTGTCTTTGAATGATAAGCCAGGTTCTTTGCCAGAAAAATTGCACTCTAACTGTCACAATATATCCTTACAACTTTTTGTACCAACCCAATACCCAAACAAAATATTTGTAACCATATTGCTTCCTTACTTGCATGAGTGGCTGCCATGTATTCAACTTCTATAGTTGAAAGTGCCACTATAGCCTGTCTTTTTCTCATCCAACTTATTGCTCCTCCAAATATGTTAAACACATAACCACTTGTAGATATCCTACGATCCAGATCTCCAGCCCAGTATGCATTCAAAAAGCCATGTATATCCAATACTCTGTCCAATCTCTATGTTCCTTGGTAGCACAATCTATAACTAGTGGTGCCACACAAATACCTGAAAACCCTTTTTACTGATGTCCAATGCTCCTTCTCTGGTTTTGACATATACCTTCTCAAAACTCCCACTACATGTGCAATGTTTGGTCTAGTACATACCATTGCATACATCGAAATTCCAACTGCACTCACATATGGAACACAAGACATGTCCTCCTCCTCTTCTCGTGTCTTGGGACATTGATCAGCAGATAACTGACCACCAACAGGAATAGGAACCTTGACCGGTTTACATTCCTTCATATTAAGCCTCTGCAATATCGTCTCGACATATTTTCTCTAATTTAACCAAATTTTCCTCTTTTTCCATTCTCTTTTAATTCCCATGCCCAAAATGAATTTTGAAGTGCCAAGATCCATCATGTCAAATTTAGAGGACAACTGAGTTTTCACATCCTAGATAATCTCCTGGTTGCTTCCTATCAACAACATGTCATCCACATACAAGACCAAATAAATCAAATGATCACCAATTAATTTAAAATACACATAATTATCCTCTTTACTTCTTGTGAAGCCAAGTCCCATCATATAATTATCAAATTTTTGATACCACATCCTTGGTGATTATTTTAAACCATACAGGGACTTTTTCAGTGTGCATACCAACTCCTTCTTTCCCTTAATAGTAATTTTTTTTGGTTGCTTCATATATATTTCTTCTTCTAGACCCCCATGTAGGAATGTTGTCTTCACATCCATCATTTATACTTCAAAATCAAATGAAGCAACAACAGATAACAAAAATATTATAGAATTTAACTTGGCAACAAGACAAAAAAATATCACCAAAATCAATTCCCTCAACCTGGGTATAACCCTTTGCTACTAACCGAGATTTGTATTTCTCCACTTTTTCTTTTGCATTCAGCTTATTTTTCAATACCCATTTTCTTCCAATGGGATTTCTTCTAGTTTCCAACTCCACTATATCCCATGCCTCATTCTTATCCAAGGCAACCATTTCTTCCTCCATGGCCTTTTTCCAGAGATTTCCATCCTCTGAATCCACTGTCTCCCTGACAGTTCTAGGATCATCATCAGTAATAGACAAATCAAAATTTGAATGGAAATAAGATGGAGTATACCTTTTTGATAGCCTTCTTTCTCGGACTGATCTCCTCAATACTGGATTATGAGGATATTCTTCTTCTGATTCTCATTCTTCCGTAGAGTCTGATTCATCATCCTTTAAATCAAACTCTATTTTCTCTGGTTCTTTCTTACTTGGCAAAACTTCCTATTTAACAACATCCTTCATTTCTCTAAATACCACATCTTGGCTATACACTACCTTCTGAGTTTCTGGGTTCCAAATATTATAACCTTTGAGACCATACTTATATCCAATAAAGATACACTTTTTAGCCTTCTTATCTAGCTTACTCTTGTTTTCCTTTGGAACATGAACATATGCATCAAAACCAAATACCTTGACATGTGTGAGAGAAGGTTTCTTACCATTCCATACCTCTTGTGGAGTCTTGTCATCCAGTGCTGATGAGGGTGATCTGTTGACTAGGTAACATGCAATACCCAGTACCTCTACCCATAATTCTTGCCCTCACCCACCACCACTGAACATGCACCTTTCTTTTTCCATCAACGTCCTATTCATCCTTTCTGCAACTCCATTATGCTGAGGTGTATATGGAGTAGTCTTCTACCTTGCTATAATTCACTTCTTACATAATTCTTCAAATTCATTCTTGCATAACTCTCTGCCATTATCTGTTCTCAACACCTTAATTCTTCTGACTGTTGGATTCTCAACAAGAGCCTTGAACTCTTTAAACCTGTCAAAGACTTCATATTTATTCTTGAGGAAATATATCCAAGTATTCCTCAAGAAGTCATCTATAAATGAGACATAGTACAAATATTTTCCCAATGATGGGACCGATATAGATCCAAAAACATCACTGTGAACTAGTTGTAAAATTCCTTCTTCCCTCGATGCACAAGAGGGGAATCTTACCCGATTCTTCTTCCCATATACACAATGTTCACAGAAATAAAAATACAGAGAGTAGTTAGACATACCTTCAACCATACCTTTACCATGTAGTATTCGAAGACCCTTCTCTCTGATATGCGCCAATCTTTGATGCCACAACATACCCTTTTCTCCAGAGAATGTAGGAGTTCTTTCTTCTTCAACTCCAATATCAGGAACAATGGAACTATTACACCCACCACTAATATTGCTTCCTTTCATATTATACAAAGTTGCAAACCGAACTCCCTTCAACAACACCATTGCTCTCGAACCATCCTGCAGGTTTCCTTTTCAAATATTGTTTTTACCCTTGCATCGTCCATTTTTCTTACATAAATCAAATGTTTGGACAAACCTAGGATGTGCAGAACACCAAGAAGTGTTCTAATCCTTCCATCTATGAGCCTCAACTTGAATTTTCCTCATCCTATGATTCTGGTTGTCGAATCATCACCTAGGAAAACATTACCTCCATCATACCTTTCATATTCACAAAATCACTCCCTGTGGGGATTCATATGAAAGGATGCACCCGACTCAACCAACTGTGCCTCATGATCTACTTGTGTGCTTTAATAGGCCAAGTACACATCCCGTCCTTCTTCCTTAGAGGTATTTTCTTCTGTAGAAGGAGATTCTTCATATCCCTTCTTTTTCTCAACTTTGGATCCACTTCTTCTTGTAGTTCCCTTCTTTTACACATCTGCAACATACCTTCAAAAACTTTCTGGGATATTTAGATCTACCCTTAGACTTAGATCTCCCACTTGAGAACTTGGATCTATTTCTTTCTTGGGAGCATCCTCTTGAAAATAATGCATTTGTGCTATGTCCTTCCATATTCTTCCATCTCATATCCTCTGACAACAAGGATGAGACCACTTCATCAAACTTCAAGGCATTTGTATTACTACCTATGGCCAAAACCAGACTATCCCACGAGTCTAGTAAAGAACACAATAAACTGATACACTTATCTTCATCTAAAATTTTAATCTCAACAGATACTAACTGACTTACCATAGTATTGAAAGCGTTCAAATGCTCTGCCACTGAGTCTCCATCTCCCATCCTCAGATTATACAACTTCTTTCTCATGAATAGTTTATTTACTAGGGACTTAGACTGATACAACTTCCCCAACTTATCCCATAAATCCTTGGCTGTAGCTTCCTATGACATATTCATTTATATTGAATCCGAGAGACACAATCGTATTGTGCTCTCCGCCTTCCGATCTAACTTTTTCCAGTCATCTGCTGAAGTTCTTGTAGGTGCAGTACCTAGATCTACCATGATCCATTGATCTCTGTCCACCAACAGATCTTCCATATTGAGCTTCCACGGCTCAAAAATTTTCGCATTAAACTTCGCGATCTCCATTTTTGAATTTCTCGCCATTTCTTTTCACTTGAAAAATCAATACCACAGGTCTCCCATTGTAACAAGGCTTATCATAGTCCTGAGCCAAACCCTTGACCATAAAGGTGTCCCCCTGAAGCCAACAAATATCTGATATCAAATCTAGATTTAAACCTCAATATTTACTGCAAACATATTTTCAGTAAAAGAACATAAAAGACACAATGGAAAATACAAACATTCAAAAGAGATTTTTCCCCTAGAAACCCAAACCGGGAAACCAACATATTCAATATTCATTCATATTGATACATTGTTTACAATACAATATACATATAGGAGCCAATGACATCCAAAACCCTAACTCAATGACCTGGATTAGTTAACAACCCTAATTCCTTAACTGGAAATAGAAAACCATCGACAAAAAAGAATTTTCTAAAAAACCGCCCAACAATGGACATGAAAATCGAGGCAACATGAAAAATAAGGCAAAAATGTGACATGTTTCCTGAGGCAAAAAACAATTCTTGGGGGCGTCGCCTTCGATCCCCCACATGGGGGGATTTCACCTCCTTGCACCCCCTATGCGTTCAGTGCAATGCAGACACTGCTACTCGTGCAAATAATATAACACATACCCAACATCAACCAACCTCACACGACCTCGTGCTTAACTCTAGTGTAAGTGGAGCCTCCTCATATTACCGATTATATAATTGTTGGCATGTTTACAGGTAGAGTGTGAAATTCATTGATGGAAAGAACAACATCTAACTAAACCATGAGAGAGTCGAAAACGAGAAAGATCAGAAGAGATAGCGGTTTCCAGAAGTGCAGACGAGGTCCAAGAGACAGACTCGTAGGAGGAGAAAAGGTCAAGATCCTTGAACACTTAGAAAACCTTCTAAATCAGAGAGATCAGAAACTCAGGAGGAAGAGCGACAATGAACGTTGGATCACTTTTGAGTGGAAGGACAGGATAAGCTAAAATATCTAAGATCTCAATTATCTGAATCTCTATTAGTCGTCGGATCAAATCAAGTGGAATGGTAGGATAAGCAAAGATGGAGATCCATTGGATTTAATCCAAGGCAAAGATGCATCGTAGATAGATCGAGTCATTGATCTAAGATCTTGATCAAATGAACTTCATTCGTTTTGGGTCTAAAGATGTGAGGAGGTTACGCTTCGGAAAAATCTCACTTCAAGAGTTTCAGTTTGAGATTTGAAATACCCAAAGTCCGGAGAGCCGAAGTAAATCTCAACAGTCATATCCATAGGGATACGTGGTGACGAATCATGAGCTTCAAAAAAATCACTTCGAGAGTTTCAGTTAGAGATTTGAAATTCCCGAAGTCCCGAGAGCCAGAAAATCGAAAAAAATTCTCGATCGTCGGATCATCCAAAGTAAATCTCAGTCGTCATATCGTCTGAAGAAGATATCAAGTGTCATATCATCCGAAGTAAATCTGGGTCATCTAATCCATAAAATATGTGGTGTAATCTTGTGGACTCCGGGTAAAGACTCAAAGTAATCCTCAACCATCCAATCCAAGAGGACTATAAGGCCCCCTCCCTGGTCGGGCAAACGCTACTGTGCGAAACAACATCATTCTCATACTTAATTAATAACATGCATTTAAATCAAATTAAACACATTTAAATCAAGTAAACACAAGATTACTCCTAACATAAATAATCCCTGGCATTAACAATAATTCATATGCACAACAGAATACATGATACATATAAGCATCACAGACATGCATATAATTATAAATTAAGTACAAAATTAACACTTATCTTTTATTACTGGCGTAATTCCACCAACCACATGCAGGCCTTCCATGAACCTCCCAACCTTAGACCATGCTGCTCATCACTCTCAGTAGTGGGTCACCCTCGAGCTGGGACTAAGCTCCACCCAAGGCAAGGAATCCTAGTCTATGCTGAGGTTACAGGGAAAACTGCACAGAATAACTGGAAGGATTCTTCCCAGGATGCCTTCTTACACCCACTACTAATAGACTCTCATTTCCCACATGCCTGTTTCACCTAGGAGTATACACCTTCACAAGAACAGTCCATCGGTGCTTCACCTCCCTCTTTGGGCCTCGGCAACAAGCCGGATCAGGAATTCTTAGAGCTCTGAAGATGGTGTTGGACTCTCTCTAGGAGAAAACCACTTCCCAGTAGTCTCTCTCACCTGGAGGGAGTTGCTCACAAGCCTGGCAACCTACTTCTTCTACCACGGGCCTGACAACCCACTTCTTCAGCACACCCTTCGACTCAATTCCAACCAGGTGAGGGAAACTGCAACAACATCAAGCACTCAGTTGACATCAGGATGATGACCACAACATAAAACGGGTATAGTCACGCAAATGACAATGACCAAATGCTAAAACACAGCACGCTCAGGCGATTATCTAGGTGTCGAGTTCTACAGAAGACACAATCAGATCACGATTTACCGGTTACAGGATGCATGACAGGAAATTATGCAGAGGTCGAGGATGGAGGCCAAACGCAGAGACCAGACGGAATTTATGGGAATACACTGGACAATCACAAAGGTCTCATGGTTTCGGTTTTCAGTGTTGTGTGTGATATGCTGAGCTCAGACGCAGAGGTCACATAGTTTAGACAATAAATGACAGAATGGAGAATGAACCCCCAACTTAGTTGACGCTTCATATTTTAACCACATGCACTTGGGTTGACACTTGTCACCCATGAAGCTCATTCCTTCCCATTTGGAAGTCACTCAACCTTCCAAAGAACTTAGGATAAAACATCACATTTCACATGGCTTTTGGAATAATATTAAAATATTATTCCCAAGGACTTAAGCCCCTAGGCTCAACACTTAGCCTCTCTTTCCAACCTTCCATCCCTCAATCCCTTACCTACTCTATGGAAGCTTAGTCCCCCATCACTCATTCATCATGGTCAATCTGCACGCAATGGTGTTTATATTTTTATTAATGTTCTGCATGATTACAT
Source organism: Picea engelmannii (assembly GCA_009831015.1). Lineage (NCBI taxonomy): Eukaryota > Viridiplantae > Streptophyta > Pinopsida > Pinales > Pinaceae > Picea > Picea engelmannii. The sequence goes on from ML776982.1 coordinate 993,999, forward strand.
ATACAAGCCCTATAGCTCGATTCCAGAGCTGTTTGTTTTTCCTGTCCAATATGTGCTCATGATGTACTTACATGACACCTTCTTGTTCCACCTGAATCACATTCCAATCGATAACATGATTAACATCTAGTATATATCTCTTAAGCAATGAAACATGAAACACATTATGTACAGTCATAGATGTAGGTAATGCAAGCATATATGCATCTCGCCCAATCCTTTCCAGGATTTCAAATGGCCCACAAAATATGGCTACGAACTTGGTGCAACTTTCGAGCTTTAGGGAACTCCTATTGGCTTTCACTTTCAGGAAAACATGATCACCCACTTTTAACTCTCTGTGGGTTCTGTTCTTATCAACATAACGTTTCTGCTTGTCTTGGGCATCTTTCAAATTCTGCTTAATTTTTATCATTTGGTCCTCCATCTCCTTGAGCAACTCTGGCCCAACAACTGCTCTATCAACTGGATTATCCTAGCTCACTGGAGTATTGCACTTTCTTCCATAAAGTGATTCAAATGGGATCATCTTCAACAATGCATGATACCCATTGTTGTAGGCAAATTCTACCAAGTGCAGGTAGTCTTCCCATCTTGATGGTTTGTCCATCACATACATTCTTAGTATGTCTTCAATTACTCTATTCACCCTCTCTTTTTTTCCATCAGACTTAGGATGATAAGCTGTACTAAAGTTCAAATTCATTCTGAATCCTTTGAACAATCCTTTCCAAAAATTCGAGGTGAATTTCGGGTCTTTGTCAGACACAATCGTTTTAGGAATTCCGTGCAATCGTGCCACTTCCTTTAGGAAAATATCAGCAACATCTGCTCCCTTGTGAGTAGTTTTCAGTGGAATAAAATGGGCATCTTTTGTAAGCTTTTCCACCACGACCATGTTCGAATCATGCAAATTCCTTATTCTGGGCAATCCCGTAATAAAATCCATCGTTACTACTTCCTACTTCCACTTAGGAATGGGTAAAGGTTGCAACAACCCTGCTGGGTGTCTATGCTCACCTTTAACTTTCTGGGACTCCATACATCTGGCGATGTATTAATCAATATCTCTCTTCATACCCGACCAAAAGTAATGGCTCTTGATCACTGCTACTGTTTTATGATATCCAGGGTGCCCTGCATAAGGCACATTATGCATCTCTTGCAAAACCATCTGTTTCAAGCACTAGACATTGGGTACAAAAATTCTGTTTTTGTACAACAGTATTCCATATGTTTCCAATTTATAAATTTCCATATTCTGTGGCATCTTACCCTGCTGTAGCTTGGCTACCAATTCTCTGTACTGCAGACCTACATTTGCAGCTTCCAAAATTCTGCTTCTAATATCAGTCTGATACATGCTAATGGTTGTAGCATGTAATTCATGCACCCTCTTGCTGAGTGCATCAACCACTTTATTCTCCTTTCCTTTGATATGCTTGATCTCAAAGTCGTACTCACACAAAAATTCCAGCCACCTACTTTGTCTAGCATTTAAGGTTGGCTGATCAAACAAATATTTCAGACCGTTATGGTCTGTTCTGAGTTCAAACCTCCTTCCCATGAGGTAATGCCTCCATTTCCTCAGAGTGTGAATGATTGATGCCAACTCCAAATCGTGAGTGGAATAATTCGTTTCGTGCTCTTTCAGCTTCCTGAACTCATAACATATTACAAATCCATTCTGACTGAGAACTCCTCCCAAGCCTTCTTTACACACATTTATGCACACCACAAAATCCACATTTGGATCTGCAATCCTCAAGATTGGAACGCTGGTTAACAACTACTTCAATCGCTGGAAACGTTTCTCACACTCTTCAGTCTATTGAAACTTTTTGTCCTTCCTTTGCAAGGAAGTGATAGGGTGAGCTATCTTTGAGAACCCTAACATAAATATTTTGTAATAGCCTGCTAGACCCATAAAGGATCTAACTTCCACCACATTCCTTGGCACTGACCATTCTCTGATGGCCTCAACCTTCTCAGGATCCATGGCAATCCCTTCTTCTGAAATAATGTGCCCAAAGTAATGGATCTGCCTTTGATAAAACGAGCATTTGTGCAACTTGGCATACAATTGGTGTTCTCTCACCACTTGCAGCACCACCCTCAGGTGTTGTTCATGATCTTCCTCTAACTTGGAATACACCAAAATGTCATCCAGGAAGACTATGACAAACTTGTCTAGATAGTCCCTGAATACACCATTCATCAAGCACATAAAAACAATAGGTGCGTTCAACAACCCAAACGGTACCACTGTGAACTCGTAATGACCATACCTTGTTCTAAAGGCAGTCTTTCTTATGTCTTCATCCTTTATTCTTACCTTGTGATATCCCGATCTGAGATTTATCTTCGAAAATATTTTTTCACCTTTCAACTGATCGAAAAGATCGTCGATCCTTGAGAGAGGATACTTGTTCTTGACAATTACTTTGTTCAACTATCTGAAATCAATGCACAGCCTCAACGTCCCGTCCTTCTTCTTTACGAACAGGACTGGGGCACCCCTAGGTGACATGCTTGGGTGAATGTACCCCTTCTTTAGAATCTCTTCAAGCTACAATTGCAACTCTTTCAGCTCTGGCATACTCATTCAATAAGGATATTTCGACACTGGAGCTACTCCAGGCATCAAATTTATAAAGAAATCGATATCTCTCTTGGGAGGTAGTATGGGTACCTCCTAAAATACATCTTCAAACTCTGTTAATACCACATGGTCTCCAACCTTTGAGACTTCATCTCTGGATGCTTCCTCCACACGGGCTGCAAACAATTGACAAACTTTTCTATAGCACTTCTTCAATTGTATTGCTGAGATTTCTCTAATAGTAACAACTCTAGGAATTCCTTGGACTATTTTTTGATTCCCCTCCTCATCCAGGCATGTAAATTCCTTGTTACGATAGTCTAGGAGGGCATGGTGCTATTCCAACCAGTCCATCCCAATTAAGAAGTCATAAGAGCCTAAAGGAAAAATATTCAATTCATCCTTCGTGTTCAATCCCTTCATTTCCACCGGACAGGACTTAACCAACTCAGTTATTTTCCTCTTGGTTCCTATAGCCAACTGCACTAACCAAGACTTTTCATGTTTTCTTCTTGATAAATGTAAACTTTCCACCACTCTAGTGTCTATATAACTATGGCTAGCCCCTAAATCAATTAAAATAATAAATGGTTGGTTGTTAATCATACCTTCCACTTCAATCATGTGTGCCTAAAATTCATCTTTCTTGTTGTCCAGGGCCACATAGATCCTTGACATTCTACTACCCATGTCCTCCACTTTTTTAGCTTGTTCAACATTATGGATAGCTCTTGATTTTCCATTTTTATGGGGACAATCTTTGTATTTGTGGTTGTCTTTACAACCCCAACACTGAATGGGCGTTTTTCTCAGCCTTTGTTCTCCCACTTCAACCATTCTCAGCTCTCTAAATGATGGTTTTCCTTGAGGACTATTTCTGAAAAAGGGAGGTTTGGTTCCCTTCTGCCTCTTTTCTTTCTTAAACTTCCTCTGGTCATCCCAAGCCTTTCGAAAGGTAGGCTTTTCTCTTTGTTGTTCATATAAGCATTTTTCTCTTCTTATTGTTTCTTCCATAGTTTTAGGATCATCATACTGAATATTGTCACCAATGGGAGGTGGCAGTCCACTCAGATACCTTTGAATCTTGACAGCCTCATCTTTGATGAATGGAAAATACTTTAGTAATTCCAAAAACCTTTGTTCGTATTCATCAATGGTCATGCTTCCCAGCTTGAGTTCTAATAACTCCTTCATCTTTCTGTCATAGTATCTTTTAGTTAGGTATTTCCTCTCAAACTACCTCTTGAATTCCTTCCATGTGATATCTTTCTCTTTAACGTGTTGCACCTGCACAAGCTGATCCCACCACATGGATGCTTTTCCTTTTAGTTGATACATCGAAATTCTTCCTTCTGCATGAGAGGAATAATTCTGCAGTTGGAAATATTTCCTCATGCCAAGCAACCATGTTTCAAAATCTTCCTCCTTATGTTCTCCATCAAAAGTAGGAGGCTTAATCTTATTCATGTCCCCTTTCAATTCATCCACTCTAGATCTTCGGTGTTTTATGGTAGGGGATGGGCTTGAACTACTATGTGCTTCCTTATTGGAATGCTTTGGGGAGTGACGACAATGTCTGCTGACACTCCTTGATCTGCTTTTCCTCTCAGGGGTCTTGTGACTCTCTGTCTTGCTTGAGTCACTCTCCTTTTTCAATTTCTTTTCTATTCTTTCCAGACTCTTCAACATCCTTAAGTTGAATTCACCCTGCTGATCCCTGACCCTCATGAGCTTTCGGCTATCATCTCGGCGACCCTGGGCATCTTTCTGCAATCTTTCAATTATTTTCATCACATGCCCTTCCTTATCCAATTCTCTTCTGTGCCCATTGGAGTTCAATCCTTTGACTCCCAAGTTGACATCCCTTCCTTCTCTTTCGTTCTCTGAATTGGAGGCAATCCACACCTCTTCCATTTCTATACTTGGTGTCAATTCACGGTTGTCCTGACACTCATTGAACGCTGCACACACAACATGCAGTCAACCGAAGTTTGTCATGCCTTAAACCCTTAATAAAACTACAACATTCATAAACCAACACGAATAAGAAAACGTTTCGATTCCATGAATTTTTCGAGTTCTACTAGGCTCTGTATTTTTTCGGGTGATAGCTCCCTCTTTCTCCCTACCCTCGTAACCAAAGGTCATGACCAAATGCTAGACTAGTAGGTGCTACTCAGGCTTTCGACCTTTGAAGAGTTTAGGGCACACACATCTATCTCCCAGAGTTTCGATTTACCAAATTCGCGTAAATTGGGTGGATCGATGGTCCACGTTTACCCAACATCCAACGGTCAAAATCCGCTACGGTTCTTCCATATTCAAAGATTTTGGGACTTCGAGACTTCAGGTTTCAGGGTTTTGGTCTTCGAGGCTCTCATACTCGCTTCCCTCTCCAACCCCCAACTTCCAAAAATTCGATTTCCTTACCCTTCGGGCCCCACAACATAGTTGTTGCCCACCAAGGTAGTTACACATGGTGTCCTTAAGAAGGTCCACCTGTCAACCATGTGACCCCCACCTAACAGATGTGCTATGTGTTCGTACGAGCCCTCGACGCTCAGTACTTCGTGACTTCGTAGTCGAAAATAAGTTCTTTCAACCCCTGAACCCCCGATACACGATACCCCACGAAGGTTCTGATCCAACGGTTCTCCCGTGGTTTGGATCCAACGGTCTGGATCTCCTTCCCTGCTCCTCGCAACTCGAAACTTCGTGAAACCAAGAATTTGGTCTGCCCTCCAAACTCATGAACCCCGAATTTGCGAAATGATCCAACGACGTGGGTTGAAATGAGATCAACAACTCATATTGACCATGATCAATGGTTCATGTTGATTCTTGATATTAGGGTGGCGAGTTCGTCCAACTCCTAACCACCTTACAGGTCCACTAGATCCTACGGTCCTCTTAATTTCGCGAGCTCTCCAAGGAGAATTATGACCACTTGATTCACTCCTCAATGACTTCTGCCCAACAACTGAGTGTTCTCCCTCTTGAACTTAATTTCTATGCAACAGTTTCGATCTCCGTCTCCCTTTGAACACTTCAAAGGTGTTATCCCTCCTAAGCTTTGTAACATGGTCAAGTATCCCGTTGAAACTCAAACATTCCGAGGTCTGAAATTAGTCCTCTAGACACAATTTCCTTCTCAAAACCTCAGTCCAAAGACCACTTATCCAGCCCATCTAGGCTCAACATTGAAACTATGCTCTGATACCATACTGTAACGCCCGCCCCGGCTGTCATCCCACTGGCCAGGCAAACTCTACTATGCGGAACAACATCATTCTCATACTTAATTAATAACATGCATTTAAATCAAATTAAACACATTTAACTCAAGGAAACATAAGATTACTGTTAACATAAATAATCCCTGGCATTAACAATAATTCGTATGCACAACAAAATACATGATACATATAAACATCATAGACATGCATATACTTATAAATTAAGTACAAAATTAACACTTATCTTTTATTACTGGTGTAATTCCACCAACCATGTGCAGGCCTTCCACGAACCTCCCAGCCTTAGACCACGCTACTCTTCACTCTCAGCAGTGGGTCACCCCCGAGCTGGGACTAAGCTCCACCCAAGGCAAGGAATCCTAGTCTAGGCTAAGGTTACAGGGAAAACTGCACGAAATAACCAGAAGGATTCTTCCTAGGATGCCTTCATACGCCCACTACTAACAAACTCTCATTCCCCACATGCCTGCTCCGCCCATGAGTATACACCTTCACAAGCATAGTGCATCGGTGCTTCACCTCCATTTTTGGGCCTCAACAACAGGCCAGATCAGGAATTCTCAGAGCTCTGAAGCTGGTGCTGGACTCTCTCTAAGAGAAAACCACTTCCCAACAGAATCTCTCACCTAGAGGGAGTTTCTCATAGGCCTAACAACCTGCTTCTTCTACCACGGGCCTGACAACCCTCTTCTTCAACACACCCTTCGACTCAATTCCAACCGGGTGAGGGAAATCGCAACAACATCAAGCACTCAGTTGACACTAGGATGATGACCACAATAGAAAACGAGCATAGTCCTACAAATGGGAATGACCAGATGCTAAAACACAGCATGCTCAGGTGATTATCCAGGTGTCGGGTTCTACAGAAGACACAATTGGCTCACGGTTTACCAGTTACAGGATGCGTGATAGGATATTATGCAGAGGTCAAGGATAGAGGCCAAACACAGAGACTAGATGAAATTTACGGGAATACACCAGACAATCACAGAGGTCTCATGGTTTCGGTTTTTAGTGTTGTGTGTGATATGCCGAGCTTAGACGCATAGGTCACAAAATTTAGACAACGAACGACAGAATGGAGAACGAACCCCCAACTCAGTTAACGCTTCAGCTTTTAACCACATGCACTTGGGTTGACACTTGTCACCCATGAAGCTCATTCCTTCCCATTTGGAAGTCACTCGTCCTTCCAAAGAACTTAGGATAAAACATCACCTTTCACATGGCTTTTGGAATAATATTAAAATATTAGTCCCAAGGACTTAAGCCCCTAGGCTCAACACTTAGCTTCTCTTTCCAACCTTCCATCCCTCAATCCCTTACCCACTCTGTTGAAGCTTAGTCTCCCATCACTCATTCATCATGGTCGGTCTGCACGCAGCTGTGTTTATATTTTTATTAATGTCCTGCATGATTACATATACAAAAGCAGGCTCCCGACATTGACACTTAGGCCCTCCGGCCTAATAACACATAAGCCCACCAACTTATATAAGTTCCTTCCATCCAGGGCTCCACCACTTCAATCCTCCACCAAAGGCAAGCTCATATAAGAGAGACAATGATATTCTCATTCAAGTAGGGAAGATCTTGGGGGCTCAATAATGTGTTCAGACTTAAAAGGAAAAAGGGATGTAGAATCAATATGAAGTGAATAATTTCTCCAGAATAACTTTTCTCTCAAAGTTGAATTCTTCTCTCCTTTTCCATATCTTGTATTTGGCCCATTTATAGCCTTCAAGTGGAACTGAAGGGTCGAGTCAGAACATTTCCAGTATATGGAAGTTCAAGGATTATGGATCTCGTGATGTGACATGGAAACACGCCACCATTTTTTAATTTTGGGCACAAATCTCGATGTATGCGGGTTATAGTGGTGCAACCTGCGTATACGCATGTTGTATAATAGGTAGGGTGCGTATATGTGGAAAAATAATGTTTTTATCTCTGGGATTTGAAAAAAGGGACTTCAAGTCTGCATAAGGAAATAGAAAATGGTCTTCTAGGCAAGTTTTCATAGGGTGAGGCAAATCTTGCTATAACATGAGTTTGTGAGTCTGTGAATCCACAAAGTTAGAGAATTGACTAAGTGTTGGACTTATTATGAGTCCATGAGTCCGCGAATCTACGAGTCAACAAGGGTAAAAGTGAATAAGTGTTGGAATTATTATGAGTCCGTGAGTCTGTGATTCCACAAGGGTAAAAATGACTAAGTGTTGTACTTATTATAATTCTGTGAGTTCACAACTTCGCAAGGGTAAAAAGGGCTAAGTGTTGGAATTATTATGAGTCCATGAATCCAAGATTCCACAAAGGTAAAAATGACTAAGTATTGGACTTATTATGAGTCTATGATTCTGTGAGTCTGCAGAGGTAAAAATGTCTAAGTGTTGGACTTATTTTGAGTCTGTGAGTCCGTGAGTATGTGAGTCTTTAATTCCTAAGAAGTGGAAAAATAATCTAAGTGTTGAGACTTTTTGGATGGAACTATGAAAGGAACAATTATGCTTTCATGAGTCTGCAAGTTTGCGAGTTCGTGAGTCCATGATTTTGAATAGATGGGAAAATAATCGAAGTGTTGAGACTTTTCAGATGGACATATGAAAGGAAGAATTATTCTTTCGTGAATCCGGAAGTCTGCGAGTCCATGAGTTCATGAGTCTGAATATATGGAAAAATAATCTAAGAGTTGAAACTTTTGGACATACTTATGAAAGGAAGAATTATGATTTCATGAGTCCGCAAGTCCGTTAGTCTGTGAGTCCGAACAAATGGAAAAATAATCTAACTGTTGAGACTTTTCAGACAGACTTATGAAAGGAAGAATTATGCTTCATGAGTCTGCAAGTCTGTGTGTCCGTGAGTCCAAATAGATGGAAAAATAATCTAAGTGTTGATACTTTTTGGATGGACTTATGAAAGGAAGAATTATGCTTTCGTGAGTCCGCACATCCACGAATCCATGATTCAGTGAGTCCAAATAGATGGAAAAATAATCTAAGTGTTGAAACTTTTCGGGCGAACTCATGAAATAAAGAATTCTGATACAGTGTGGGAACACAATTGTACATAATTTCATGTATCTTGTTAATTATTTTAGAGTAACAAATTTTTTTGGCTGCAAATATTACAAAATTATAAGTACAGAAAGAAAATTAGTTCTTATATGAGGAATAAATTCATGGAAGATGCTCAAGGGTCTTACAACCACGAGGAAGAGTTCAGAGGTTTTCATATCAGCATAGGGAATGTTGAGACATAGTCAAATGGAAGAAGAGATAGGAAAGAGTCTATCACTATGAGAAGTTTTCATAAGGAAGTTAAATGCTACAGGGCTGATAATGAAAGGATTATGAAGGCTCATGAAAGGGAAACATCAGAGCTTGAACATGTTGCATACGAAAGTTAACAAAGATTCTAGCACCAAGCAAGAAACTAGTTCTAGAAAAGTATCAACATATAGATCCCACAACAAAAGGGATGATCATGGAAATGATAGGAAATCAAGAAGCATGAACATGCTTCATCATTCTCTAAGGCAGTCCACTAGAAGAAATCATGCAAGTTCAGGAATAGGAAGCAAACCAAGTGTGTCTCTTGTCTAGAGGAAAAGAAGAAGGCCTGGCGCATACATATTGCAAGGTTAACTCAGGAAAATAAAGCCAATTACTTTCAATGGTGGGAATAGGAAAGGAGAAGAGGCATAGGCTTGGCTGTTGGAAATGAAGAAATATTTCCAGCTGCATGACTACCCATCCTGGGTAGAAGCTAGGACTTCCACCTACCACTTGCAAGGAAAGGAAACCATGTGGTGGGATCCACTTAAGTAAGAGAAGAACCTCGATGAGAAGAGAATCTCATGGAGGCAATTAAAAGGGTATTTCCAAGAGAAATATTTGTCTGAGCATTACTGTGAGAGAAAGATGAAAGAGTACTTTGAACTCAAGTTGGGAACCATGACAATGGAGGAATATGAGAAGTGGTTCTTTGAATTGTTTAAGTATGTTGAATTCATCAAGGATGATAAGGTTAAAATCCATTTTTTTCTAAGTGGGTTACCCTCCTTCTATAGTGACAAGATTCAATATGAAAACCTCAAGACTCTGGAGGAAACCATAAGGAGAGAAAGGCACCTTTATGATAAAATCAATGGAAGGCCAATGTTCCAAAATACTTGGAATGACAGGATGAAAGAGAAAAAGGATCAAAGGCAGAAAGTTTTTAAGCCACCCTTTTTAGAAATAACTCAAAAGCAAGTCAACAAGGCCTATCATCCCAAAATGATCAAAATAATGAAAATTCATTTGGGAAAAGACCAAGGAAACAACATGTTCAATGTTGGGGATGTGGGGGGAATCACTTATCTAAGGACGACCCTCATAAAGGAGAAAGAACGAGGACTTTCCACAAAATTCAGGAGAATAGAAAAATGGGAGACATGGGAGGAAGTATGCCAAGGATTTATGCAGCCTTGGACAACAAGGAAGAATAATATCCATCCCCCATGATCAAATTGAAAGGTAAGATTGATAACCAACCCATAGCAATTTTAGTTGATTCTAGAGCTAGCCATAGTTACATAAATGCTAACATTGTTGAAATATTTCACTTGGAAATAGGTAATCATAAGAAATTTTGGTTAGTTCAGTTAGCGACAAGGGCTAAGAGAAAAATCAATGAGTTGTTTAAAGATTATCAAATATACATGAATGGACTCAACATGAGGGTAGAGGTAAAAAACATACCATTGGGTTCATATGACCATATAATTGGCATGGAATGGTTGGAAAAGAATCATTCTGTCCTATACTATTACAACAAGACAATCACATGTCTCGATGAGGAAGGGAAACAAGGCAAGATTCAAGGAATTCCAAGAGTTGTAGCTATTAGAGAGATTTCAACTATACAGTTGAAGAAGAGTTTCAGGAAGGGATTTTAGGTGTTTGCAGCCCATATGGAGGAGGTAACCAAAGATAAAGTGGTAAGAATTGAATACCATCCGGTCTTGAGGGATTTTGAATATTTTTTAGGGAAATCCTAGGATTTCCACCAAAGAGAGACATTGATTTCTTTATCTATTTGGTGCGAGAAGTTGCCCCAATGTCTAAGACACCATACATAATGGGCACACTATAATTCAAGGAGTTGTAGATGTTTCTTGAAGATTTGTTAAAAAAGAGGTATACACACCCAAGTGTGTAACCTTGGGGAGCCCTGGTTATGTTTGTGAAGATTAAGGATGGAACCTTAAGGATGTGTATTGATTTTAGGCAACTTAATAAGGTTACCATAAAGAATAAGTATCCTTTACCCATAATTGATAATTTGTTTGATCAGCTAAAAGGTGCAAGGATATTTTCAAAGATTGACTTGAGATCAAGTATCATCAAGTAAGGGTAAGGGAATAAGGCATCAAAAATACATCATTTAGAACAAGATATGGGAATTATTAATTCATGGTAGTTCCATTTGGGCTATAAAATGACCCATCAATTTTTATGTGTTTGATGAATAGAGTGTTCACGAAGTACCTGAACACGTTTTTGATTGTGTTATTAGATGATATACTCGTCTATTCCAAATTAGAAGAGGAAAATGAGCAACATTTAAGAATGGTGTTACAAGTTTTGAGAGAGAACAAATTATATGCTAAGCTACGTAAGTGCATATTTTATCAAAAGAAGATTCACTACTTGGCGCATATAATATCATCAATAGGGAGAGAAGTGGATCCTGAGAAGATAGAGGCCATTAGAGGATGTCCAACTCCAAATATTGTGATAGAGGTTAGATCATTCATGGTTCTTGTCAGTTATTACTGAAGATTCATAAAAGGTTTTTCAAAGTTTGCAAGTCCAATCACTTCTTTGAAAAAGAATGGTGTGAAGTTCGAATCGACTTCCAAGTGTGAAGAGGGTTTTCAATATTTCAAAAGAATATTGAAAATTTCTCCAATATTGAAGATTCAAATCCAAGCGAAGATGTTTTGTGTGCACCAACGCATGCAAGGAAGGGCTTGGTGGAGTCCTTGGTCAAAAGGATCATCTGGTATGCTATGAGTCCAACAAATTAAAAGAGCATGAGAGGAATTATGCTACTCATGACTTGGAGTTAGCATTGATTGTACATGCATTGAAAATGTGGAGGCATTACCTTGTGGGTAAGAAATTCAAGCTAAGGATAGACCATTGTGGTCTGAAGCATTTATTTGGAAAGCCAACACTAAACTCTAGGCAAACTATATGGATGGAGTTTCTGATTGATTATGACTGAAAAATTAAGAACATAAAGGGAAATGAAAATCAAGTGGCCGATTCACTCAGCATGAGAGCTCAAGAAGTGCATATTGCATCCATTAACATGCACATGATAAATATGAAATACATAGTTATTGCAACAACAAATTTAGATAAGAATTATTTAAAAATAAAAGAGACATTACAACAAGGTAATTTTTAGCAGAAATTCAATTACTATAACTTGGAAGAAGATGGAATTCTCATGGACAAAGGTAAGGTGTATGTGTCGAATTCCAGTGAGATAAAAAATGCAATGCTGAAGGAGATGCATAATGTGCCATATGCAGGGCACCCAGGATATTAGAAAACAATTGTAGCAATACAAAGACAATTTTTTTTCCAGGAATGAAGAAAGAAATGACTAATTACATAGCCAGGTGTATGGAATTCCAAAACATAAATACAGAACATAGACACCCAACAAGTTTAATACAATCATTTCCCATTCTAGAATGGAAGTGGGAAGTTGTCTCAGTTGATTTTATTACTAGGCTTCCCAGAATAGTGAAGCAACATGATTCCATCATGGTGGTGGCGGATAAGTTGAATAAATAAACACATGTCATTCCAGTAAAGACTACACACAAGGCATAAAATATTGTAGATATTTATATGAGAGAAGTTGCTAGGCTACATGGAGTGCCTAAGGCAATAGTTTCAAACATGGATCCAAAGTTTACTTCCAAGTTTTGGAAGGGAGTGTTCAAGGGATTTGGGACAAATTTAAATCTTAGTACAACATATTATCTAGAGTTAGATGGGAAAACAGAAAGGACTAACGGGATACTCAAGGACTATTGGCCCTTGGTTATGGAAGTATGAGAATATCAAGGAAGCAAAGGGAGAATGTGAACTACACGGAAGACACAATGACTGTTATTGGGTCGAAGTGAACAAAAGAGAAAAAAAGATGGAGCGAAGCCCGAGAAAGAAAGTCATTGGACGAGGAGACCGAGGATGACAAATAAGAAAGGAAGAAGGATCGTGGAAAACTGAGCAAGCGGAAAAATCCACTGTTGGATGCTTTGGAGCACCGCGCGAGAAGAAAGGAAAGACAGGTTGGCGAAGCCTTGAAAATATGGATAAAGTTGACCTAGGGTTTTAGACACTTAGGGTTTTGGTATCTAGGGTTTTGGACACCTAGGTTTCATCCTAAGGCTGTCAATGAGCTATTGTAATGTATAAATAAAGGTTTAAAGGACCTGGATCGGGTTGATAAATTGGGTTGGTATGATATTTCTATTGATCTAGTTGTATTATTGATGTGAGTGAGTATTGTATTGAGAGAGAGAAGTGCTGAGAGTGAGATCCTTATGGTATTGTAAGATCTCCAACTGAGTGCAAAGATCAACCTTGCAGTTAGGTGTGCAGGGAGGGAAGAGAAAGAGAGGAGAAGAAAGAGGATATGCTAGGTAAGAGCACAAACAAGAACTGTATGCTTTACCTCAATATATTATAGCACAGTTCTGTGGATGTAGCCCTAGAGAGAGGGTGAAACACGTATATTTTGTGTTGTGTGTGATTGGTATTTTATATCTGTCATTGATATACTATGATTGCAGTACTGTGCTAGATATGATAAGTAGATGTGTAGAATAGATCTAAGTTGATAAGTGATATATGAATGATGTGTTGTTCTTGTGTTAGATCCATTTGATATTCCCTTTGGTTGTAGACATATATGTCCTACAACCCCCTCATAACTGATTCGAGTGAGACTACATATGCTTCACATGTATTTCCAAAAGGGCCAATAGTTAGGGCTTGTTGGTGCGCTCTTTGAGCTGAACCCTGGGTCTGCCCCTGTGCCAACAAATGGTTCCATTGGCGGGACATGAATCTTTTTAAGGGAATGTCAAGGTGGTTTCCATCAAAGACAGAGATTCAAAAGTGGATAGAATATCAAGAAAAGGACTTCATTGAATCCCAGAACAAGAACCCTAATCTTAGTTCAGAGGACTAGTTAGATAAATATATATTTACCGATATTCATGAGATTTTTTTTGGAGGAATCTATCAAGAGCTATATGAGTGGCTAGCTAGATTAACAGATACCCAGTTCGAGATCTGATCTAGACTTCTTGTGGCTTCGACATCGGATTTGATCAAGAAGTTCAAGAGAGTTGATAACACCATATCATGAGCAGTAGATCACTGGTTTGATAGTACCATTGGAGGGTACATCACAGAGTTTGTTGTTGATAGAGTATAATCATATAGACAAGCCGAGAGATATTTTTTCAAGGGACCTTGAGGGAAATGTTTGCATTTTCTGAAGCTGTGAATCAAGATTCTATTGCATGAGAAAAACATCTTGAAGATACAATAGATTGGTCGGATCAAGAAAGGCTAATGTTCAATAATTCAGACAATGACAACGACACATAAGCTAGACATACGCACAGTGGGAGAGTATTCAGAGAAGTTCATCTTGCGAACCTGTTTAAGAAGAGCTATGGGGATGAAGGTTTCTATAGTGGAGAAGAAGTAGAACCGACATATGAAGAACATTCAGAACCCGCTAGGGAAGAGGAAGGAAAAGCTCGAGAGATTCGGCGAAGAGAACCTGAAACCTTAGAAAATGCGTAGACCATAGAAGTAAGTAATGTTATCTTTCCTATTGATTCTGTATTAAGAAACTAGAGTAATACCAGTCACTAGAGCGTCCAAAGCACTGTCAATAATAGTCCACAACATATTCAGTCAGGAACCCTAGGAAGATCTATGGCAGATGAGATGAGACTCCCTATCTTTAGGGGAGATGGATCTGAAGATTTCGATCAACACTAGTTTCTATGTGAAGCCGTATGGAATATTGTTGTGGGGTATTCTACCCTACGGACTAATAAGCTAGGGCTCTAAGCTTATACGCAGATCATGACCCTCAAGACTTAACTTTTAACCTTCTACCCGAATCTGAAACCCTCTTTTTCCAC
>ML776982.1:1025503-1065982 GCA_009831015.1 Picea engelmannii
CGCGCCCAGTGAGAAGTTAGGGCGCGGGTTGCTTGTTTTAAGTGGTTTTTTGAGGATTTGTTCAGCATGGCTTTGGCTAGGAAGAGGCATGAGTTGGCCTGATGCCAGGTAAACCTGTATGGTGCATTTTAGGGTTATAACAAATATTAAGAATGCCATAGATGAAGATTTCAAAAGAACCTAGTTCAATAAAACTCTCAGAGATCGCACACTGAGTTGGTACATGAAACTTGTCCAAGGACTTGCACAACCTAAGCCATTGAATCAGATCAAGAACACGCTGATTGTAGAATTCAAGGAACCTAAGTCAGAGTCACAATGTATTACAGAGATGAAAGAGATCAAGCAGAAGGTAGCTGAATCTGTTTGGGAGTTTGATAAGAGATTCAAGACCTTAACATGTCGATTGACTTTTTAGATCCCAGACGAACAGAACAAGGAATGGTTCATTGCTTCCCTTCTACAACACATCAGAGTTCCCTTAATGCAACATAAGATTGCTTCACAAGATGAGGCATTGGATATCGCCATGAAGCTAGAATAAGCCTCTATGGGAGAATCCAACTCAGGTATGAGCCAGATCTTGAGTCAACTAACAAGTTTGTCTCTATAGGTCGAAGATATGAAGAAATACAAAGGAAAAGATAAAAGAGAAGACATTTGGTGTGTCAAATGTAGATCAAAAGGCCATGATAAGGAACACTTCCCTCTATCCAATGACTACCTAGATTCTAGAGCTCGAAGCCCCTTGAAGCAAGTCACCTTACCCTGGTGCGAGGTATGCAGGAACAAACATCGTACTGGTGAGTGATACTACATGAAAAAGTATGTTTAGACACCTACAAATTTGTATTGTACATTCTGTAAGCCTATAGGACATGATGATAGGCATTGTAGGGATTATGATCTCATGCATGAAATATCAATATACATATATAATATTCAAGGCTAAGTAAAACAAGAAGGAAACACTACATAGTACAACTCTCCTGGGAGGGGAAAATTCGATCCTCGCGATGGATTCAGAGGAAGAGGACGAGGAGGAGGAATGGGTTGAGGCTGAGGACAGATCATCTGTTATAACTGCGCACAACCAGGACACCTTTTGAGGGATTTCCAGAACCCTTGTACCACTTGGAGCTACTACAACTCGTTTGACCATGTTATAGAAGATTGTCCTATGCTACTAGCCAAGCTTCAAGAAAGACGAGGATGTCAACAGAATCCGCAAGTGCAACTAATATATGATGAACCTTATGGAGAAGACCCTAGTGTCATTGTTATAAAAAGAGGAGGCACTTTCACAGGAGATGACAGAATAATCCAAGGTAATATTACAAAAGACTGAGGGATTAGGAAAGGTACAAAGAAGACAGAAATGTTTGATGCAAAGAAAGAAAGACAAATGTTTGAGGAAGCCAGAAAAGAATTTAGACGAAACCAAGGCTTTGCATCAAAGACAAGACCAGAAGTGAGAGAATATGGAATGCCTCTGGCATTTGATCAGTCTGCTTCGCCAAAATAAGGAAAAGAGGTAAGCAAGCTCATGGAATTTTTATACACTTCTATTAAGTTGATTCAGGATGAAAATGCTATACACGAGCTACATAATCTAATCAAACAATATGAGCTAGGAAAGATAGACCCTTTGTTGAATAGGGCAGTAAACCAAATTGGTAAGAAGAGAAGGACAAATAAGGAATTACATTTGAATGCTCAAATAGGAGAGTATGACATAGACTATGTAGTCCTCGACTTATGGTCAGAGTTTAATGTCATGACGAAGGAAACCTGGGCATTGATGGGAAAACCAAAGTTCATCTATTCCCCTATCAGGCTTAGGATGGCTAACGAACAAGATGCCAACCCATTTGGATGATTGTAGCATGTCCCTGTGGACATTGATGGAGTGAGAACATTTTCAGATTTTGAGGTAATTGAGATTTTTGATGACAACTGTCCTTACCCCGTGCTATTAGGAATTGATTGGGCTTTCAATAATTCCACTGTGGTTTATTTAAAGAAGAGACATATGACTTTTGAAAGAGATGGCCTTAGGGTCATCACACCTTTCGATCTATATGAAGGCCAATGGTAGACATAACCTATCAGAGAAGAAGTCCATGCATATGCACTCAAAAATATATATAAGCTAACAACCAGACAACAGGATTACATTAATCCCACTACTGATGGGAATATAAGCTGGCGAAGTAATAGCGTGTGCTCATCAGACTCAGAAGAAGCACTGGAGAACTGGAAGAACTGGAAGAACCATATGTATGAAGTATCTGCAAGGAGATGTGCTATATTAACCAGAGAAGTTCACTGGATCGACACAAAAGTAAGTAACTTACCCACATTTGATGGTATGAATCTGTTAGAATCCTTCCTATCAGACTTTGAAGCAAGTGTACCAACACAACAAAGGTTGTTGGCAATGGATGAGGCCTTGAAATCCACACCAACAATATGGTGGGGGACACACAAAATTAATATTACAGATTGGGTACAATGCCATACTCTGATGACAACGCGATTCTCATCATAAGT
Organism: Picea engelmannii; assembly: GCA_009831015.1. Lineage (NCBI taxonomy): Eukaryota > Viridiplantae > Streptophyta > Pinopsida > Pinales > Pinaceae > Picea > Picea engelmannii. The sequence continues at coordinate 1,028,057 of ML776982.1, forward strand.
AGAAGGCTACGAAGTTCGCTACACAGGTCGAAGCTGCCCAAAGGACCATGTGCAAAGATGTGAGGAATCCTGGAGCAACATTCCTCAAGAAAAATGGGTACACAAATTCATTAACACGTTGGAAACGACACCTATCAACTAGTACCTCCAAGTAGAACTGCGCCTCATCACCACGGATTGGGAAGGTAGGAATCTGAATTTTGTAACTACGTTCTTATTTGAAATTCAATATCCTTGAGTAGATCAAGCACTGGAGGTTGTGAGACATAAAGTATTCGAGGAGGTATCTAGCCTTCCCTTAGAACAGGAAGAAGATGAATGGACTTCACTGATGAATACCGATGAATACGATGATGTGAGGAAGGTGAACATTGTAGAAACATAAGGCTAGAGAGATGTGGAAGGACCAACGGTTGAGCTACCATTCATTGGACAACTGATCAATATCAAGAAAGTCAATATTGGAATAGAGCAGGCACCAAATTTTGCAAACGTTGGAGATTATTGGGATGTTGCTACCATTGATAAAATTATAGAGTTACTGCATGAATATAAGGACTTGTTTCCAACCAAGTTCACTGATATGAAGTGCATTAAAGGGCCTATGGGAGAGATTAGGATCCCTTTGAAGCCAGATGCTAGACTAGTCAAATAGAGACCTTATAGACTAAACCCTAAATATAGTGAGAAAGTGAAGATTGAGCTTGACAGAATGTTGGAAGTAGGAATTATAGAACTTGTCGAAGAGTCAGAGTGGTTAAGCCCTATGGTGGTGCAAGACAAGAAAACATGAGAAATCAGGATATGCATAGATCTCAGGAAGCTGAATGATGGTTGTTTGCATGATCCCTTCCCTACACCATTCACTGACGAAGTGTTAGATAATGTGGGAGGCCAAGAAGTATATTCCTTTATAGATGGATTTTCAGGATACCACCAGATCCAGATTTCCAAGGAAGACCTCCATAAGACCACATTTGCAACATAATGGGGATCCTACCAATATACATTGATGCCATTTAGATTGAAGAATTCCCCTGACATCTTTTCCAGGGTGGTGGTCGAAGCATTCAAGGAATTTCTGCATAAATTTTTAGAAGCATAGTTTGATGATTGGACTGTTTTTAGCTTATTGAAAAACCATATTGAATTACTAAGGCTAATGTTGGATAAATGCAGACAATGTCAAATTGCTTTAAACCTAAAGAAATGTATTTTATTTTCACCATTTGGAGTTATGTTAGGTCATATTGTATGTAAGCAAGGATTGTTGCTAGATCCATCCAAAATTGCCATTATAGTTGATCTACCCCCTCCTATGTCAGTCAAAAATCTACGCACTATGTTGGGACACACAGGCTACTACAGAAAGTTCATTAAAGGCTATGCTCAGATTACAGTTCCCATGGAGAAGCTGTTGAAGAAGGATTGTCAGTTTAGTTGGATAGAAGAATGCCAACAGAGCTTCGACACACTGAAACAGAAAATGGTTACTGCGCCCATTCTGGTTTTCCAAAATTGGACCAAGGAGTTTCATGTGCATGTCGATGCATCATCCATTGCATTGGGATATGTGATAGCACAAACATGAATAAGAGACATTGACCACCCATTATCCTTTGCTATCAGGAAGCTATCTACAACTGAGATTAATTATACCACTACTGAAAGAGAGGAATTAGCCATGGTGTATGCACTCCAGAAATTTCGCCACTATTTGTTGGGAGGACAGTTTAAAATGTTTACTGATCACTCCGCACTGAATTACCTAGTCAACAAGCCAGTGTTGGGGGGGAGAATATGAAAATGGCTTCTGCTATTTCAAGAATATGATTTTGAGATCATAGTAAATCCAGGGAGAATGAACAAGGGTTCTGACCACTTATCAAGGTTGGAACATGGAGAAGAGCCAACTAGTTTGGAGGATACACTACCAGATGCACAACTACTGGCCATTAGAAATATCAATGTCCACTTGGCAGAGATAGTTCAGTTCCTATCAACAAGAATGGAACCTAGTGAGTATACAATTCCTTAGAAGAAATAACTAGTGGTGCATGCTATAGATTTCTCACTTATAACCGAACATCTATACCAGATGGGACCGGATGAGATACTGCGAAGATGTGTTATGGAGGCAGAACGACTGCTGATCCTCACAGAATCTCATGAAGGCATCACAGGAGGAAATTATGCAGGGGAAGCAACCGCATAGAAGGTTCCTAGAGCTGGCCTTTGGTGGCCTACCTTACACAGAGATGCTAAAGACTATTCTAGAGCCCGCGATGTATGCCAAAGAGTTGGGAAACCATCCAGAAGAGACGAAATTCCATTAGCACCACAACTGACCCTACAAGCATTCAAAAAATGGGCCATTGAATTCATTGGACCTATAAATCCACCAAGAAAGTGTACAGGAGCAAGGTACATAATTACAAAAACACAATACTTGACTAGATGGGCCGAAGCAAGAGCAGTCAAGGACTATAGTGCAACTAAAACTGCACACTTCATATTTTATGACATCATAACCAATTTTGGATGCCCAAAGATCCTTATGAGTGATCAAGGAACACATTTCATTAATAAGACAGTTGGAGCCTTGACTGAAGAATTTACAGTCCACCATCAGAAGAGCACACCGTACCATCCACAAGCAAATGGGACAGTTGAAGCATTCAACAAGATCTTGGAAACAACACTAACCAAGACTTGTTGTGTGAGCATAGATGATTGGGATTTACTTGTTGTGTGAGCATAGACTTGTTGTACCAGCAGTGTTATGGAACTATATAACTACTTGCAAGAAACTAACAATGCAGACCCATTCCAAGTTATTATATGGTCTTGAAGCTATTGTTCCAATGGAATATCTGGTACCAAGCCTAAGAATTGTTGCCTTTACATATATGGATGACCCTGGCACTATTCAAGAGAGGCTTGCATAGTTGGTTGAATTGGAAGAAGACAGATTCATTGCAGGATTCCATCAGCAGGTTCAGAAGGAAAGAGAGAAAGCCTATCATGATAGGCACATCAAGAAGAAGGCATTCTGACAAGGTAATCTAGTACTGGTATATGGTAGCAAGTTCATAAAATATCTTGGGAAGTTCAGAACACATTGGATAGGGCCATATGAGATAGCTTATGTTATAGAGGGAGGAGCTGCGCAATTGAAGCCTCTGAACAAAGAATGGAAGGAAGGATTAGTGAATGGGAGCTAGCTGAAGTTGCACTATGACAACCATCTGCCTTGCAGATCTTAGTAAAAGCATGAAGAAAAGGGTCTAGGTACGAGGTGCAGTTGAAACTGGGTACCAGACACATAAAATATAGTCTGCACAAGGGATGGAGAGGAGGCAAAGAGCAGAACGCAGAGGCTTCACTGTGAAAACTGGAGTCAAAGTAAAATAGGAAGCTCAGATCTAAAGTGCCTTGAGATGAGTCACAGTCAAGTTTTGGGGGCCTGTTGGCCCTTGGTTATGAAAGTATGCGAAGATCAAGGAAGAAAAGGGAGAATGTGAATTACACGAAAGACATAGTGAATGTTATTTGGTCGAAGTGAACAAAAGAGAAGAAAAGATGGAGCGAAGCCCGAGAAAGAAAGCTGTTGGATGAGGAGATCGAGGATGACAGATAAGCAGGGAAGAAGGATCTTGGACAACTGAGAAATCGGAAAAAGCCACCATTGGATGATTTGGAGCACCGCGCGAGAATAAAGGAAAGACAGGCTGGAGAAGCCCTTAAAATATGGATCAAGTTGACCTAGGGTTTTAGACACCTAGGGTTTTGGTATCTAGGGTTTTGGACACCTAGGTTTCGGCCTAAGGCTGTCAGTGAGCTATTGTATTGTATAAATAAAGGTCTAAAGTACCTGGGTCAAGTTGGTAAATTGGGTTGTTATGATATTTCTATTGATATAGTTGTATTATTGATGTGAGTGAGTATTGTTTTGAGGGAGAGAAGTGTCGTGAGTGAGAGTCTTCTGGTATTGTAAGATCTCCAGCTAAGTGCGGAGATCAACCCTACAGCTGGGTGCATAGGGAGCGAAGAGAAAGAGAGGAGAAGAAAGAAGATCTGCTAGCTAAGAGAACAGACAATAACTACATGCTTTACCTCAATATATTATAACATAGTTCTGTGGACGTAGCCCTAGAGAGAGGGTGAACCACGTATATTTTTTGTTGTGTGTGATTGGTATTTTGTATCTGTCATTGATATACTATGATTGCAGTACCGTGTTAGATATGATAAGTAGATGTGTAGAATAGATCTAAGTTGATAAGTGATATATGAATGTTGTGTTGTTCTTGTGTTAGATCCATTTGATATTCCCTTTGGTTGTAGACATCTCTGTCCTACGAACCCCTCATAACTGCTTCGGGTGAGACTGCATATGCTTCAGAGGTGTTGCCGAAAGGGCTAGTAGTTAGGGCTTGTTGGTGCGCTCTTGGAGATGAACCCTGGGTCTGCCCCTGTGCCAAAAAGAACATTATTAGAATGTATGTGATGGATCAAACATCAAAGTGGGAATGGGTATCAAGCCTCATTGAAAATGAGTCCATTTGAGTCATTGTATGGAAGTAAATGTAACACCCTAGTGAGTTGGGATAATCCAATAGACGAAGCAGTTGTTGGGCTAAAATTTCTAAAAGAAATGGAAGATCAGATGGAAAGGATTAAGTAGAGTATGAAGGTTTCCCATGATAGGAAGAAAATTTATGCAGACAGGAACATAGTTTTCAGATATTTTAAAGTGAGAGAACATGTGTTTTTCAAAGTAAAGGAAAATAGAATTTTTCTAAGATTAGGAAGATGCACAAAGTTGGAAACAAGATTTTGTGGTCCTTTTGAAATATTAGAAAAGATAGGGCTAGTTGCATACATAATTTCCTTAACTGCATCATTGTGTATTCATAATGTATTTCATGTATCATTACTTAAAAAGTACGTACCCTATGTTAATCATGTAATTGATTGGAATTTGATCCAGGTGGAGCATGAAGGGCATTTCCGGGTGGAACCAGTAGGCATCTTATACCAGAAAGTCAAAGTGCTCAGGAACAAATCCATAGGGATGGTAAAGTTTCAATGGACCCGCTATGTTCTTGAATATGCTACATGGGAGCATGAAGAAAACATGTAGGAGGAATACTTGTAAAATTTTGAAAGTTTTGAAGAGGACATAATGTGAGACTCCATTTTGAGCAACTAGAGTTTTGGAACCACATATTAGAGTCCTGTCCAACTGTAATGGGGACCCTAATAAAAAAATGTCACATTCCTTGTGTTATCCCTAGTAAATAGATGGCACATCCCTGATAAATGAATGGTGCATTCCTTGGTTCAACAAGTTGAGAGGAACACGATATTTTGGTTGGAGTTGTTGCTGGGGTTATTAAATTGCAGAAATTTTATTTCTAGGTATTGTGATGTAAATTTGCATATATGTGTATTGGCATATAGTGCACTGAGAATGGCACACAATTGTAGCATAGGGGGAATGTAACATCCCCACTATAATCCCTAGTTTGATTAATTATTATGTAGATATAATATGTAGCTACAACCAAGAGATGTAATATGCAAATTTTATTTCAATGTTCTAATAATAAAATGTGATGCCAACATTTTATTAATTAATCCACAAGAGAGGGGAGTGTCTAGGATAATGGCCAAGAGGGGTCCAAGGGGGGGATTATCCATATTTATGGATTAAACCCATTTTCCTAAATATTCTATTGTATATGAACCTTTCCATTTCTTATTGAGTGTTTCCAAAAGCCAATCAATGAATACATGTAAGAGGGTGGGTGTGAGTGGTCACATTCAAAAGTTATTGAGCACATGCAGGTTGAGTAAAATCAGCTTGGGGAAGCGTGTGAGTCAAGAAAGGAAATAAAAATAGAGGAATTTTGTATGGGTTGAGACATAAGTAACAATAGTTTGAACAATTTGGGTAGTAAGTCAAGTTTGTGCATGAAAGGTGGACATACAGAAGAAAAGAGAGCTTGGAGATAGTGTGGCCATAGGAGGGTAAAGTATGAAGCGTAATTGGAGCGAATTGGATCTGGAGAGATGCAGATCCCGGTTGTCAGGACGAAAGAGTGAACTCCTATGTGAGTTGCACTGAAACAACAAGTGTTGTTGTTGGTTTGCTAATAGTTTTCCTAGTAGCAATTTCCCTTGAGCTCTTAGATGAGATATTCCTAGATACCTGTGCCAGAGAGACCTTGATAAATGAATGACATATTCATCGAGTTATCACTGATAAATGAATGGTACATACATTGGGTTAACCCTGATAAATAGATGGTAGATTCCTTTGGTTATTCATGATAAATAGATGGTACATCCCTTGGGTTATCCCTGATATACTGATGGTACATCCATTGGGTTATCCCTGATAAATGAATGGTGCATTCCTTGGGTCGGGAAAGTCAAGAGGAAGAGAGCTGGTGGAAAAGTCGGGACAGTTGTAGGATAATATCAGTTGGGTTGAGAGGTTTATGAGTTGTGAGTGGACTATGAGAGACCACCCTCTTTGTGGATTTCTATCCTAATCTCAGATGTGACTGACTGTTGAGATTTGGAATGGTCAGTCTATGGTTGGGTGGAATGTTTGTCCAAAGCAACTGGTTGTAGGATTCTTATTTAAGATAAGTGTTTTATCTTGTACTGATTTATTTACATGTGTTATTGTTGTGCATAAACTCTGCGTGAATGAGAATAAATTATATGTTGTTGTAATGAACGATTTAGTTGTATCTTATGTTGATTATTACCATGCTTCAGATGCATAAGCTTCATGGTTATTACCGTGGCTAAATCTATTATAAATTGTAGTTGTAGGCTATGGGAAAATGGATAACAACAGAATAATGGATTTAATTAGAAAAAGTTTCATGTTCTTTGTATTCCACGCGTATTGTTTCCTATCTGGAGGCTAGGTACATTACTAAAATGGTATCAGAGTTGATAAAGATAAATTTTTTGCATGATTTAACCCAACCATTATTGTTGGATACATTACAAGATCTATGTAGATGTCTAGTTCTGACAATGTTACGAGCTATTTCATGAGGATCACAGAGATAAGTGATAATATTTCAGCCATAAGTGAGAAAATGGATGATGTAGAGCTTGTAAATGTGGAATTGAATGGTCTTCGCAAGTCTTGGGAACAATTTTTCAAGGGATTCTACATTCGGTAAAAACTCCATTATTAACATATACGTTTTGATGATTACATCCAGAAAGAGACCCGGGAGGAGTGTAAGAGTAGCAAGTAGGGAAGTATTGATGAGAACTTGTCTCTTGTCATTAAGACAAGGAAGGGGAAGCAAAGAGTTCTATCAAGAAGGGTGACAATGATGGAGGATCATCGTAGTCAGGGAAGAAGAAGGACTTGAGTAAAATAAAGTGATTCTCATTTCATAAGAATAGACATTATACATATAATTTTTGAGAGAAGAAGAAGGGTAAAGGAAATATGCAGACAACAACATCAACAAAGATGTGACTAGATAAGTTTGAAAAAAATATTGAGAAGGATTTCTCACTAGTTTATTGTCTTTCTACCAGCACAACTACTAGGAGTGTGTGGTTCTTGGAGAGTGGTGCATCTCATCATATGAGAGAATCACATGAGTTGTTTCATAGACTAATGGAGAGGGACTCATATGTTCATGTGGAGGCAGAGGGAATAGTTACATTCTAGCTTGATTCAGTAGGTTCATTAGATGCCCAAGATGTGCTTTACATACTAGGTTTGAAGAAGAATTTTCTCTCAGTATCAACTATGGAGGACATATTTTTTTCCATTACTTTTCAAAGAGGGAATTTACTCATACATATAGATAAATTTATATCGGACACATTAGTAGTCATTGGGGTTAGAGAGGGAACTTTGTAGAGGTTGTAGGGAAAGTATGTTCAGGATTTGGTACACGATAGTGACAATCAGTATGTGATTTGTGGCACAAGAGGTTTGGACACCTACATTGTAGGGATTTGTTGATTTTGAGAGGGATTGTTGTAGGTGTTCTGGAGTTCAGTATTGAGTAGCGGGGAGTGTGTAGAGGGTGTACACTTGGCAAGAATTCCAAGGTTTTGTTTCCTAACAGCAAGAGTAGGTCCAAGGGGATATTGGATATTATCCATTCATATGTGAGTGGGTTGATGTCAGTAGCATTGGTACATGGATTATCATACTAAGTGAAATTTATTGATGATTTTTCTAGGAAAACCTATATCTTCTTTATGAATACCAAGGATGAGGTCTTCAGTGGATTTCAAGAGTTTAGAGCTCAGGTGGAAAACCAGATAGGGAATATTATCGAGGTATTTAGGTCAGATAGTTTGGAAGAGTACACCTCCAAATACTTCAATAATTTCTCTAAGGAGGTAGGGATAAAGAGGGATATGACAGTCTCATACAACAAGAGTTGGTCCATCATCATTTTTTCCAAGGCTATGCCACATGAACAAGAGTTTCCTATGTTTCTTTGGGTAGAGGTGTATAACACAATAGTATATGTGCATAATAGGAGTCCTCATATGATATTAGGGGACAAGACTCCATAGGATGCATTCTCAGGAGTGAAGCCAGAGATATGAAATTTGAGTATATTTGTTTTTTCAGTCTACATCCATGTATAGAGGAGATCAAGGAGATCTCGAGAATCATCGAATATGACAGAGGACAAGGAGAAGTAGGCTCTGAAGGATGAGAAATAGTCAACCTTTATACTTCAAGTGGGGAGGAGGAGTTATCCCATTCCAGTCCTATCAGGAGACCCAGCTGGCTATTATAGACATTGAGGGATGTTGATGAGGCTCCTAGGAGTGCAGTCAAAGAGAACATGCCTCTGAGAAATCTTATAAAGTAGATGGAAATTATGAGTAGCATCATTGATGTTGAGCCTTCTAGTTTTGAGGAAGCAAAAAATCAGCAGGTATGGTGGGATGCCATGGTAGAGGAGTACATCTCTATTATGAGGAATGATGTTTGGGACATAGTGTCGATACTAGAGGGGAAGTCAGTTGTGTGTTCCATGTGGCTCTACAAGATCAATCATGCTGCCAATGGTAGAATAGATAAGTTCAAGGAAAGGTTTGTGGTGAGAGGGTTCTCCCAGAAAGAGGGAGTGCATTACGAGGAGAGATTTTCTCCAGTCGCTAGGTATGCTTCTATTCAAGATATTATTTCTATTGCTTTAGTTATGAGGTGGAGGATGTATCATATGGATGCAAAAATAACTTTCCTCAATGGGATCATTGAGGAAGTATACATGGAGATACCTTGGGGATTTGAGGTACATGGGAGGGAGTCTCATTAGTGTAGGCTTAAGAAATCCTTGTATGGACTCAAAAATGCACCTACGTCATGGTATTCTAGGATTGACAGATACTTGCAAAGTATGCTCTTTACCAAGAGTGAGGCATATCCTAACTTGTACTTCATACTTATTGGGGAAGATCCACTCATATTGGTTTTGTATGTAAATTATTTATTTATCACAGGTGTAGAGGAGTTTATTTCCAGGTACAAAGAAGATTTTTATACTGAGTTCGAGATAAAGGAAATTGGTTTGATGTATTATTTCTTAGGGTTAGAGGTATGGAAGGTATCGAGAGAGATCTTCCTTAGTCAAGGGAAGTAAACATATGAGATATTGAGTAGATTTTGTATGGAGGACTATAAACTGATGGCTACACCTATGGTTACCAATATGAAGAAGGTTGTCTCTTCAAATCTGGATCCTAGGATATACGGGCAGTTGATAGGGTCCTTGATGTATTTGATGAATACCAGGCCAAATATTTGTTTTTTTGTGAACACCTTGGGACAGTTCATGGTGGGGTTGAGACATGTTCATTGGATAACAACAAATCATGTGCATAGATACTTGAGAAGTATAATGGATTATGGATTGAGGTATCTTGGATGAGATGGAGTGGAATTGCAAGGATACTCAAACTCAGATTGGGTAGTGAGTGTAGTAGACAGAAAGAGAATCTCATGGTGTTGCTTCAACTTGGGATCAATAGTGATTACTTAGTTTAATAGGAAGGAGGCTTCTGTAGCACTCATTTCAATGGAGGAAGCGTATATGGAAGTGAGTATGGGTATTTTTGATGCCATTTGTCTTCACAGATGTTCTTTTAGGTTTATTTTATCAGGTGTTGGAGAATACAATAATATACTGTGATAATCATAGTTGTATCAAACTGTCAGAGAATCCAATATTCCATGATATGTCTAAGCATATGAGATCATATATCACTTCATTCAAGATAAGATATATAAGGGAGAAATGAAGCTTAAATATATTTCCATAGATGAGCAGGTTGTAGATATTCTAACCAAATCCTTGGTTAAAGGGAAGTTGTGTTCTTCATAGAAAAATTCGGAGTGGTGCAGAAAACCTTCCTCACTAAGAGGGAGTGTTGATGTTGGTAGTATCAAATAGGTATTTTTTCATAGGTCTAAGTGTCTAGACGTGTAGAAATCATCCAAAGAATTATGCCTTGAGACTTTCCTTTAATTGAAGGAATTATTAAAGTAAAGTGATTTTATTAATTAGTTTCGTTATTTAAGGAAATGATCAAATTAATTAGCATTTAATATTAGCCATTGATCTCAAGCTAGGTGAGAAGTAATATCAAACTTCAATCACTTTGGATATTAGGGTTAGGTCATAAATCAATCTTATAAAATCAAGGCTAGGGTGAAGGTGGAAGATACACGACACTTGAAACATTGATACGTAGCAGAGATCTTTTTTTTCTCAAAAGGTTGGATCATGAAGGAATTTGATTCAAAGAGATATTAGATAGGTGGATAAGGACTTCCATCTAGATATTAGGTCAAGGTGAAGAGAGAACAAAGGTAGTCGCAAGTGGGTTTCAATAGAGTGAAACCACACGAAATTGTCTAGCCATACAAATGTTTTGTTGGATTACTGGAGGGGTGGGTGAATTAGTAATAGAGAAATTCAATTCTTTTTCACCATAAAATGAAAGTGTTATATCAATGTAGCATTATCATCCAATAGTTGCAGAGTAAATAAAAAATGAAAAAATGAGAAATCACACACATACACAGTACACCAATGTTTTACGTGGAAACCCAAAGCCGGAGAAAACCACATAATTCTTTTTCTTATATGTATTTAAGAATTACATTCATTGGAATCACCAAATTCCTTTTTTTTCCAGCTCCAACTAGAAGGAGGCTCCAACCCCTTAGTTTCTTAGGCTACAACCTAAGGGAATCTCCAACTCCCCAATTCTCTGGCTACAACTAGAAGGAGGCTACAACCCCCTATGTTCTCTGGCTACAACCGAAAGTTGGCTACATCCACCTGTCCTTGTCTCGTCCAACCACCCTGATGTAGAAGTAGAATGATGGAACCACTATCACACTATCACTGTGAGATATACTTCTATAAACCTGTACCAATCAACCTGTAATCAACTTGTAACAAACTATACCAATAACCTGTGCCATCATATACCTGACATAAACTTGTACCTCAGCCTGTACCATAAACAAATACAGCAACCATGCACCAAACCTATAAAAATAACTTATCACAATAACCTGTAATCAAATTGTACCATAAACAAGTGCATTAACGATGCACCAACCTGTACCTAAACCTGTACCATCAACGAGTGCATCAACCATGAACCAAATATGTACCAATCATGCATTAAATACACATAAAATATGTCTCATAAATATGTACCAACATCATCAACTATACACCTCATGTATGTGCCAACTCATCAACTACTTGTCTCAACCATGTACCCAACATGTACCTCAACCAAAATCCCTCATCAATTTCATCATCCAAATATGATTTGATCACATATACCTCAAACACTATACCACAAATCTATACCTCAAACCATGTTCTAGAACCTCACTTTTATACAACCTCTATCTGTACCAATAACTTCAGCAACATACCTCAACCAAAATCCCTCAAACATAAACCAATACAAAAATTCAGTAGATCTATCTCAGATAAACTCTACAACAAGCCATAAACTCCCAAATGGGAATCCAACATATTTACAAGGCAAACGCTCAACTTGATTCACAAATTCAACACTACACATATGAAAAGCACACCCTTTTTTCTTCTTGTAGCGTTTTGTTGCCGTGGTTTTGCTGCTGCGAATCAACTGCTGCAATTTTTCTGCCACACTTTTTCTGCTACATTTTTCTGTCGCTCTTTTCCTACTGCAATTTTTCTGCCGCACTTTTTCTGCCACACTTTTTCTGCTGCACTTTTTCTTCCACAGTTTTCTTGTTGCACTTTTTCTGCAACACTTTTCTTGCCACACTTTTTTGGTCGCACTTTTTCTTCCCCAGTTTTCCTGTTGCACTTTTTCTGCTACAATGTTTGTGCCACACTTTTCCTGCCGCACTTTTTCTGCTGCACTTTTCTCTATCAATAATACCTTCCCAAATAACCTTTCAAAAAAATAGATATTCAATGATATTCAAGTGTGTTTTCAATGAGAGACCCTTGCCTCTTATTTATACTTTTATGTATCTTCCTCAAGGGGTTACCTTCTAACCATCTTAACCCACTTTCCTTATTTTAGGGTTAACCCACTTATAACCACTTGTCCACTTAACTTAACCACTTTCCATAATTACTAAGTTCTCTATTAACTTTATTATTTAAATAATTTCTTTTGCATCCTCTTTGACTTAGAGTACACTCGTGAATTCAATTTATTATTTAAATGATTTCTTCTTTGCAAATATGTTGACTACTTTGACCTTTTGGGGGTTCTAGATGACTGATCAGGGTTCTCCAACTTCACATGGCCATAACTCTCTAACCGTGAGGAGTTATGTGGCGTTCCACATACCACCAGAAATGGCATGACATGTACTATCCATATAAAATAGTCTTATCTTCAAATATAATAAAAATCATACCATTATACATAAAAAAAAACTTGTGTCCATTACCAGAACCTTTGTGCTATCGGAATTCGCTACCAAACTTTGTTCAAGGGTTGACATCAATGACAACCTATTGGATTACTGAGAGGGGGGGTGAATAAGTAATAGCGCAATTATTATCCTTTTTAACCAAATAATCCAAGTGTTATATCAATGTAGAATTATTATCCAATAATGAGCAATAAGAAATGAACAAACACACACATACACAATACACCAGTGTTTTACGTGGAAACCCAAAGTGAGAGAAAACCACAGAATGCATTTTCTTATATGTCTTGAAGAATTACATTCATTGGAATCACCAACTTCCCTTGTTTTCGAGCTGCAACTAGAAGGAGGCTCCAACCCCCTAGTTTCTCAGGCTACAACCTAAGGGAAAATCCAACTCCCCAATTCTCTGGCTACAACTAGAAGGAGGCTATAACCCCCTATGTTCTCCATCTACAACTGGAAGGTGGCTACAACCACCTATCCTTGCCTCGTTCAACCACCCTAAAGTATAAGTAGAATGATGGAACCACTGACAACCTGTCACTCTGAGATATACTGTTGTACAAATGTATCAACCTGTACCACTGACCTGTATCCAATCTGTACAACTACCCTGTAATCAATCTGTACTTGAATTGAACATGTATCTACAAAATAAAATAGGTACACGACCTGTAGCACTGCAGTCCGCGTATGTACGTGCCATAACTGTTATGCAGTCTGCGTATGCCTTTTGGAGCTAGGGTTTCCTTTCACTTGAAAACTTCTGACCCTTTGTAACTTCTTTCACATAGATCTGTAACCTGTCACTATATCCAGACTGTAGCTGTACCCTGTGCATGCATTCTCATACATAAAATTTACTCAATACAAATATGTCTCTCTAGTCATGTGCCATATAGGTGTGTGAAATCACGAACAAGTATATTTTCCTTCATATGATCTTAGTAATCAAACCCTTTCTGATATTCAACCTCTCAATACATCAACAAATACAAGATCTCAACCATGTACCATAAAAACCCTTAGCCATATTCCAAGAAATATAAGATGTGCCTCAACAGGAAGTATCAATGATGAATATACTAGCACTCTATTTTAGTAGGTTTGACTTATGCAGAATATTCCATGTAGCTACTAGTCTCTCTAGGGAGAATCCTCAAATCTCCATTGCCATTCCTCATGCATACATCAAAATCCAACTATTCATAGAAATAAGACATACCTTTTTAACTAACGGATGGATTTGATGTATCAGAGCACTTTAGACCTTCCTGGGAGCTTCATCTCAGAATCTAGAACCTTTGCATCTTCATCTTCTCAAGTTAACATGTCCTTACCAACATGTACTCACCCTGTACACATCCAACCCACGTATGTATGCTTTCTATACACAAACATCTTGCGTATTGTATGCACCCTATACACAGACAACCTACGTACGCCTCAGATAATAGGGTTTTCTGTAAATACGAGAATTTCACCGTCAACCCTTCGTGCTACCTCAGACGTTCGCCACTTCAGATGTATCCACAAGTATTTGCAAGAATATTTACACAAGAAAAATAGATATGCAATATGTACAAGTGTATTTTTAATGAGTGAGCTTTACCTCTTATTTATATCTTCATGTAGCCTTACACTTTCCTTATTTTAGGGCTTCTTCATTTAAAATAATTTCTTTTGCAAAGAACTTTGACTCTTGGGGGATTCTATAAGAATTATGAGGGGTTCTCCAACTTCATATGGTCATAAATATCTAACCATGAGGAGTTATGTGACATTCCACATACAACCGGAAATGGTTTGATAAGATCTATTCATATAGGATAGTTTTACTAACAAATTCACTGTCCTTCATCTCATTATTCCACAATTAATCATGGGTTCTCTCACTTCGTAAAGCGTCTTCCTATGAGGGATTTCACCATAAGGGGACCACATTGGAGTTCATCCATATTTACTTCTTATCAAGCATGACAAGACAATAATGAGTCATCTTTACATCAAACAATCTTGGGTCCATTACCCAAACCTTTGTGCTATGGAGATTGCTTCAAGGGTTGACATCAATGACAACCAAGTAGAATTTTTCTTCAAGTTCCCCATTTAGAAAAGATGATTTTATGTCCATCTGATATACTTTAATATTTTTAGATCATGCATAATCTAAAAACAAATGGATTTCTTCCATTCTGGCAACTGGGGAAAATGTCTCTTCAAGGTCGATTCCTTCAATCTGTGCATATCCTTTACATACTAATCTAGATTTGTTCCTTGTAACTTGTCCATCTTCATTCAATTTATTCCTGAAAACCCATTTTGTGTTGATCACATTCTTATTCTTTGGTCTTGGAACCAATTCCCAAGTGTCATTTTTCTTTATTTGATCTAATTCTTCATCCATGGCCTTATTCGAAAATTCATCCTTGCTGGCTTCTTCAAAACAGTTTGGTTCAATTGTAGATAAGAGTGCTAGGTGTGTTTGTTCTGGTGAACAAATTCTTCTTCTAGTCTCAACTCCTGCATATTTGTTTCCAATAATATGATCTAAAGTATGATTCTTCTGTACTCGTTTATTGGGTATCTTTGGAGACACTTGTTGAACTTGCTCTTCTGCTTCTGTCAGATTCTCTTCATCTTCCTCTTCTACTTCTTTTTCATCTTCTGCTTCTTCTTCTAAGGGTTGTTTCATTGATATTTTCTTCCTTTGATTATGGTCTACCTGTTTTATCAATTGTTACGTTGATGCTTTCCACAACTTTGTTCAATCTTAGATTGTAACACTTGTATGATTTCCTTGTACTTGAGTAAACAAAAAATACTCCTTTGTCCACATGAGAGTCAAACTTTCCCATTCCACCATCTTCTCTTTGGATATAACATTTGCTTCCAAAAACTCTGAAGTGCTTTACATTTTCTGGTCTTTCTTTCCATAGTTCATAAGGAGTTTTGTCAGTGTTGTTTCTGAGCATTACTCTGTTTTGAATGTGAAATTTTGTATGCACTACCCGTTTACAAAAAATATCTGTCAATTTCAAATCCATTAACATTGTTTGAGCCATTTCCTGTATTGTCCTATTCATTCTTTCAACAACTCCATTCCGTTGAGGTGTCCTAGCAATGAAGAATTTCATTTTTATTCCATGATTTTTATAGTAGTCCATAAATTCCTTTGAGGTGAAATCTCCTCCATTATCATATCTCAAGCATTTGATTTTTGAATCCATTTTATTTTCAATGATTTCCTTGTAGATCTTGAAGTTTTCAAAAGCTTCTGACTTATTCTTGAGAAAGAAAACTGCAGTCATTCTTGTATAATCATCAACTAATAACATGGAGTATTTCTCACCTTTTAAGCCCTTTGTTTTAGTTGGTCCAATTAGATCAGTATGAACAATTTCTAGTGGTATTGTCGTTGAATATTCCTTTGATTTAAATATGGTCTTTGTTTGCTTTCCTTGTTGACAATGATTGCATAAAGTGTTGGTTGGTTTCGTGATCTGGGGCATTTCTCTGACTGCTTCTCTTTTGCTGACTTTGACAAGGTTATAAAAATGTATGTGACCCATTATGCTATGCCATAGCCAACTTTCATCTTCCTTTACTAGACAACAATTTTCATTTCCAATTATAGTAAACACATATATGTTTCTTGAAGTTCTTGCAGCTGTAGTGACCAATTTCCCTGAAACTTATTTTCTTATCTCACACTTTTGTGAATCAAAAGTAACTTTATGACCTTGGTCACACATTTGACTCACACTTAGAGTATTATGTTTCATATCCTCTACTAGTAGAACATTTTTTTCCTTTTCATTCTTTTTCCCAATTCAGACTGTGCCTTTTCTAATGATTTTGGTTGAATCATCATTTCCGAAGGAGACTGATCCATCTCTTTCCTTTCATAATGTAAGAAACTTATCTATATCACGTGTCATGTGTTTTGAACATCCACTGTCAACATACCAACTGCATTTTTTATGCTTAGCTTGTAGAGCGATTGTGCATTCTTCATTGCTATATTGATCTTGCTTTCTTATACATGTCGTTTTCTGAGGTTCCTGTCTGTGACTATTGTTATTCTGTTGAGGTTCTTTAGGAAGGACTGTCATTCTACAATATTTGGCCATCTGTCCAAAATTGTTACATTTGTAACATTCCACTTTAGTGCTCAAAGATTCAAACCTGTTGTAACTTCTTCTCTGTGTTTCACTAGGTCTTCTTGAATAACCCCTTTGTGTAAGATTCTCAAAGTTGTTATTTTTCCTGTTGTTAGCTCTGCAATTCACAACTTTATGTCCAAAATTATTACATGCATAACATAAACCAAAAAATACAGTTTGATACCTGGGATTTGAAGATCTTCTGAAAGGAGGTGCTCTTATGAATCCTTCTTCTTCTTGAGGCCTATCTGTCTATTGTTGATTCTGAAATCTGAATCTTCTCGGTGGAGGAGTGTCCCTGTAATATTCCTATCCCCTTTGATTGTTTTTGCATAAGTTTTTGGATATGTTTCTTGCTTTGTTGTTTTGGAGCTTGATCCCTTTTCTATCTGATTGTATCCAAGTTTGGACTTGTCAAGATGAGATTTTTGACTGTTGATAATGTCATCCATATCATTTGAGCTATTCTGCATATTTTTCTTTTGAATATCCTTTCTTAGTGTGACAATCTCTGCTTCCAAGGTTCCAATGATCCCGTCCTTTTATTCTAGCTCTTCTTTGAGTTCTTCATCAATTCTTTTATCTTCTTCTATTTGAACCTTCAATTTTTTGATCATTTGTTCTAGTTCTCGAGTGTCCATTTTCTTGTCTAGTTCTGCTTGTAGTTTCTTGTTTTTCTTGTTTTCTCTTCTGATAACTTCTATGGCACACATTAATCTTCTCGATAGTCAACTTTTGCTTCTTCAATTTTTTCTTCGACTTCTTCATATTCTTCTTTGACTTCTTCATATTCTTCTTCAGAGTCTTCTTTGTCAGAGTCTTTTACTTCCATGAATAAAACTCTTCATGTCTCACTATCACTGACTTCATTTTCGTCTAATGATGATATGTCTTCTTTGGTGCATAAGCTTTTCTTGAAAACTTTCTTTGTAGTTCTTTTGCCTTTATATGTGTGTTTTCCTTTTGAGTAACCTTCATCATTTCTCTTTTTCTTATGAAGACATTTGTTAGAAAAATGACCAATACCATCACAATTAAAACAAATTAAAGGAATCTTACCTCTATACCTTCCGTCAGCTCCCTTGTTTAGTCTTTTGACGAAGTTGGCCACTTCTTCATCATCTTCCGAGACGTCACTACTATTGCTATATTCTTCTTGTTCCTTTTTCATTTTCTTTGGTCTTTTGGATGCTTTGAAGGCTGCTTCTTTTTCATCTGGATTTTCCTATTCAGGTATCATTTCAAATGCTATGAAGATTCCATGTAGTTCGTCCATGCTTATTGAGTTTAGATACGATCTTTCTTCTAGTGCTGATATCTTAGGGGTAAATCTCATAGGAAGAGATCTTAGTACATTTTGAACAATTACAGATTCTTTGATTTCTTCTCCCAATCCTATGATTGCATTCACTGTTTCATCAACTCGTAAGAAGTAGGATGCAATATTCTCATCTTCCTTCATTTTTAGTTCGAACTAACCTCTGTAAGTTTGAAGCTTTGTTTCTTTGACTTTTGTATCTCCTTCATAAATATTTTGAATCTGTTCCCAAATCTCTTTAGCAGATTTACAATGTGCAACTTTGGTGAATACCGTATCACTGAGACCATTCAAAAGTGCATTTGTGGCTTTGGAATTATTTTCACTGAGTTTCACTGTTTGTCATTTGTTGGTGGAATTGTTGGTGTTGTGTATCCATCTACAATTGATTGCCAAACTTGAAATCCTTGTGCTTGTATATATGTATTCATCCTTATGCTCCCAAAATAATACTTCTGTCCATCAAACTATGGTATTCAATTTTTGTACAAGTTGGTACTCTCCATCATCTACCGTTTAGTGGTTAAACTGATTTCTGAAGGAACCTACTCTAAAACCAATTGTTGGATTACTGAGAGGGGGGGTGAATCAGTAATAGCGCAATAATTATACTTTTTAACCAAATAATTCAAGTGTTATATCAATGTAGAATTATTATCCAATAATGAGAAATAAGAAATGAACAATCACACACATACATAGTACACCAATGTTTTACGTGGAAATCCAAAGTGGGAGAAAACCATGGAATGCTTTTTCTTATGTGTCTTGAAGCATTACATTCATTGGAAGCACAGACTTCCTTTGTTTTCCAACTGCAAATGGAAGGAGGCTCCAACCCCCTAGTTTCTCAGGCTACAACCTGAGGGAAGCTCCAAATCCCCAATTTTCTGGATACAACCAAAAGGTGGCTACAACCCCCTATGTTCTCCGGCTACATCAGGAAGGTGGCTACAACCACCTGTCCTTGCCCCATCCAACCACCCTGAAGTATAAGTATAATGATGGAACCACTGACAAACTGTCACTGCAAGATATACTGGTGTACAACTATATCAACCTGTACCACTGACCTCTATCCAATCTATACAATTTACCTATATTCAATCTGTACATGAACTGAACATGTATCTACAAAATACAATAGGTACGCGACATGTAGTGTTGCAACCCACATATGTACATGCCCTATCTGTTATGAAACTCACGTATGTATGCGCCCTAACTGTTATGCAACCTGCATATGCCTTCTGGAACTAGGGTTTCCTTTCACTTGAAAACTTTAGACCCTTTGTAACTTCTTTCACATAGATCTATAACCTGTCACTGTATCGAGACTGTAACTGTACCATGTGCATGAATTCTCATACATAACATTTACTCAATACATATATGTCTCTCTAGTCATGTCCCATTTAGGTGTGTGAAATCACGAACATGTATACTTTCCTTCACATGATCTTAGTCATCAAACCCTTTATGATATTCATCCTCTCAATACATCAACAAATACAAGATCTCAACCATGTACCATAAAAACCCTTAGCCATATGCCAAGAAATACAAGATGTGCCTCAACAGGAAGTATCAATGATGAATATACCAGCAAATCTGACTTATGTAGGAGATTCCATGTAGCTACTAGTCTCTCTAGGGAGAATCCTCAAATCTCCATTGCCATTCCTCATGCATACATCAAAATACAACTATTCATAGAAATAAGACATACCTTTTGAACCAATGGATGGATCTGATGTATCTGAGCACTTTAGACCTTCCTGGGAGCTTAATCTCAGAATCTAGAACCTCTGCATCTTCATCTTCTCAATTTTCCATGGATTTACCAACATGTACTCAGCCTGTACACAACCATCCCGCGTATGTACATTCCCTATACATAGACAACCCACGTACTGTACGCACCCTATACACAAACAACCTGTGTAAACCTTAGAAAATAGGGTTTTCTGTAAATCTAAGAATTTTTTCTTCAACCCTCTGTGCTACCTCAGACGTTCTCCACTTCATATGTATCCACAAGTATTTACAAGAATCTTTACATGAGAAAAATAGATATGCAATATGTACAAGTGCATTTTTAATGAGTGAGCATTGCCTCTTATTTATATCTTCATGTAGCCTTACACTTTCCTTATTTTTGGGCTTCTTCATTTAAAATAATTTCTTTTGCAAAGCACTTTGACCCTTGAGGGCTTCTATAAGACTTATGAGGGGTTCTCCAACTTCATATGGTCATAACTCTCTAACCATGAGGAGTTATGTGATGTTCCACATAGCACCGGAAATGGCATGAAAGGAACTATCCATCTAGGATATTTTTATTGCCAAATTCAATGTCCTTCATCTCATTATTCCACAATTAATAATGGGTTCTCTCACTCCACAAAGAGTCTTCCCGTGAGGGATTTCACCATAAGGGGACCACTTTGGAGTTCATCCATCTTTACTTCTTATCAACCATGACAAGAAAATAATGAGTCATATTTACGTGTCAAACAATATTGGGTCCATTAACCAAACCTTTGTGATACGGGGCTTTCTTCAAGGGTTGACATCAATTAAAACCAACCTTAATCAACACAACGAACCCAATTAATCAACAATATCCCCCTTTGGTATTGATGTCAACACTCTGATGCAATACTGAAGTCATATAACGCATGCTCCCCCTGTGACCATTGCTCCCCCTGGAACCATGCCTTTGTGCTCTTTCTCTAAGCCTGCATCTGATAAATCTCTCCCCCTTTGTCATCAATGGAAAAGGTATATTTCCATCTGGGTTTTCTCCCCGTAACTGAGCTGTCGTTGGGGATACTCCCTCTGACTGATATCCCAATCTAAACTGTCATCTTTATGGTGATTCCACGTGTAAATCTAAGTCATATAAGATAAGCATTCAAAATAATTCATTTTGGAGTAGAAATTACTCTGAGTCTCTAGCAAAGATACTCAAAGGATTCCCTTGAAAGCGGTTTTGTAAAGATGTTTTCCACTTGCTCTTTTGTGCACACATATTCAACTATGATGTTCTTATCTGTAACCTGTTCCCATAGAAAGTGATACTTGACTGGAATGTGCTTCATCTTGGAGTTCATCACCATGTTCTTTGAGATATTGATGGCACTTGTATTATCACAATAGATTGGAATGGGCTCATCATAATCAACCTGTATATCTGTCAGAGTTTGTTTCATCCATAGGACTTGTGTACAACATCATGTTGCCACAATATACTCTTCCTCAGATGTAGATAAGGATACTGATGATTTCTTCTTTCTTAGCCATGATACTAAACACTCACCCAAGTAGAACGTTGCTCCACTGGTGCTTCGTCGGTCATCAATGCAACCTTCCCAATCTGCATCTATGTAGGCAATAAGTGATAGATCCTTTACCTTTGGATACCATAATCCAAAATCTTCTATTCCTTTGAGATATCTGAAAATCCTCTTCACTTCTACAACATGTGATTCGTTATCCAATTGCATGCATTACATCTAGTCTGGATGCTTTCACATATAGTAAGCTACCAATCATTGACTTGTATTTCCTCTTGTCTATAGACTTTTGTTACGAGGGAAAAGCTCTCTATGGACAGGGTAAGCCACAACAGACAGGTATGACTGCATAAATCTACTCAATTCCAACATATGCTATATAAACCAATGTGCAAGCGAGATAAGAAACAATCCTACCTCATTCCAACATTTGATGATGTTCCACTGTTGAGCACTTTGACCCAAAGCTTTGTACCCACAACAAGTTCTCAACAAACAAGAAAATAAAGTATATAGTGATAATATAAAGGGGTTATCACATTAGATATCATAATCCATTAATAAACATTACAAATATGCCCATGGATAATAATCATATATTTGCACGATACCAATTGGATGGGAAAGGAGTATTTCTATTAATAAATGATCAGCAGAAGAAAAAACATTACAAACTTTCGTGTCGGCACGGTTCGAAACCAAGAAACCAAGTTCCTTCCAACTGGGCCTCCACCACTTCAATCTTCCACCAAAGGCAAGATCATAGAAAAGAGACAACGAGGTTCTCTCAACAACAGGGAAAGAGCTTGGGGGTTGAACACTATGTTCTGACTTTAGGGACAAAGGGATGCAGACTCAATATGAAGCAATTTCTCCAGAGTAACTTTGCTCTGAGGGTAGAATTATTTCTCCTCTTTTCCAAAGCTCAGAATTGTGCTCTTATAGCCTTCAAAATGCAACTGAAGGGCCGAGTCAGAACGTTTACAGTATATGGAAGGCCAAATATCAGAGATCTCCTATCGTGACATGGAAACCCAACTTCATTTTTGTATTTTCTGGCACAAATGTCGATGTACATGGGTTGTAGTGGATCAACCTGAATATACACATGTTGTATAGTATATAGGGCATGTATATGTGGAAAAATATGTATTTTTAGCTCTAGATTCATCAAAAAGGAATGACAAGTCTGCATAGGGAAATGAAAAAAGGCCCTCTGTGAAAGATAACAATGGCGAGGCAAATATTTCTATAACAAATGCCTCCTAATGTGTGAGATCAGAGGAGTATTTGTGATGGCCAAAATACATTATAAATAACCCAAAAGTGGAGTGGTGTAAACCCAGCTGGAAAGACTAGTTGCTGATTACATTCTGTGTTGACTTTACATACATGGATGTCAATAGAATGCAATGCAGATCCATGTCGAAAATATACCAAATATGTGTCCGTCGCCATGAATAGGAAAATACAAATGTGGTTATATGCCAAAATCTTTCATAATCACGAACAAGTCCCAGTAGAACTAGTCTCAAAACCAATCTGAAGATATTTGTATATGATGGAGTATAATCTGATGTCCCATGATTACTATAGTCAAATAGGTGTTGGTCCAATGAAAAGTAAGAAACATCTCAAGAAATTTGCATCCACATAGTGATGTCTTCAATTCCTCTACACATCCGCCAAAGGTGAAAGTCTACATAATGTGAATAAAGGAGTTGAGGTTGAACACAATGAGACATTGTTTGATTACCGATCATTGAGGTATACCGTTAAAAAACGTGAGACAACCTACCAATAATGAAAGTAGGTATCAAGGCACCGAGCACATTCCTAGAAGTGTGAATAAAGGATTCGATGTCGAACACCTGAGGAATCCATTGATCAGGAGACATACATGTATACCCATCTATCAATGGTGAGAGAACCTGCCACTAATGACTGCAAGTCTCAAGGTACTGATAAAACTCTAGGTCCCATATCCAAAATAAATGAGATAAAGTCGATGGAAAGAGACCCGTTGAAAGGAGATCATTAAGGGATCTCTCATCAATCATCACAAGGA
Organism: Picea engelmannii; assembly: GCA_009831015.1. Taxonomy (NCBI): domain Eukaryota; kingdom Viridiplantae; phylum Streptophyta; class Pinopsida; order Pinales; family Pinaceae; genus Picea; species Picea engelmannii. Next base: position 1,051,899 of record ML776982.1, read on the forward strand.
GAAAAGAAGGAGCTTCATAATTTGGTGGAGATCGGATGAAGAACATGTTCACGAACCAACGACCCTGTGCATCTTTTGCATGTGCCAAATGCAAGCGGTACATGAAAAAGACCCTCCGAATAGAAGCCAATGATGAAAACTACTGACAAAGGCGAGGAAACCACCAATAAGGCTAATGGCATTCAAGACACTGCACGAATCCCAAAGTGTGAATAGATGTCTTGTCGTTGAACACAAGGGAAACCACCCAGTCAATGACCAATGATGAAATGTCAACTATTGGGTTCAAGGTGACCTACCAATGATGAAAGTAGGGCCAGGATGCATGATAAGACCATAGTATCATGTGATTCTGAGACAAATTGAGGGTATGGTTGACATGAAAAGTCAAGAGTTCTGAGGAATGGCCAACACAGGTTGATAGACTTCCTTTGAACAAGAGCATAAGACATGTGCTAGACTCCGACAACATAGATTCAATGATGTAACTATTTGATGCAGGAGGAATCAATAATGTTCTCTATAGGGATTGGAAGAGTAACCAGTCATTAGAGAAAAACTCTGTAATGAGATTAGCTTCCTAAGGCCATGCTAAACCCAAAATTATGATGACACAAGGACTCAATAATTTTGTGCTATGTTCAAAGGTGACATGACTGCTGCCATTTATAATATAGTACTCCCTTCCCACCCATATTTTTTTGTTTTTTCATAACAAATGAATGCTATGATATAGAGGAGGAAATGAGTGTCGCAAGTAAGCAAAACCAGTTCCAGCAGTGGAACGTACCTATGCTCAATGCAAGGAAATTCATGCCGGAGATGGAAACTTGGGTCGATGTTCCCTCCAAGGTATAGGGTGTCAAATTGCAAAGGATATAAACAAGGCTCTGCTTGGTTGAGGATGAAATAATTTCTTAGGCAATGGTTTATAATGTAAAGAGAGAACCGGCTAAAGGCTTAATACTACAAGCGAGGGCATGAGATGCAATCACAACTTAATGCCAAAAAATGTCCTTTTTTATGTATTTTAGTCTACTTGGTGTGAAAAAGACAAGTTCACTCGACGATATTTTCTATTTTTGGTAACGAGTCAGAAAATAGCTTAACTAAGACTCATGACCTATCAAATCCAATTTATTGAGTGTGAAAGGGACAAATCACTCGACAATCTTTTCATTTTTTAGACGAGTCAGAAAAGATCTTAACTAAGACTCATTTTGGGAGTCTGCGGGGAATACGGCCGCATGTGTATGAGTGAGAAATGAGGCTCATCATAATGTCATGTATCAAGCTATAATGGACTCCCAGTCCTAAGGAAAAACTCGGCATGGGCACCAAATGACAAAGAGGATCTAACTAGGGTGCCCATGTTTGGTAAGTCTCTACCATTTATTAGCGACACTACGTATAGCATACAGAAGGTTCTATTTTGCAACAAATGGGTTTGTACCTAAGGCACAAAAGTGATATTTTAGAGGATAATGCAAAATAACACGATGGAGTGGATACCTATCCTATATGTTAGGTTATGAAAATACCTGCCCGAGGTGACGAACGACCAATCATAATGTTGAAATCGACAAGAAATCTAAGTCAAAACTACCAAAACCAACTTAAAACCATTCTTGTATTAGTCCATTAGGTGAAAAAATGGCATGAAACTATATAAAGTTGGTTAAAATAACTTAAAAATAGTAACAAAATAAACAATTACTATACCATTTTGATTTTTACCCAAATAGTGCAATTTAGACCAAAATACCTCCAAGATTCAAACGACAATTGTAGGAGCATTAGGGAAAAAAATTATGAACCTTCTGGATTAGGTAAATCTACTTCTCATCCTCTTCAAATTCAGTGGATTACATTTTTGAATTAGGTTCAAGTTTTTTAGTTATTGATGGCGTAAAATATGGATTTTGGTGTACGCGGGTTGGGTTTAATTAGGCCGCATATACGATGAGGTATACACTACTGTGTAAACCACATGGGGCGTATATTAATCCCTACATGTGGCTGTATGCAAAGGAAGCCACGTACAGGCACACAAATGACCAAAAAGGAGGATTCTAACTCAAAATTTGGTTTGCCCTTTGCAGGATGGTTCTTGAATGGAGAGCGATAACATGAGGGGGTTGATGCAGCTATGGACCGGAATCCGGTGGCTCAAGTGGCTCTAAAAATATGTGGCTTGTATAAGTTTTGGGGTCTCAAAGGATTGAGGGCCCAAATGAGGTTGTTGGAGATGTTGGTGGTTACTGGGACCCTGATAGCAAAAGATTTATCCTCGATGGACAACCATTTAGGATCGAAGTAGAGGACATCTACTTCTTGACTAGTCTATCACACCGAGGAGAGGTTGTAAACCTCAAGTCACATAGAACAAGGATTGGGATGAAGATCGGGGAGTATATCAATGCCCACTGTGTAGCAGGGACTCCCAAGGTGGGAAGTCAAATCCCTATCTGGGAAATAAATAATCTCAGTTTGAAGATCATTGTGCTTGTATTGACCAGGATCATAGGTTCAACTTCATTTCACCAACCATTGAGGCCGTTCATGTTTTACACAGTACAGTGTGCGAGACCTACTGTCTATGACTGGTGTACCTCACTAGTAACCAATATAAAAGGTCAGTTGACAGAGTGCAAACAAGGGGGTAAGCGAAACTTCGGGTTTGCCTCCATTCTTTTTAGTTTCTTTTTCGAGTGGGTTCCAGGTCTAGGGCCTAGAGTGGAGATCCTTCCTAGGGGACCACACGATCCAACCATGGAGCGGTGGACCGAGGTCATGAGACGACAGGGGGGGTAGGGTGCCAACACCCTACAATGAAGATTTTTTCTTCTGCTGGCGGAGACAAGTCATTTCTATGGATGACTATCCCTATGTGGGGATCAACTTTAGAGGAGATCTATATATTCCACATCCACCAGGGGACGCCTATGGTGACATAGGTAAAATGTTTTTTTAATATTTCATTTTTTTGTATTTTTGTATTATGAGAAAAAAATATTTTTGGGTGGTGTTTAAGTATTAACTAGACACTTGTGTGATGCAGATGCGGGTCTGCGACGGCCAGAGGGTTTACCTTGACATCGACAGAGGCACCGGGGTTATGAGGGGCTAGAAGGAGAAGCCAATAAAGTCCTAGAAAATGTGCAGGGCAACCTGTCTCATTTGACACAGAGGATTCCAATGGTTCAGGTAGAGGATCTACCTGAAGCCATGCAACGATAGGTGGTGGGTGTACCTAGAGCATGGGTATGACTTTTTCGGTATCTCGCAAATGCGGTGGTTTTATATCATAACACACATCCGACGCCACAGGAGTAGATGTCGTGGGGTCTATATATCGACTGTATATGTGTATTGAGGGTTTTAGTCCCAATTTTTTAATATAAACACCATATTTTTTGAAATATATAAAAAAGGATCTCCAGCTTTACTTATATTTTACAATGTGTACTTTGATTTAATGGTTTTATTTTCTTTATTAATGTGACAAATGACAATCTAAAGCATGATTAGCATAGGCATCAGATACATGATTAACACTCCTGGGAATGTGATAATATGTGATAAAATCAAACTGTCGTTCTAAAAGACATACTTGTAGCAATCGTTGGAGTAAAGTAGGATCACACACGTGGTAACTACCATTCAACTGACATACTACTAATTGGGAATCCAGGCAAACTTCTAAAGAGAGAATACCATGTGAGATAGCATCGCACAAAATTTCTATGATGACGCTATATTCGACCACATTATTCATGGATGGCCCTAGGCATACGCCACCTGAAGACACCAATAGACCCTTGGGTGAGTAAACCACTCAAGCGGTGGAAGCCAAGTTATGTGTACGACGACTGGCTCCGTCTAGGAATCCTAGGTAGACCGAAGACTCTGTTGACATTTGTCAATAAAAGGAAAAATCGATAAGGAAGACAAAGACAAAAAGAAAAGGAAAAGATATGTATATACACTAAATTACATTAGTATACAAAGAGTTACGCCCGAGGCTGGGCTGAAGCGTAATATATTTTCAAGTAGAGCCCATTTCTGGGCTCGACCAACACATTCCCTTCATAATCTTCTAACTCATAAGCTCCTTTTTCTAGAACACGTCGCACAATATACATACCATGCCACATGGGTTTAAACTTGCCTGCCTCCAGTGGTTCTTTGGCTTGGTCATATAAAAGGACCAAGTCACCCTAAGTGTACAATCAAGGATAGACATACTTTTTGTACTGGACCTTGACATGTTTTTTGTTTGCCTCGATGGCCATAAAGGCGTCCCAACATTGCTCATCAAGACTCTCTAGGTGCACAAGGCATCGCTCTAGATCTAAAGTGTTAAGTAGGAGCACGAATGCCAACTTAAGAGAAGGAATTTCACATTCAATAGGAAGAATAAACTCCACATTGTGCACTAACTGGAAAGGTGAAGAACCGGTGGCAGTCTTAACCATGGTTCGGTATGCCCAAAGCACGAGATATAGAATGATGTGCCAATCAAACTTACTCTGACTGACAGTTTTTTAAAAGATGGTCTTGAGAGACTTGTTGATGGCCTCTACTTGCTCATTTACCTAGGGGTAATAAGGGGAGTAATGACCATATCTAAACCCCATATTAGATGCTAGTTCTACCATCATTTTGTTTTGAAAGTGTTTGTCACGATTAGTGACAATCTCACTCTGGATATCGAAACGGGCGATAATTTGATTGAATACCAAGAATGCAATAGTCTTCCCATTGGATTTCATAGTAGGCATGGCTTCGTCCCACTTAGTAAAGTAGTCGACGACCACGATAATATGTTGATTCGCCCCAACCGAAGTTGGGTTGCAATCTACAAATTCTACCCCCCACTTGGTGAAGGGACCGACGGTAATGAATGGGTGAAGAGGGGCTGGGTGCGAGCGCATTTTCTGAGTGAACACCTGGCAGGGGTGACACTTCTTAACTTCTTCAATACAATCTTTAAATATAGTAGGCCAGAAATGACCAGCTCACAAGATTTTTTGGGCTGTCGCAAGCTCAGATAAGTGACCACCACAAGCCTCTTTGTGACAATCATTTAGGAGTGAACCGGATTCTTCGTGATTTAAACAACGACGTAAGATATTATCTATTCCTTGGAAATATAAAGTGTCTCCGATGATAATATACTTCTTGGCTTGGTATTTAATATGTCGTCGGTCATCTCGGGAGAGATGCTTAGTGAACTTCAAGGTTTGAAGATATAAGACAATGTCTCCATACTAGGGGTTAGACGATAGAAGGAAAATGTGTTAGTCCACAAATGAATCAACATGGATAACATCCTCATCTAATCGTGGAAAATCATATATTAACTCCGCAAAGACTAGTGATTTTTTGGACTTTGCCAAAGTGAAGTCGAGATCAAACTCCTGTAAAATGAAAATCCATTTATTATATTTCCCCCCTATGATACACCTGGTAAGGATGTATTTAAATGGATTGACATTAGTAACCACAGTATTCTTACAAAGCAATATATAGTGATGTAAATGTTTCACCACGTGAACAACAACCAAAGCTAGTTTTTCAACATGAGTGTAATTAAGCTCAAGGATGACTAAATTTTGACTAACATAGTAGATGATGTGCTCATGAAGCTCATCATCCTCCTGAACTAGAACCATACCAATCATCTCTTCAGACACGGAAATATAAAGCAAGTAATCTCTACTGTAATCAGGAGACTTCAGCAGAGGGGTCGATACTAAGGCTTTCTTCAAAGCATCGAAAGACTCATGGGCTCTCAAATCCCAGACAAAAGGGGTGTCTTTATTAAAGAGGCGCATGAAACCCTTAGTGATATTATCATAATTCACTATAAACTGACGCAAAAAGTTAGCTTTCCCATGTAAACCCTAAAGTTGTCTAATCATGCATGGGGGAGAAAATTTAAGTATTGCCTCAACATTAAGAGGATCTACCACGATCCTGGTCTCAAAGACTAAAAATCCCAAAAGGAGACCATAATTAATGCAAAAGATGCATCTATGAGGGTTCAACCAGATTCTATAGTAACGACATCTTTCAAAAACAAGCCAAAGGTGCATAATATGATCCACTCTCTTGCGGGAGTGAGCAGCAAGATCATCAAGGTAGGCTTCGACTATGTGCTTAAGATCGTGAAAAGAGAAAGTCATGGCATGTTGGAAGGTCGCTCTGGAAATTTTAAGGCTGAAAGGCATTTTCCTTTATGCAAAAGTACCCCAAGGACATATAAATGTTGTCTTTTGTTGGTCCTCAGGTTTGATTTGGATTTGGTTATACCCTGAAAATCCGTCCATAAAAGAAAATATCTCGCTTCCCGCACACTCGTCAAGAATATTATCTATGAAAGGTGTGGGGAAGTTATCTTTAGGACAAGCCTTGTTTAGGTTGTGAAATTCCATACATACATGAATGGTCCCTTTCTTTTTATTAACAGGAACGGTGTTGGATACCCATTCGGTCAAAGGAACTGGGTAGATGAAGCCAACATTAAGCAACTTCTCCACCTCTTCCTTAATAGCATGGGCCTTCCTAGGATTCATATCTCTAAGGCATTGTCGAACATGTTTAGCATACGGGTAATTTCTAATCTCATGTTTGACAATACGAGGGTCGATCCCTGACATATATTCATATGACCAAGAAAACACATCTCGAAATTCTTTGTAGAGATCCGTGTAGATCATAATTTCTTCTGACGAAAAATTCGCACCTATATTTACGTTCTCAATCTTGCCAGGGGTACAAGAGATATCGATCGAGATGGTAGGATAAATAATCGCTATATTTCCTTCGGCATAAATGTCGTGCGTATCAAGTGGAACTACGACGTGAGAAACTATCTCACTCAAAGTAGACCGAAAGTCATCTTGCTCGATTCTTTCAAGACTTGGGAGAAAATAAGATCGATGATGCATATCATCCCAAGGTCTATCAAAACCATTCATGGCTTCGAGGATGGCTTCGTCTGAAGGAAAAGTCTCATCTAGGAAATCATGTGAACAAGACAACAAGGTGGCCCATATAGGCCTAATAAAAAGATCATCCTCATCCGTCGGTGAGTTAACAAGATTGGGATCGACGGAAGAGTCAAGAATAGCTTGATACACAATCTCCACTATCGATAGTGGAATGGCCATGCCAACATGTGACTGACCTTCACATGACGAAGTTGGGGAAGGTAGGGTACATGGATCAATAAAATAGGAAGTGTGGAAAGGAATTGACCTCTCTGTCAAGGAAGGCCTACTAGACATGGCATAAACGTGGTGATTCGGTGTCGAGAAGTCAAAAGTACCCATAAGGGAAGAATACATTTCGACACCGATATTCCCAGTTTCCGGCTAAGAATTGTCGATCACAGGGATTGACAGTCTGACAGATGCATTAAGACTAGAGTATGCAAAGGATAATTGGTCGATGGTCACGATCTTCCCTTGATGAGGAAAACAAATCATACAAAAGACAGATGATATGACAATGGACATAACATAGGTCCAATTGAAACCTAGTAATAGTTTATAATCAAGAGACGCATCAACTACCTCTACCTCCACCTCTACCATCTTCCCACCTAACTGGACCAGAAAGGAAGGGAGAATACCATGAGGGAAAAATGAATGAATGTCAAATGCAATCAACATGTTCGATAACATGGAAAGTGTCGGAGAACCAAGAGATTTCCAATAGACTAGGGACATCACGCAGCTGGCAACGCCTTCATCAACAACTACACATTTGATGGTATACTTGGAATACCACATGGTAAGGTAATCAAGGCTTCACATCTGTGACATCAAACTTTATAAATTTTGAGCCACTGGGTTCTAGAGATCCTAAGGCAGAGAGTAAGGCATTCCTCTGTGAAGGACACATCTGGAGTACCTCCAAAGCCAACATCGGACAAGGGGTTTGGCCCAGATCCTCAACAATAGAGTAGTTCTGGGCAGCTCTAGCATTAGGATTTTGGGTAGAGCTCTTAAGTACTCCTTTCAGAATACGAGGCGATAGCTCTGGTTTCTCAATCTGTAAGTTTGTCTCCGGAGGAGGAGGGGGAGCTTCTAGACTAGAGTTATCTTGCGAAGAGATATAATCTCAAGATCAAGTGGCTATATTGATTTTTGCATCGACCATGTTGATAAATACGCAGTCGTCATCTTGCGACGGTGGGTTTTGACTCCCACTGGTCGCATTTACGGTGTTCAAAAATCTCTAGGCTAAGTGTTGGTTATGTGGGAAGGGATTCGTCAACTTAGCGAGTGGTATATTCAAAAGCCTCATAGCCTCCATGAGTTTGGGGCATAAATGCATAAGGTGGTCATTGGTACAAAGTTTACAAGGAAACTTTAACTTACATTTCTCTTTCCTACCCTCTCCAACATTATCATTTGGTTTCCCATTATTATCTTTGTCCTTGGGCTTATTACCATTTCTCCCACCCTTATGATTATTTCGACCTTTCCTTTTATTCCTGCTTGGTTGCTGGTCACCATTTGGGTTTTTCAACGATTACATGGAATGTACATCCTCCGACAGAGTGTGGTTGGAATACACAGATGAAGCTGGTCCTCCAGCAGACTAGTTTAGTGACAAAGTATTCAAGTGGCTTGTTGTTGAGTCTGTGGACTTTACATTGGAGGATCCTACAATGCCATTGGCACGAGGTATGAGTTTTTTCCTAGGGTCATAACTTGACTGCGGTGCTTCTGGAAGAAGGTGATATAACATCCTAGACTGAGCATATATCAAATCTAGTTGTTGGGATCTAAATATAGCTTCTTCCTCAATGGAGACCCTAGATGTAGCAACGTACTTCAATATAGGAGGGTGAAAATACTTTAGGAACCATTCTAGGAGAAAGGTTAGGGGTATATGAGTCTTAATCAATCACCTCTGTCTACGCCACTCCAGGATATGATCTGAGATATGAGTAGTGGTGTCCTGGCATAAATTTGACAAAATTTTGAGGCCAACATCATAATGAATGGGCAATTGAAAGTGGTTGAGAAAGACCATCACCAATTGATTAAATGACCCATATGTCCCCCTAGGTAGCTCAATATACCATTGCGCAACAACTCCAATGAGAGTGCATTGAAACAATCGTAATCTAATAGAATCATGGTTAAGGGAATTCGATGAGCACCAAAGGTGAAAGGTAGTGACGTGATCACCAGTGTCTTCTCCATTCTTACCTTCAAACTTTTGGATGTTCGAAGAAAGATTCATGGGGATGGGGGGCCTTGTGGGATCATGACTCATTGGATAGTTCATTAACTTAGCCAAATCTGGCAGATTAAGCGTGGACAAAAAAGGGAGATGGGGTTGCGACATCTGGCCCCATCCTCCCGTGAAATATTATACGTTGGAAATTTCATTCTACCCAAGATTCTAGTAAGAACCAAAGCCCTGTCCGGAATTATAAGGCCCTGCTCGGGGCTGATTTGTATAAGGTGGGTTGGGCATCATTCCAGCCGGAATGTTCTAGTGAGGGTTATGAAAATTTCCCGCAGTCAGATTAGATCCAGGCTAGGGGTTATAAAAATTGCCCCCAACCAGATTGGATCCAGGTTGGGGGTTTCCAAAAGTATAAGACTGACCTCCTCTAGATGGGAACCTGAAGGATTGAAGTGGATTCATCATACCAAAAGTATTGGTCGGAATCAACACCGAGGAGGTAGGGATGTAGGATGGAACTTGTCTACCAAGTTGGTTGTTCCATCCAGTCGTAAAAGGATTATAACTGAGGTTAAGAGCAGGGACACTTCCTATATTAGTGTTCGTCTGGGGGATATGAGAACTGCCAAATGGAAATGGAGTGCAAGGATGTGTAGTGCCCCCAAGTCCAATGCTAGCGTTATGGCCAGCAGCTAGAATAGTAGTCAAAAACCGCGAAGTGAAGTTAGGAATACCATAAGAAAATGGACTAAAATCCATAGGGATGGACTGAACATTATAACCTGGTGAATGACCAAGAGCCCCAAAAGGGTTCAAGGCAAGAGATGAAGCATTAACTACAGGTCGAGCCATAGTACTAGTATGTGCCTCCGACACTGCAACTGTAGTGGTTGCAGGAGTCAAAGGGGTGCCATTAACTATAGTGGGTATGGGAGTCGAAGAAATACCAGTGTTCTAGAGACTAGATTTAGTACTCATCCTTGTGGAGAAACAAGTCTAAAAGGTGGATGTGTGTGTACCACGCCTAATAACTCTACGACTTTTAGAAGGAAAGAAATCAAAATCTGGCAGTAACTGTAACAACCGATGGGACCGATGGGGATGTTGGTTTGACTCCATGATGACTTATGACTCTACAAAATAAGAATAGCCTAAGGCCAACTACTAGTCAAAGAGCATACCAAAATTCAAACAACCAATATGCATGCAAATGGGCTAAAGTGGTTGAGTGGCCTCTCTCGCTAAAGAAGGTATGTCTCATCCAAGAGGGACTTGAGACTCCTCGCTAAAGTTTGGAGGTAACATAATCAGTTATAGGGGCCCTCGTGGGCTTAACAACCAGTCGGTCGGATCCCCCCGGAGAGGTAATATTTCATAAAGGTTGTGTGTTTTCCAACCCCTATCTGACCCAGGGTACAAGCAGAATAACCTCCGCAAGTAACCTATGAGATACCTAATTCAAGCAACTAATAAACCACTGTATAACCGATGCACAAGCGACCATTCATAAGGCTGTATTACCGTATGGGCAGGGTAGAAAAGCCCAAAACCTTGAAAGTACCACCTTTCATAGAGGTATGGGTACTAGCAAGATCCCTAAATACGAATAAATCCACAGAAATATCTCTGACGCTAGGCGAGTATCCAGGGGTTATCCCTTCAACTAACTTTGCGCGACCTCATGATTAAATCCGGTGTGAGTGGAGCCTCCTGATCTTACAAATTATACAATGGATTTCTCAACTCTCTGTCTCAAACACATATGTTGATTTAATTTCCTTGGAGAATTTTACTCACAAAATCCTATTCCAAGGCACTAAATCCTAGACTAGTTTGTGCACCCTAAAAATAAAATCATGACTAATCAATTTTAGTTTAAAGCGTAATTTTTATTGGCCGTGATTACTCAAAAGGGTATGGAAGTGAAAATCATGATATTATGACTCTGCAAGAAAATAAATATGAATATAATGCAAAGTCTAATTTTAACTTTTTCAATGAATGATATGCGTATAACAACAGTGCAATTTTCAATTTCAACTTTGCAATTCAGAAGTAAAATGTAATCTTTCACTAAATGCACTAAGCTAATGATAAAGATTCAGAAGACAAAAATGCCAAGCAATGTAAAATGCCTATTTTTTTTTATTTTCAATATATTAAAGAGAAAATGCATGGACTGAAAAGCAACCTGATATATAAATTCTACTGTGTATAAACATAATGACTCAAGCAGAATACCAAGCAACCAAGCAACATCCCAGAGTTCAAGGACAAATAAAAAATGAAAAACAATGAGAAAGACTACGCCAGAAAATTCAACTCCAAATAGGCTTCCTATCAACCCAGAGAAGCTCAACATGCACTACAGAGACCTTAGAAGGCTCAACAATCATCAAATCCCACCTAGTAATCACAAAACCAAGAAAACAGGCAAGGAAAAGTGGTATACGCGACTGTTCAGGAAAACAATGCACATATACGCAGCTTGTAGTGAGACAACACACGTGTATACACGAGTGTCAAGGAAAAAGGCGGGTACATGTTTGAAAACAAGGCCATGCAAGTGAAAAAGGATGAAAAATCAGACCTAGAGTGAACAGAATCTGTCAAGCAATGATATGACAAGAAACAAAAAGGAAAAAGAGCAATGCAAGGAGAAAAAGTACTTCAAGCATTTGAAAGAAGATCTCTCCCCAGCGGAGTCACGAATTCTGTTACGAGGGAAAAAATCTCTATGGCCAGGGTAAACCACAATAGAAAGGTATGACTGCAAAAATCTACTCAATTCCAACATATGCTATATAAACCAATGTGCAAGCGAGATAAGAAATAAGCCTACCTCGTTCCAACGTTTGATGATGTTCCACTATTGAGCACTTTGACCCAAAGCTTTGTACCTGCAACAAGTTCTCAACAAACAAGCACAACAAGTATATAGTGATAATATAAAGGGGTTAGCACATTAGATAGAATAATCCATTAATAAACATTACAAATATGCCCATGGATAATAATCATATATTTGCACGATACCAATTGGACGGGAAAGGAGTATTTCTATTAATAAATAATCGGTAGAAGAAAAAAAATTACAAACTTCCTTGTCGACACGGTTTGAAACCAAGAAACCAAGTTCCTTCCAACTGGGCCTCCACCACTTCAATCCTCTACCAAAGGAAAGCTCATGGAAAAGAGACAATGAGGTTCTCTCAACAATAGGGAAACAAATTGGGGCCTGAACACTATGTTCAGACTTGAGGGACAAAGGGATGCAGACTCAATATGAATTAATTTCTCGATAGTAATTTTTTTCTCAAGGTTGAATGCTTTCTCCTCTTTTCCAAAGCTCAGAATTGTGCTCTTATAGCCTTCAAAATGAAATTGAAGGGTTGAGTCAGAATGTTTCCAGTATATGGAAGGCCAAGGATCAGAGATCTCCTTTTGTGACATGGAAACCCGACTTAATTTTTATATTTTCTAGCACAAATCTCGATGTACGTGGGCTGTAGTGGATCAGCCTGCATATTTTCATGTTGTATAGTAGATAAGGGTGCGTATATGTGGAAAAATATGTATTTTTAGATCTAGATTCATAAAAAATGAATGACAAGTCTACATAGGGAAATGCAAAAAGTCCCTCTGTGTAAGATAGCAATGGTGAGGGAAATATTTCTATAACAAATTTGAATCAACATCTTTGCTCAACTTGCAACTGGTTTGCATAAGAGTGGTAACTGGTTTGAAATATTCCATTTCGAACCTCTTTATCATTTCTATGATATACTTAGTTTGAGAAATACAAATTCCTTGGTTTCTTTGACGTATCTGAAGACCCATAAAGAAGGATAGTTCTCAAAGTAATGACATTTCAAATTCATTCTGCATATCCTTTGCAAATTTCTGGCTTAACATGTCATCATTGCTTCCAAAAATAATATCTTCAACATAAACTTCAATTAATAAAATACTATATTGAGTTACTTTGATGTAGAGGTTGTTGTCTGCACTTCCTTTTCTGAACCCTGCCTGTTGTAGATATTTATCCAATCTAGAGTACCATGCTTTAGGAGCCTTTTTTAGAGAATACAAGGCCTTCTTCAATTTGCACATGTAATCTGTGTTCTCTGACAACTGAAATCCTTCGGGTTGTTCAATGTAGACTTCTTATTCATCTTCGACTTCTTCTTCGTAAAGTTGTTCCATTGATTCATTTTCTTCTTCCTTTAATTCTTATCCACCTGTTTCATCAATCGTTGCATTGATGCTTTCCACAACTTTGTTCAACCTCAGATTGTAACACTTGTATGCTTTCCTTGTACTTGAGTAACCAACAAGTACTCCTTTGTTCACAAGAGAGTCAAACTTTCCCATTCTACCATCTTCTCTTTTGATGTAGTATTTTCTTCCAAAAACTCTAAAGTGGTTCACATTTGTTGGTCTTCCTTTCCATACCTCATAGGAATTTTTTTCATTGTTGTTTCTGAGAATTACTCTATTTCGAATGTGAAATGTTGTATGCACTGCATGTGTCCAAAAAATATCTGTTAATTTTTGAATCCATTAGCATTGTTCAACCCATTTCCTGTGTAATTATCATTCATTATGATAATGTTCCTTTGTCTTTGAACTACTCTCTAAACCAATATATGAATCCATGATCTCGTCCACTGCCATATATATATCCAAAACTGTTAAGTGTTCTTATGTTACACATTATTTTCGTCATCCCTATGATCGTTAATGATGTAAACCTATCTATTGCCTTTAGAAGGGTCACAGTGGCCTAAGTTCCTGAAGAGAGAAGGAAGAAGAACTTTTCCTGAGAAAAGAAGTTGCTTTTTTCTATGTAAAAACCTTATAAAAAG
>ML776982.1:1066032-1096206 GCA_009831015.1 Picea engelmannii
TGTTACTTATTCTTGCCTCTTAGTAAATTCAATATTTAAAACTTAAGGAAAGCGTCCTATTCTGTCATGTTTTGTTCTAGATCCAGGTGGATCTAGGGAGATCGGTTTGTGTCCGCACTTACGGATTTATCCTTAAACATCTTATGAATCCATCTCTGTCCATACTATCCAAGACTCTACTACACACTATCCATAATGTTGACCCATTTATCACTGTACTATCATGAAGTATTCACTACTGTAATTGATTGTACTTCTGCTAACTTACTGCTATGGATTTTTCTATTCAAAGTCTGCAAGATGCTCGAAGGATGGTTCTTTGTTCTATCACGACTATCACATAGACTCCCCTTGTCTAATATTCATGTTACCCAGGAGTCTCTAAGTTGGATTGCTCAGAACAATTCCTTCTCTGATGTGTATTCATCATCATCTTCATTGGTAGATTCATCATCTCTCTGAGCTCTGACTTCTTTCTTTCTATATGTTGGTTTCATCTTAGATTCCTTCAATGTTGGGTTCATCCTGAATTGTTGTTGGTGAATGGGTATAGATTGTTCTTTGATGTATATATGGTTTGTATACAATTCTGGGAGGATTCCCTTCATATATATATATATATATTTCCAGGTGAAAGTATTGTTGTAATTTCTTAGGACCTCAATGAGTTGTTTCTTTTGTGATTTAAATAGCCCCCGGTTAATGTTCAAAAAATTTATCGGGTTAATCTCTACAAGTTTGGTTAGGGACTTAAAGATTTTAGTAGTGGGTGTCTCTTATGGTATTATTCGTGCATCAGCCATGGAAAGGTTTTATTAAGCACATATGCTCAAGATATGATTAAGGTTATGTCGAGACTATGATGAGGCATAAGATATGAAATCATTGATCTCATCATCTTCTATGTTCTCTCTGACAACGAGGTATTTTTCTATTGAAAATACTTGTTAGGAAACCCCCTGATATTCATCGTCTCCACCATCCACCCAAATGGGTGCTTCTGGGTTGATATTGGGATTGGTTATGGGATACAAAGAGAATTTATTTGTTTAACTTCCATGAGAAATTATCATGATCCCATATCTACAACCTATATAGGTGTCTATGATTTCCAGCCATGGTTATCCTAGAATCAAGGGGTAGCCACCCAAGGAATTATTGGGTTCGAGGACCATAAAATCAGTGGGGTACTCCTAAGATTCCACTGAGGTCAATACATATTATAGGATACCATCTAATTTTACAGTGGATCGTTTTGACAACTGCAATACCATTGGGGTCTGTCTAAGTCCTATCAACACTAAGGTTCTCATGGTTTCTCGAGTCATGGCATTGATGACGACCCCTAGATCAATTAATATATTAGGGATGGTGTTATAATTGGATTGAACATAGACTATGAGACTACCAAGGTCTGAATACTTGGCTAGGGAAACCCTGCTGAGCATTAAGTCTATCGATTTTCCAATCACATGTACTGTCTGGGCATATTTCATTTTTCTACCATATCTCCGTGGACATAATTACCTAATGAATTTTTTGTAGATTGGGAAATATTTAATATCTTTGAAGAGAGGTATTCATACACGCACATTCTTGAGTTCCCCCAGGAAGTCAAATTTCGATTGAGTAGGAGGTTTGTTGATATTTAGTCTTTATGGAAAAGGTGGGTTTTGCATCTCCTTCTCACCCTAATCTAAGTTCAAAGCAGGGGCTAGTTTGGATGAGGTATTTTAAAGTGGATATTGTTGGGCCCTTCATTTTGATAAAGCATCTCATGCCAGCCGGAAGTCTAGAAGCAACATAAACAATCAACTCCATTGCATGCTAATTGGAAATCTAGAAGATGACGAAAGATGTAATACCATGGGTGGAAAAGAAAGGAATATAGGAAGCAAAGAAGAGCATATTTGATTTAGTCAAGTGACATTTTCAAAGAAGAAAAAATATAAATAAAAAGGAAATGTAAAGGGAAAGGGTTAATGAAATTATTTCGACTGTTGGGTATTGTTACTAGTATTATTCCTTTGGGTTGGGTATTTTAATAGTCTCTATTGGTACCGTTGTTGTATCTGCAACATATTTTGAGTCGATAATGAGTCATGAGGAGTTGGATCTCACTATGTGAGATGATATATCAAATATATATGTAGTTTGACATAGGAT
The DNA here is from genome assembly GCA_009831015.1 of Picea engelmannii. Lineage (NCBI taxonomy): Eukaryota > Viridiplantae > Streptophyta > Pinopsida > Pinales > Pinaceae > Picea > Picea engelmannii. The sequence continues at coordinate 1,068,199 of ML776982.1, forward strand.
CTATCATATCTATGTTGTATGAAGGTTTTGGTACTGCTTCTACTAATAGAATGGTGTGATTTTGGGCCCTAAATTTTATTTTTATGGTTATCCGTTATATTGTGAATGGATCTATGGTACTATTATATATTTGTTTATATCTCTTCCAATGTTATTTCAATATTGCCACAACATAATGTCTATGGTTAATATATGGATATGAGTAGTGTAGAAATATATTTGATGTTGTGTTCTCTATAGCTCCCTTCATCACATAAGTCTCAGCTATTCTTTGAGTGATATCTCCTTCCTTTGAGAAAGGTTGAATATGCCAATGTTCATAGACTACAATGGTACTTTTTGTTGGTAACCACCAAGAACCTTGGTCTGGATTTTGTGCCAACAAATGATTCCATTGTTGGGACCGAGATTTAAAGGGAGTTTTAGAGGATGCCTCATCGAATCTACAAGTATGATGTTGAAAATTGGTGGGAAAGGAATTGTGATGCATTCATAAGGAAGGAAGCCAAGTTGCGGAACAAGATATTTAGGGTTGTGAAGGATATTTTTTTACATTCAAAGCCAACTATTGACCAATACAATATATTGTGGGTTAAACTCCCTTAAGAATTATTCAAGTGGTTAGATCAGCTGCAAGAGGCACCAAAGTATAAAGATCAATTCAAAAAGAGATATAAATGGATTTTTGAGAGTCTAGTGGCTCTTCATAAGCTATATCATTAGATCTCATGAGCTATGGACTTCGAGGTGCATACTATTTTGGAAGGTTATATTATCGAGTTCACTATAGAGAATCATCAAGCCTTCTCAAAAACATAAGTTGTATTCAGAGAGGGAGCCAGAGGAAGATTGTTATGGGAAATACCTCTATGGATAAAGTTTCTCTTAGAAGAAGAAGGAATGTTGTTTTTTCCTTTAGGTAACATGGAATATTAAACCCCTACGCTCAGGAGAAGGTGATTTGCAGGAGGATTCATGAGTTAAGATATTGAGAAGGTGTCTTTGAGATATGGGGGCTCGTCAAGGGAAGAATACAAGAGACGAAAAATATTTGAGGAGGGATTCCATTATCTAAAAATGGTGGAAAAACTAGATGAATACAACAAAAAATTAGACCGATTAGTTATGAAAATAAATCAGATCAGACTGTAGTGATAGAGAAAATCTTGAAGAGTTACAATAGTTGTAGAGACAAGGAAGACTGGCTAGTGAATGGTTGAAATAAAGAAGGGGAGTGAGAGGTGAAGTTTCCAGAGGTACTAGACAAGGGTTTGAGTGTTTAGAATATATAGATGAAAGAGTAAGGGTATATTCTACCATTTATGGGGAATGTTCAGCCAGGACCGTAGAGGGAGTTGCAAGGGAATCAGAACTTGTAACGCTAGAAAATGTTGGCCTGCATCAATAGGTAAATGCAACAATGCAAGAGAATGAGACCCCCCAGATAAGATAAATCCATTACAAAGGTAAAGACACCATCCCCAAATCACCTATTCCCCTAGAATTGTCAACAAATATGGTAATTTCTACAGTAAATCCTTATACATTTTTTGTTATGCCTAGTTCTTCGAGTTCTGCAATTTTATTGGGTAGTAGTAGTAGTGGAAGTGTGGCAATTTATACCATTATATCACAACTAGGATCGTGTGGGTTTATTTTAGTAGGATACACAGGTTCATCTTTGGGAGCTCAAAATCTAGGATCCCTTAATCGATACCCTAATGTTTTGGGAAAAGGGGATGAGGATGTTGAGCAACACTGATTTTTATGTGAGGCCATATGGAGGTCTCGAGGGACTCCATGTGCAATAAATTTGGTTGAGTTTCATACCACTTTGAGAGGTCAAGATCTCAAATGGTACATGAATACTATTGATTCAGGTCTTCAAGTTCAAACCTCCACTCTGGTTGGTCCAAGTGTCAAAAACATTTATTGTATAGTTCTAGTTACCATGATCAAAGAAACAAGAACTTTCAGAGTTATGGGAGATAAAGCAGAGAGATGGTGAGTCTGCATGGAAATAAAATTAGAGATTCAAATATGTGATAGGGAATATGGTGAACCCTATTCATGAATATCAATAAAGGGAGTGGTTCATTCATGGGTTTCTACCCTTAACACGCATCCCTTTTTACACAAGAAATAATATCTACTTTGGGAGAAGCATTGGAGAAATCCATGAAGATTAAAGTTATGGTAGGATATCTAAGGAGAATTAATATCTTCTTCAATTTATATTTTATCCATCTCCTTATAGGATTCCCATGGCTTGCAACAAGAATGAAAATAATGTTGAAGATACTGAATACTTGCAGGGGCTTAGACATTTGACCTTTAAGGAATCTACAGGAAAAAGTGAAGTTAAAGAAACTCTATAAGGTAATTCCAGTAGTTCATATGCTCAACCTATACATTTGCAAAATATGAATATTGGGAGTGAAGAGAATCCTAAGTTAGCTTCTACAAGATACTATTGGGATGAACATACCATGACATAGATCAAGGCTCTGTTGCGGGAGTATGAGAATTTGTTCCCTAAGAGATTTTCATAACTTAAAGGAATCAAAAGAGACTTGGGAGAAATGAAAATATTATTGAAGCATGATGCTAATCCATTCAAACACAAACCACATTGCCTAAACCCTAGATTCAAAGAAAAGGTCAAGAAGGAGATTGACAGAATGATTGTTGTTGGATTAATTTTCCTTGTAAATGAATTCAAGTGTATTATTCAAATCATGATATAAATTAAGAAAGGAACTGATGACATAAGAGTTTGTGTGGACTACAAAAGTTTGAACTCATCCTATTTGCATGATTCTTTTCCTACTCCATTCAGTGATGAAGTAATTGATCATGTGGATGGGAATGAAGCATATTCCTTCATTGATGGATTTTAGGATATCATCAAGTTAGTATCGCAAAACAATATAAAATGAAGACTACATTTACTACTGAGTGGGGTTCATTTTCTTATAATGTTATTGCTTTTGGACTTACCAATTCTCCTGCTTTCTTTTCCAAGACTGTTATTGTTTCCTTCTGTGACTTTCTCCATGAGTTTCTTGAAGTTTACATGGATGAATGGACTATGTAAAGTTTTTTTAAGGAACACATAGGCCTACTTTTGTTAATGTTTAACCATTGTAGACAGTTAGAAATTTCGTTGAATCTGAAAAAATGTATTTTTTGTGTACCTTTTGGAAATAGTTTGGGACATATTGTGTGCAAGGAAGGAGTTCTAGTGGATCCTGTGAAAGTTGTTGTTATTCTCAATATGACCCCCCTACAACTACCAAACAATTTTGATCTATTCTGGTTCATACCGGATACCATCGTAGGTTCACCAGGAAGTACACAGGTATAACTTCCCCACTGGAGAAGTTGTTGAAGAAAGATTAAGTTTTTCACTTGAAACCTAAATGTGACAAAGATTTTAACATTTTGAAATAAAATTTAAGTAGTGCCCCTATTTTGATGTATCATGATTGGTAGGTTGAATTCCATGTACACATTTATGTTTCTAGCACTGCTTTAGGTGTTGAAATTGAGCAACCTGGTGAAGGTAATCTAGACCATCCTATTTATTTCGCTAGTAGAAAACTATCACAAGTTGAGAACAACTACACTACCACAGAAAGAGATGGGTTAGCCATGGTTTATTCTCTACATAAGTTCAGAAAATACTTATTGGGAGCCCATTTCAATTTTTTCATTGATCATTTAGCTTTGAAATATTTGGTTAATGATCTTGTGCTAGAAGGAAGGATTTGGAGGTGGCTCTTGTTGTTTTAGGAATTTTCCTTTGAAATTGTTGTCAAGCCTGGAAAGATGAATGTTGGCCCTAACCACTTATCTTAGTTAGAGTTAGGAGAAACTAGTGGATTTATAAATGATTGCCTCCCGGATGCAGATTTATTTAAGATTGAATCTTCTGCACACTTTCTCTCTAATATTTCCTTATTCTTGAGAACTATTGTCTTCTCTGATGGTTATTCCGCAACACAAAATAGACATTTGGTGTTTTGTGAAAAAGACTATTAATTGATTATATTTCAACTATATAAGGATTGGATAACATCCTTAGAATATGTGTACTTGACCATGAAAGACCTAAAATCTTGTGGGAGTTTCATAGTGGAGTTGTGGGAGGTCATGTAGGAGGGAAGGAAACTACACAAAAGATACTTCAAGGAGGATTATGATGTTTGACTATGTTTAAATATGATAAAGACTACGCTAGATTATGTGATGTCTACTAGCAGGTTGGTAAGACCTTGCACATGGATGAGTTTCCATTACATCATGTCCGAGCACTACAAGCTTTTGAGAAGAGGGTTGTTGACTTTGTTATACCTATTAATATTCCAACAAAACATTCGAAGGAAATATACATCATTACTACAATATATTATTTTACTCGCAAGGCTAAGGCAAGACATGTTAAGGATTTTTCTATAGAGACAAAAACAAGGTTCATCTTTGAGAGCATTATTACTCAATTTGTGTGTCCTAGGAGATTAACTAGTGATCAAGGTTCACATTTCATCAGTGAGACAATTTCCACCCTCACTAGAGAATTTTTTATTCTTCTTCACAAGGGAAATTCTTATCATCTGCAAGAAAATGGCATGGTGGAAGCATTTAATAAGGTTCTAGAGAAGGGGTTGGATAAATTCTATTGTACTAATGGATATGGATGGGATGAGAGAGTTACAACTACTCTTTGAGCATATATAACCACTACCAAGAAGGTACACAAGTATACCCCTTTCCAGCTATTTTATGGGAGAGATGAAGAAGTGCCAGCCAAATTCATCACTCCAAGTCTATACATTGCACAAGTTACTCAGATGACAAATGATGAGTCTATTGTAGAATGAGTTGTGGAACAAATGGAAGTTGAAGAAGCCATATTTTTAGCAGATTTTCATTAAAATTTGGAGAAGGCTAGACAAAAATATTGGCATGACAGACACATTAATACCAAGACTTTTTCTCAAGGTGACTAGGTATTTCTCTATGACAATAAGTACTAGAAGCATCCAGGGAAGCGACAGATGCACTAGCTTTGACCCTTTATAGTTGCGGAAATTTGGGAGTCAAGAGTTGCTTAACTGGTAAAAATAGATGGTGTTCTTCATCCAGGTTGGGTGATTGGTGCATGCCCGAAGCCCTATCTCTTTTCTCATTGAAGAAATTATTTCCACACTCCTGTCACAGGGAGTGAATAAAGTAGATAGGTTTCCATTTTGTTTTATTGTTTTCCCTTTTTTCCAATAAAGCAATGGCATGTCCAATTTTCATGCAACCCTAGAGTCTAGTTGTCATTATCATTTTGTCTATTCTGGGTCACATAATTATGCTCGTGGAGTACATGTCCAATATTTTATGCATTTATTAACTTTTGATGGTTTTAGTCACTACCGTGTCACTTTCACACTATTCGTTAAATGTTTTTAGTACCTTTTTGTCACTATCTTGTCCATGCCATTAAAAGTTATTTATTCCTGAAAGTTCACCGATACATTTCTGGTTAGTCATCAACCTAGAAGTTATTTCCCTGCATGTCATGCCATGTCAAATATGTGTCAATACTTGTGCCTTTTATTGCCCGAATCATGAATTAGATTTTTTCGTGTCTATTGGTCATGTATGTTGTCAATTCTCAGTTATCTATGTGGTTTACCCATAATGACAGTTTAATGATCATCTTGTGTCACCTCCTCATGATTTCCTATAACCTAGTGGTTGCTTCTTGTCCAATTCATTGTGTTTTATTTATTTTTCTGAATTCTTAGCTCTGGAGCCCAATGAGAATTATGTGAGTACGCCCATGTGTTCTCATCCCTCAGTTCTTTTTATGTATCAACACAATTCTTTAATCATGGTTCATACCTCTACTACTCGGGGTGAAATTCCAAATCTTGTTGTTCCAATGGATATCCATGATCCACACATTGATATTATGGGTGATCTATAGGGTAAAGTCGAGCAAACTCGGATACTTGACATCAATTTTTCAGATGGGGACTTGTTTCCCTAGATTAATATTGATGTAAACATGGATTATTTTCCTTTCCCTTTGGAGAGGTGGATGTGCAATGGAAGGATCCTTATGTTTCATTAAGGGAGTCAACTATAATGAACTTACGAGATTTACCCGTCTTTGGTACCACTACTGAAATCACACGTTACACCAATTTTTTAATCAGTCGGGTACATGGCTCATTGTGGTTGGACCGAGAGTATCCATTAATCCAATATATTGATATTTATCAGTTAACATGCCTTTCCATGGAGGGAGAATATTTCACAAAGGGCTTCCAGGGTTTAGGTAAGCATGGTTAGAAGAAGGGTGAGCTCAATCTATACGATAAGTTTGGTACCACACGTGGAGGTCACGGATCCCTCATTGAGCTAATCATTGATGAGCCTATCCATTGCGCATACTACTTGATTGCATGTAAGGTGATGAAAAACTATTTCAAGGGAGAGTGCACATTCGATGCTTTGTCAGTTTCCTATTTTTGTGCACAAGGCACACAAATGAACTGGTGAAATCATTTGATGAATTAGATGCTACATGCTTGCGCGGATTTGCATGAGAGGGGTGGATACTTCATCTATGTATATCTCTTAGTTGCATTCACCATGTGGAAATGGAGCCCACCAAAAGCTTCGGAGCTTTCAATGACTCAATATAGTCAAATAACTATGAGATTTGAGTCTTGGCAAGCAAGAACATATACCACTAATGTATCACTCAATAACATTGTTTTTCTTCAATGGTACAATGACTTAATCAATTCCACCCAGTGCATGAGGATTCTGTAGGAGTTACTTAATAAACATACCATCAAAATGTGGTTATGAATGAATCACCCTACCACCCTGATTATAAATATTTTCTACTGAAACTTATTACAGTGATTCAATGGTTGTCATTGGCTTACCAGGCTTATCATTGTTCTGCTATGCTGCTCTGCTCTCCTGTATCAATGTCTCTCTGCCTACATCTTCTTGCGCTTTCTGATCTTCTGCTTTTCTCTACAAGTGCACCTCAACCTTCTTTTACTGTCTCAGTTATGCATCTCTGTTCTTTGCTTCTATTGTGCTTTATGCTCTACGTCTTATTTTTATTCTATGAATTACGCCTCTTCTGTGTATTTCAGCTGCTGCACTCTACCTCCTTCTACACACCTGAATCACTCTCAACAACACCCCAATATCTTCTCTATTCTACATTTTTATCCTCTCTGTGCATCTTCTGCACCCTCTATTCACAATGCTTCTACATTCTCTCCCCATGTCGAGTTCTTTGCCTGATCATTATTGCAACTCTTCATCTTCTCTGGCGATTCAACCCATGCGTCCATCATCACTGGGTGTTATGCCAAGATTCCTTAGCCTCTCTAGTAGTCGAGACTCTTCGTCTTCTCTGTCATCATCGAGCTCATTCCCTCTGTCGCAGTTCCAGACTCCAATGGTCTTACATTTGTCAAAATCCTCTATGAACAGTCTTCATTCCATTGGAAGATGCCTCGAGACTCTTCATCTTCTCTGGCGATCACCCTGAAGTATCTTCGAGTCCTCTGGCAGAAACCATCAGTCATTTCTAGAAGTTACACTGTGAACCTATTGACTTTTGTGCCTTTGGCACCTTTCACCTTTCCTTTCACATGTGGCCTAAGGAGGTGACCACACGCCTATTCAGAAGGTTCTTTTATGACTCACATTTCGTGGATCTGGGGATGAGGCATCTCGACTCTCCAAGTCACAATCTATGAAATGGAGCTTGGTTGCACTAGCTCCTTCCTCCATCTTCCGCAGATGTGACCACTGGCTATGAACACAACCTTATTTGAAACTGCATTTCGCAATTTCGCGTTTCGCAAATTTGTTGCGAGTCACTCTGACTCTTCCAAATCTCGATCAGGAAATGGAGCCTTGCAACTTGCAATCTCCTTCCTTCACATTCCCATAGTTGTGACCAAGCGTTTATCCATAAAGTGCTTTCGCGATTTAGCATTTCGGCATTTCAGCATTTCGACATTCCTGTGGTGAAGAGTCTCGACTCTTCATGTTACAATCGTCGAAAAGGAGCTTAGATTGGAGCTATCTCCTCCCTCTCATATGACCACTGATGGTGACCACAGCCTACACCAAAAGGTATTTCGGTGTTTCTCATTTCAGCGTTTCAACATTTCTGTGGTGAAGTGTTTCGACGCTCCAAGTCATGAACCCCGAAATTTTTGGTGTTTCGCATTTTGGCGTTTTGGCATTTCTATGTTGAAGTGTTTCGACACTCCAAGTCACAAACCCCGAAATTTTTGGCATTTCGCATTTCGCAACTTCAGGAGTCCTGTGATGAAGAGTCTCAACTCTTCATGTTGCGATCGACGAAACTCCAAAATCAAGTCAGATCAATGGTGCACAATCTTGACGGTTCGACAGTCCAGATCTTTTGTGATTTCGCATATCGCGAGTTCCTACCGTGAGTTGCTTCCTTGAATCCTCCAACTCCCGGTATCCGAAACTCTGAAATGGAGTTAGATAAATGGTCCACAATCTCCCTTTGATCAATGACTCAGATTAAGTCGTGGTTTCACATTTCACGATTTCGTCATTCTTGTCATGAGTGTTCTTGACACCTCCAACTCCCGGTATCCGAAACTCCAAAATGGAGTCAAATCAATGGTCCACGATCTCACTTTGATCAATGACTCAGATTAAGTCGTGGTTTCACATTTCATGATTCCGACATTCTTTTCGTGAGTGTCCTTGACACCTCCAACTCCTGGTATCCAAAACCCCGAAATGTTGTGGTTTCACATTTCACAATTTCATCATTCTTGTCGTGAGTTGCTTCCTTGACTCCTAGAGTTTTCTCTTCTGATATTGCCATGCGATCATCATTGCGTTGCTTCTCTTGATCTTTGCCATCAATGACAAACACACATATGCTACCTTTGTCTGAAAACATGCCAACAATATCCCCCTTTGGCATTGATGGAAACCCCTAGAAGAACGTCCAACTATACCACTGTAGCATCCTTGAAATTACCACACTTTCCCCCCCTTTGACATAAATGTCAAGGAAGAAACACGCTCCCCCTGAGCTGTTACAATACATACTCCCCTTGTCAACTATGAGCATATTATAAATACAACAGATATTCAATAAGTACTCCACCTGACCAGGTGACCAGTTTAGACGAAAGAAGTTATAACCCACAACTTTTGACGAAGATATCCAAAAGGGGTCACTGCTAACGGTTTAGTAAAGATATCAACAATCTGTTTTGTGGAAGAAATATAATTCAGTTGAACAATTCTTTTTGTAACTTGTTCTCTGAGAAAATTCTATCTTATTGGAATATGCTTAGTCTTGGAATGAAGAACAGGATTCTTGGAGACACTAATGGCACTGGTGTTATCACAGTGAATTGTAATTGGATCAGTATAATTTACCTTCAAATCTGCAAGAGTTTGGATCATCCACAAAATCTGAGTGCAACAAGTAGCAACAACAATGTACTCTACTTTTGTAGTTGATAAGGAAATAGATCCTTGCTTTTTACTAAGCCATGCTACTAATGAGTCACCCAGAAAGAATTCTCCTCCACTGGTGTTTTTTCTCTCATCAACATAGTTTGCCCAATCTGCATCTGAATAAATAGTTAACTGAAAATTCTGATTTTTGGGATACCACAGACCATAAGTCATTGTTCCCTTCAAGTATTTGAATATCCTTGTGATAGCTACCAAGTGACTTTGTTTAGGATATGACTGATAGTGTCCTACCATTCCAACAACTTGCATTATATCAGGACGGGATGCTGTAATGCACATAAGACTGCCTATCATTGATCTGTATGTCCTTTGATCAACATCAGGTGACATATCAGCTTTACTGAGCTTGCAACCAACCACCATAGGTGTACTAACATGAGAGGAATCCTCTATCTAAAATTTCTTCAACATTTCTTTCAAATATTTTTCTTGAGAGATAAATATTCCTGCAGAACTCTGATTTACTTGTAAACCAAGAAAATATGACAGTTTCCCTATCATCGACATCTGAAACTCTATTTGCATAGAGTTAGAAAACCACTAAATAGATGATTCATTAGTACAACCAAAAATAATATCATCTACATAAACCAAAACAAATAGTAGATTATCACCTTCAGATTTAATGTAGAGATTGTTGTCAACAATACCTTTCTTGTACCCTTTGTCTTGTAAAAATTTGTTCAGTCTATAATACCAAGCTCATGGTGCTTGTTTCAGTCCATATAAGGCCTTCTTCAGCTTTTAAACATAATTAGGATTATCTGTTAATGAGAATCCTTCAGGTTGCTCCATATATACTTCTTCCTTTATATATCCATTAAGAAAAGATGACTTAACATCCATCTGATACACTTTAAAGTTCTTATGGCATGAATATGCAAGGAACATTTTGATGGCTTCCAATCTTGCCACTGGTGCAAAAGTTTCATCAAAGTCCTGACCTTCAACTTGGGCATAGCCTTTATAGACCAATCTGGCTTTATTTTTAACAACTTGTCCATTTTTATTCATTTTATTTTTGAACACCCATTTGGAACCTATTACATTCTTATCTTCAGGTCTAGGGACAGGCTCCCAAGTATTGTTCTTCTTAATCTGATCAAGATCTTCATTCATAGCTCTAATCCAATCATCATGCTGGCTGAATTCATCAAAATTTTTAGGTTCAGTCATAGATAAACAATCCACATGATATTGTTCTGAGTCTTTAATCAATTTCCTTCTTGTCTGAACTCCTTTATTTATATCTCCAATTATCTGATTTTCAGGATGATTCTTTCTAACAATTCTGAGAGGTGATTTTATTTCTTTCTGTTGATTTATGCCAGCCTGAGTATTTGTATCTACATCTGATTCATATTCTTCTCTTTCTGATCCTTGGACCTGTTCATCTTCATTTTCAACTATATCTTTTGTGCTTGGTTCAACACTGCTTACATTTCTGACCGAGATTTCTTCATCAACTTTCATGTCTATACAATCAACTAGTTTATGAAGCCTCTTATTGTAACATCTGTACCCTTTACTGTTTGTAGCATAACCCAATAAGATACCTTCATCAGCCATGTCATCATATTTGCCAATATTTTCATCATTGTTCTTGACATAACATTTACTCCCAAAGACTTTAAAATGCTTGATTGAAGCAGGTCTTCCAAACCATAGTTTGTAAGGAGTCTTGTCACTGTGTGGCCTAAGATGAGCTTTGTTAAGGATATGAACAGCTATATGAATTTCTTCCACCCAATATGTCTAAGGTATGTTCCTTTCATTCATCATTGATCTTGCCATTTGTTGTACTGATCTATTCTTCCTCTCAACAACTCCATTTTGCTGTGGAGTCCTTGGAATTGTGTACTCTCTTTTGATCCCATGTTTATCACATAACTCTTTGAAGTTCCATGATCTAAACTCTCCTCCTCTATTAGACCTTACTGCCTTTAATATTTTTCCTGTTTGATTCTCAGTCAGAGCCTTAAACACTTTGAATTTTTCAAATGCTTCAGATTTTTCCTTCAAAAAGGCAACCCATGTTAGTCTAGAATAATCATCAATAATCAACATAAAATAATTTTCTTTTCCTGTACCTTCTTTCCTTGATGGTCCACATAAATCCATATGTACTAACTGGAGAGGTTTTTATGTTGAAGGAAAGTTTTTAGATTTGAACTGAGTGTGAGTATGTTTTCCTATCTGGCAAGGTTTACAAATAGAGTCATATGGCTTCGATATCTTCAGAATATCTTTTACTACCCCATTGTTTTTGAGCTTGATTATATGATCAAAATTTAGGTGTCCAAGTCTCCTATGCACAAACTAACTTTCATCATATTTTCTTAAGTGGCATTCTTCTTTTTCTTCTTTTAGCACATAGACATTGTTTTCTGTTCTTATCCCTTTTGCAACCAGTTGTCCTGAACTCAAAGACTTTATTTTACAGTCTTTAGAAGTAAAAAAAACTTCACATCCTTTGTCACAAACTTGACTGACACTTAGTAGATTATGTTTCAGACCATCTACAAACAACACATCTTGATATTTTCCTTTTCCATTACTCAAACTTACCATTCCTTTACCTTTTATTTTTCCTAGTACATCATTTGAAAAAGTTACATTCCCTGATTTGCTTTCACTTAGAGTTAGAAACTTACTTTTATCTCCAGTCATATGTTTGGAACATCCATTGTCAATATACCAAGGATTCTTTTGTCTTTGGGCTAATAACACTAATCCGCACTGGTCATCTTCTTTCTTCTTCCAAACCTTGAAATTTTCAGCAGCAAGATTCAGATCTGGCTTATAGTTTCTTAAGCGATAGTCTGCAGCTTTATTGATGCAGGAGCATCATAAGCAGCTAAGTGAGCGTGAAGGAAGAAGCCAGCTGGCAAAAGAGACAACACATTTTAGCACGTTTAAAAAAAAAATGTTTTGAAATGTTTTTGAAAATGAATGCACAGATATTAAATGTAATAAGATAAGAGGCGTACATGTATTTATACTTAGATGTTGTAACAGATCTAGAGAGATTTGATCTGATCTTCCAATGTAAAAGGCATTTAAGCCCAGTTAATGAAAGTAGGTAGGTTTGAATGATAGAGTAGACCGTTTTAGGAGCGTAGGAGGGAAAATGACTATAGACACCCTCATCTTTGTATCATTGTATCATTAGAGATTGTTGTATCATTAGCACAGGATAGAAGAAGAGAGCTACATAGAGAGAGTTGTAGACTTCGCGAATCCGGATGCAAGGCTCCCAGCCAAATTTATACCCAAGAAGACTTATACCTGAATCAAGAGCTGGGATAGAATGGTTGAAAAGATGAAAGCCAAATTTATACCCAAGGATTACCAAATCACTCTGTTTCAGAGGATGCAGAATTTGAGACAGAAGTTGATGTCAGTGAAGGAATACACTGAAGAGTTCTACAAGATAAACATTAGAGTAGGTCATCGAGAAAGTGATGATGAAATGGTTGACAGATACATGAATGGTTTGCGGTATGACATCCAAGATGAGATGAGCATGATGATCATGAAATGTAGAAGATACTTATCAGATGGATTTGAAAGATGAAGAGAAGCTGAGCCGAAAACAAGGTCAAAGAGGCTGGGATAGAAGTCAAGCCAGAGGCAAAACAATTGCCCAAGACAGAACTTAGAAATCTAAATAAGAGGGGAAGAAACCTCAAACTCAAACTGAGAGAGGAGGAAGCTCACAGAGAGGGCAGTATGCTGATAGAAATATTTTTCCTCGAGCTAGAGGAAAAGGAAGAGGTCGAGGAGGTGAAGTGAAATGTTTTGTCTGTGGGAAAAATGGACATAAATCTTATGAGTGTCCAGACAGAAAGAAAGAAGGTGGTGAGACTCACATTGCTGAAGCATAAGGATGGAATGTTGAGGTAGAAGATGCTGAGGGCGGAAGATCCTTAATGATGAGGAAAGTTCTCTTGAAGCCGAAGAAGGAGGCAGAGAACCCAACCCAAAGGAACAGTCTGTTTAGGACTGCTTGCAATACCAAAGACAGGGTATGCTAATTCATCGTGGACAACGGTAGCACAGACAATCTCGTATATACAGAGATGGTAGAAAAGCTGGAGCTGGAGATTGTTGTACATCCAAGCCCATATAGAGTTTTGTGGCTACAAAAAGGACATCAGGTAAATGTCACTAAACAGTGTTTAGTTGAATTTGAAATAGGAGGATATAAGGATGAAATATTATGTGATGTCATTCCCATGGATGTTTTTCATCTATTGTTGGGTAGACTATGGAAATATGACAGGAATGTGATTCATGATGGGAGAAAGTACACATACACCCTAGAGAAAAGTGGGAGAATGCACATGTTGCTACCGAATAAGGACAAAGAAGTGAAACCAGAGGTGAGAAACAATGTAATTCTCATGAGTGGGAAGGATCTTCTTAAAAAGGTTAAGAACAAGGAAGACACACAATTTGTTGTGGTCAGGAAGCCAAGAATTATTTTGACCAGTACGAGGATAGATGATTTACCAAAGGAAATCCAGAAGTTGCTGAAAGAGTTCGCTGATATAGTAGTCGACGAACTACCTTGTTCTTTGCCACCGATCAGGAGTATAAGCCATCACATTGATCTTATACCTGGAGCCAGTTTACCAAACAAATCCACGTACAGGTTGACACTGTAGGAAAATGAGGAAGTCAAGAGGCAGGTCCAGGACTTAATGGACAAAGGATTGATTTGAGAAAGCTTGAGTCCATGTGTTGTTCCAACACTACTCAGCCTAAAGAAAGAAGGAGGATGAAGGATGTGTACAGACTCAAGGGTAATCAATAAGATTACCAACAGATATAGATTTCCATTGCCAAGGATGGACGACTTGATGGATTTCTTGGGTGGAGCAATATTCTTTTCAAAAATTGATTTGAAAAGCGAGTATCATCAGATTCGAATGAGAGAAAGTGATGAATGGAAGACAACATTCAAGACGAATGAAGGGCTGTTTGAATGGCTTGTCATGCCATTTGTCTTAACAAATGCACCCAGTACTTTCATGAGGTTGATGAACAAAGTCCTGAAGGATTTCATTGGGAAATTCATCATTGTATATCTGGACGATATATTAATTTTTAGTAAAACAAAAGTAGAGCATTTAAAGCATTTAGTTGTAGTGATGAAGAGATTACAGCAAGAGAAATTGCTGATTAATATGAAGAAATCGTCATTTATGAGGACATAACTCATTTATTTGGGTTTTTTTTATCTCTGCGAATGAGTTGAAGATGGACCCGGAAAAAGTAAATGCGATTAAGAATTGGCCATCACCAAAAAGTGTGTTTGAAGTTCAAAGCTTCCATGGTTTAGCTAGTTTCTACAGTAAATTCATCCGAAATTTCAGTGGGATTAGCGCACCAATGATGGATACGGTAAAGAAAAGACATAAATATTTTCACTGGACAGAGGAAGCAGAGAAGAGTTTCATCCTACTGAAGAAGAAGATCACTGAGCAACCAATTTTGGTTTTGCCAGATTTCAACCAGACATTCCAGGTCAAGTGTGACGCAAGTGGATTTGCAATAGGAGCAGTCTTGAGCCAAGACAACAGACCGATCACATACTTTAGTGAAAAACTGAATGAAGTGAAGGTTAAGTACTCAACATATGACAAGGAATTCTATGTGTTCATACAAGAACTGAAGAAATGGACACATTATTTGGTTCCTAAAGAGTTTGTTTTGTACAATGATAATCATGCTTTATAATTTATGACTCAATAGGAGAAGTTGAATCAAAAGCATGCTAAATGGGTTGAATTCATGCAGAATTTTACTTTTGTGACTAAGCATATTTATGGAACTGCTAACAAAGTTGTTGATGCTTTGAGCAGGAAATGTTTGCTTATGCAGGAATTCAGAGTAAAAAATTTAGGTTTTGATAACCTCAAAGAAATGTACAGGGATGACCTAGATTTTAAGGAAGCATATGAGGTGTCTGAGAATCCAATTCTCAGGGACAGAAACCAATATACCGAATATATGATCCAAGATGGGTTGTTATTTAGAGATAATCAACTGTGTATTCAAAAATGCTCCATGAGGGAGAACCTGTTGAAGGAAAAACATAGTGGAGGATTGGCCGGACACTTCGGTCATGATAAGACATTCTCAAAGTTGAATGGCTCATATTTTTGGCTAGGGATGAGGATAGATGTCAATATATTTGTGGACAGATGTAGAATTTGTCAGCACACAAAAGGGAAAAGGTAGAACACAGGGTTATATCAGCCATATTCCATACCTGAGAGGCCATGGGATGCAGTGAGCACGGATTTTGTATTCGGACTGCCAAGGATGCAAAGAGGCTATGATTCAATCTTTGTGGTAGTCGATAGATTTTCCAAGATGGCACATTTCGTACCATGCCAGAAAACCAACGACGCAACTCATATTGCGAACCTGTTTTTCAAAGAAGTCGTTAGACTTCACAGTTTGCCAAGAAGTATAGTTTCAGATCGAGATACCGAGTTCATGGGACATTTCTGGGGGACTTTATGGAAGAAGCTGGGGACAAATCTGTCATTTAGCTCAGCTTATCATCCTCAGACTGATGGGTAGAGAGAAGTTGTGAACAAGAGCTTGGAAGATTTGCTAAGGTGCCCAGTGACTGAACACCACAGTCAATGGGATAACATTCTGCCATAGGCAGAATTTTCTTATAATGATTCGATCAATAGAAGCACATGGTAGAGTCCATTCCAGATTGTATATGGAATGCAGCCAAGGGGAGTTTCTGAATTGAAAGATTTAGAACAAGATGAATTTAGGAGTGTTGGTACAGGGGACTTTGTAGAAGCAATGAAGGAGCTTCACAGCCGAATTAAGGAGCGGTTGTAGAATTCCAATCAAGAATACAAGTGCAGAGCAGATCAACATAGGCGAGAACTTCAATTTGAAGTTGGTGATCTGATTCTTGCACATCTGAGGAAGGAGAGGTTCCCTAGAGGAACATATAACAAACTAAAGATGAAAAAGATTGGACCATGCAAGGTCATAAGGAAATTTGGGGAAAATGCATTTGAGATTGAATTACCCGATGGGATCGGAATTTCACCGATATTAAATGTTGTAGATTTGTACCCTTACAGAGCTAAAGAAGCAGGAGAAGAGGATGAACATACATAGCTTCAGTGGACCAAACAAATTCCTGTAGCTGAAAAGCCATAGATGGAAAGTATAATTGATAAGAGAATTAGCAAAAAGACCAGGAGAAAAGAGTATTTTGAATACTTGGTCAAGTGGAAAGGACATCCAGTTGAAGATGCCAGTCGGGAAGATGAAGAAGAAATTCAGAAGCATGGACAGACCGTGCAAGAGCTCATGAACAGGATTTCATGAAAATTTTCAAGCGAGGGAGTATGATGCAGGAGCATCGTAAGAAGCCAAGCAAGCATGACGACAGAAGCTAGATGGGAAAAGCGCCAACACATTTTAGCACGTTTAAAAAAATAAAATGTTTTGAAATGTTTTTGAAAATGAATGCGCAGATATTAAATGTAATAAGGTAAGAAGCGTACTTGCATTTATACTTAGAAGTTGTAACAGATCTAGAGAGATTTTCTCTGATCTGCCAATGTAAAAGGAATTTAAGCCCAATTAATGAAAGTAGGTAGGTTTGAATGATAGAGTGGACAGTTTTAGGAGCGTAGGAGGGAAAACGACTATGGACACCCTCATCTTGTATCATTATATCATTAGAGATTGTTGTATCATTAGCACAGGATAGAAGAAGAGAGTTGCAGAAAGAGAGCTGTAGAGAAGAACCCATGTACAAGAGCTTTGAATTATATATGAAGCTTTGAATAAGATTTCATGGTGTTATGATGTTTTCTATTTATACATGGTGAATGGTATGCTTATGGTTGTTTTATTCTCTCTGTTATGCATTTGTTATGAGGCTATGCTGTGTATGTATGATTTCATGTTGAATGTTTGAAGTCTGAGAGAGAGAGAGAATGAGTTTCAATTGTTTCTCTTCCTAAGTGAGAGAAGTTTCTGCAAGGAGTGCATTGATAGGGTTTCAGAGTTTATCTTTGAGAGCTCAGGAGGGATACCGTTGTTCGCATTCCAGCAGAAGTGTAGGTGGAGCACAAAATCCATGCAAGGTGTGCGCAGGCTAGTCGAGGCCTTAAACTTATCAACTAAGGTTGAAAGGTAAGGGACTGTTGTTGCAGAGGGTGCACAGAGTCGAAGAATCAAATACTTAGATGTATTTGAAAGTCTGTCGCAAGGAGTGCGTGCAGGAGTCCTTTCGAGACTTGAGTTGCAAGTGAAAGCTCATAAGGGTTAGTGCCTTGAGGTATTAAAAGGGATATGGAGTGAATTCGCTTTGTAGAAGCCAAGTTTAGATGAGGAACATTGGTTCAATTCGCAGAAGTCTTCAAGGAAGGAACGAGTCGTTGAAATTATCTATGGAGAACTCACGAAGTCGCGAGGATCGAAGGATTCAGAGAAGTTGCAAGGTAGATAGGGGAGGACGAACCCATCACTCTGGTATCAGGAATCAATGTGGACCATTAATCATGATCTGTTGTGAGTCGTCAGATCATTTTAGGTATTCAGAGTTCATAAGTCTGAAGTGTAAGCCAAAATCCATGGTCATTCTAAATCCTGAATCACCAAAAGAATTGTTAAGTGAAGGATTTCGGAATTCGGGATTTCGAAGTGTTAGGGGGACAATAGTCAGAGTCTTTTTCAAGTCCTGAAATCCAGGAAGAAGGACAGGTGGTGGGAGTCCATGTCAGAGATAGAAATCATTTGCTTAGACAGGTGGCGTGTGTTCGTCAAATAGGCAGAGTCAACCCTTGTTGATCGTTTCAGGGTTTTGGAGGTCGAAGGGCTGGGAGCCTTGCATCCAGATTCTCAATGTCATGAAGTCTGAAACCCCGATGAAGTGGAAATCCCATTGGGAAGCCAACCTTTGTTGAACACATTGGAATTCAACATTTCGGGTTTCAGAGGTTGTAGAGACAGGAACTCTCGACAACAAGCATCGCGGAATCTCGAAACTTGAAGTCTCAATTCGGTGAAGGGCACGATCTTATTGTGGTCAAGAGATCAAGGTGATGTCTTATGTTTAATCACGCGGGCATACCTATAAGGACCTGTGGATACACCATCGTGTGTGTGAGGGATTCCCTGTGGGGAAAATCAAAGAGTCAATCAGACTCAGGAGGGAAGATTTAGAATGATACTGAGCGGATCTTGGCCTGAGGGTCAGAGGTCTGCATCATTTATGTCCATAATTATGGTAGTTGTAACATTCTGGTTCACTAAATAACATATCATAATGATTGTTATGCTCATAACTGTTGTTTTGTTTCACATGTGTCCTTCTCCCAGTCATCACATGATTTATAGTCTGTGATTGTTTGTTGCTTGGCTGTCTCAATCTTCTTGAAAAACTTGATTTCTCATATCTAAATATTAAATAACAATTTATAGCTTTATGAACAAAGTTAGAACAAAAAAAAACAATATCCATAGAAAAATCCTTTGTACCTAGAAGAAGTTTGTCTTCTTTGAGTGAGTCAATTTCTTCCATGTTGATAGTTTCTCTGATCTACAGGTTCGGTTCTGATACTTTTTCTTTCATTCCTTCTCGGTGGCTGATTCTCTTTCTTTGTTTCTGCAGAGTGACTGTTGTCAATGTTTGAGGATTTGACAAACTTGATAGGTTTTGTATTACTTGGATGATCACTACTTGATCCTTCTTCATACCCCAAGCCAACTTTCAACTTTGGGTTTCTTTGCTGATTTAGAATGGAGGTTAATCCTTCTGAAGCTTTAATACTTGACAGAGTTTGGTGATACAATGCCTTAAACTTCTCTATCTTTTTTCTGGTTTTCACTACTTCTTCTTCTAAGGCTTCACACCTTGATTTCTTCTCTGATAACTGCCATTTCATAATGTCCTCGATTTTCTTTGCCTCTTCTAATTCCACTTTTAGCAGGGAAAAGTCTTCATTAGGTTTTTTAGTGCCATTCTTGAACTGTATCGACAATTGTTTTTTCTTTCTCTTGTTAAGTCTGAGTCTGTCAATCTCTTCCAAAGTGTTGATCAGCTCTCTTTCCAAGTCAACCACAACTTCTTCATTATTATCATCACTACCTGTGATTTTATTATCACAATCCTCTTTGTCCATAAGCATGAAGTCATTTACCTTATCTTCACAGGAAGAGTCACTATCAGTGTCTTCTGAGGAGTCATCATTGTTTACACATAAACTTTTATTTTTATCAAATCTTTTGGATTTGTGCTTCTCTTCACCTTCAGAGTTTTGGTCCTTCTTCTTGTGTGGACACTTATTTGAGAAATGACCTATCTTACCACAATTGAAACATTTGAAGGGCATCTTACCTTTGTATTTGCCTGATCCTTTTTTTAACCTTCTCACAAATTTTGCCTCAATATCATCTAAATCGGAATCAGTATTCTTGTATGCTTTAAAAGATGATTTTCTAGTAATGGATTTATCTTTGTTGATCCTCATTTCATATTCAGTTAAAGTTCCTAGGAGTTGATCAATGGACAGATTTTTAAGATCATTTAGTTCTTCTATTGCAGAGACTTTTGGATTAAATTTATCAAGCAAAGACCTTAAAATTTTCTAAACTAAAATTGATTCTTCAATCTTCTCACCAAGACACTTCATGGCATTCACAAGTTCTTCAACTTTTAAAAAATACTTGTTGACTATTTCATCTTCATTCATCTTTAGTTGTTCAAACTTCAACCTAAATGTTTGAAGTTTGACATCTTTTACTTTCTCATTTCCTTCATAGCTGCTAATAAATTTATCCCACATTTCTTTGGTCGTTTGAATATGCATAACCTTTACAAACTCGGCTTCTGCAAGTCCATTCAATATAGCATTCATTCCATTAACATTAAAGATAAATTCTAACTTATCATCCTTGGAAGCTAGCATAACAGGCTTTATGTATCCATTCTCTACTACATCCCAAACATCAACACCTAAGGCCATTAGGTATGTTCTCATTCTAACCTTCCAGAAGGCAAAATTTGTTCCATCAAACAAATGAGGCTTAGTGGCTGAAGTCCCTTCATGACTTGTCATGTTTAAGATTACAGATCTACCTTTAGATAAAAGGAACCTACTCTGATACCAATTGTTGGACAACTGAGGAGGGGGGGGGGTGAATCAATTGATACCGTTCTTAAACAATTATTCTTATTTTAAAACTCTTTACAGAGCACTCAATGACAATCACAATAATGCAGAGAGGTAAGCAATATAACATTCAACATCAGTCACACATATGAAATATACAAAGACAAATATTTCCTGAGGAAACCCATAAAGGGTAAAAATCTCTTCTTCTTGGTATGATAAGTAATATTTACATTCTGTACATTATCATACATATGAGCTCCAACTCATTGTAAGGCTACAACCTCTGTTTTGCAAGTTGCAACTTGCTGAGAGCACCAACTCTTTGTTTTCTCTAGCACCTACTAGAAGGAAGCACCAACTCCCCGGTTTCTCTAGCACCCACTAGAAGGAAGCACCAACTCCCTGGTTTCTCTAGCACCCGCTAGAAGGAAGCAACAACTCCCTAAATGTTCCAGCACCAACTTCCCGTTACACAGGCACCAACCTGTATAACAGAGAACACCAGTTCTCCCTTGCACCACCCTGCCACCCTGGATTTTCTAGCTGCAACCAGATGGAAGATACAACTCCCTGTGTTCAAGAACCCACTTGAACCTTTGAATACAACAGTCCTCCCTTGCACCTCCCTACCACCCTGATTATAAATATTTTCTACTGAAACTTATTACAGTGATTCAATGGTTGTCATTGGCTTACTAGGATTATCATTGTTCTACTATGCTGCTCTGCTCTCCTGTATCAATGTATCTCTGCCTGCATCTTCTTGCACTTTCTGAACTTATGATTTTCTCTACAAGTGCACCTCAGCCTTCTTTTACTGCCTTAGTTATGCATCTATATTCTTTTCTTCTTCTGCGCTTTATGCTCTACGTCTTATTTTTATTCTATGAATTATGCCTCTTCTGTGTATTTCAACTGCTGCACTCTACCTCCTTATACACACCTGAATCACTCTCAACAACACCCCAATCTCTTCTTTGTTCTATGTTTTTATCCTCTATGTGCATCTTCTACATCCTCTATTCACAATGCTTCTGCATGCTCTCCCCATGTCGAGCGCTCTGCCTGATCATCATTGCAACTCTTCAGCTTCTCTGGTGGTTCAACCCATGCATCCATCATCACTGGGTGTTATGACAAGATTCCTTAGCCTCTCCAGCAGTCAAGAATCTTCGTCTTTTCTGTCACTGTCGAGCTCATTCCCTTTATTGCAGTTCCAGATTCCAATAGTCTTACATCTATCAAAAGCCTCTATGAATAGTCTTCATTCCATTGGATGATGCCTCGAGACTCTTCATCTTCTCTGGCGATCACCCTGAAGTCTCTTTGAGTCCTCTGGCAGAAACCATCAGTCGTTTCTAACAGTTACACTATGAACCTATTGACTTTTGTGCCTTTGACACCTTTAACCTTTCCTTTCACATGTGGCCTTAGGCGGTGACCACACACCTGTTCAAAAGGTGCTTTTATGACTCCCGTTTCGTGGATCTGGGGATGAGGCATATCGACTCTCCAAGTTGCGATATCTAAAATGGAGCTTGATTGCACTAGCTCCTTCCTCCATCTTTCGCAGATGTGACCACTAGTTGTGACCACAGCCTTATTCGAAACTACATTTCACAATTTCGCGTTTCAAAAATTGGTTGCGAGTCACTCTGACTCTTCGAACTCCTGATCATGAAATGGAGCCTTTCAACTTGCAAGATATTTTCTTCACATGCCCACAGTTGTGACCAAGCATTTATCCATAAAGTGCTTTCGCGATTTCGCATTTCAGCATTTCAGCATTTTGGCATTCCTGTGGTGAAGAGTCTCGACTCTTCATGTTACAATCGCCGAAAAGGAGCTTAGCTTGGTGCTAGCTCCTCCCTCTCACATGACCACTGATGGTAACCACAGCCTACACCAAAAGGTATTTCGGCGTTTTGACATTTCTATGGTGAAATGTTTCGACACTCCAAGTCACGAACCCTGAAATTTTCGGCGTTTCGACATATCTGTGTTGAAGTGTTTCGACACTCCAAGTCACAAACCCCAAAATTTTCGGTGTTTCGCATTTTGCAACTTCGAGACTCCTATGATGAAGAGTCTCGACTCTTCATGTTGCAATCGTCGAAACTCCGAAATCGAGTCATATCAACGGTCCACAATCTTGATGATTCGATGGTCCAGATCTTTTCGTGATTTTTCATATCACGAGTTCTTTCTGTGAGTTGCTTCCTTGACTCCTCCAAATCCCAGTATCCAAAAATCCAAAATGGAGTCAAATCAACCATCCACAATCTCCCTTTGATCAACGACTTAGATTAAGTCGTGGTTTTACATTTCGTGATTTCTTCATTCTTGTCGTGAGTGTTCTTGACACCTCCAACTCTCGGTATCCGAAACTCGAAAATGGAGTTAGATCAATGGTCCACGATCTCCCTTTGATCATCGACTCAGATTAATTCATGGTTTTGAATTTCATGATTTTGGTATTCTTTTCTGAGTGTCCTTGACACCTCCAACTCCCGGTATCCAAAACCCCGAAATGTCGTGGTTTCACATTTCGCAATTTC
Organism: Picea engelmannii; assembly: GCA_009831015.1. Classification (NCBI taxonomy): domain Eukaryota; kingdom Viridiplantae; phylum Streptophyta; class Pinopsida; order Pinales; family Pinaceae; genus Picea; species Picea engelmannii. The sequence goes on from ML776982.1 coordinate 1,091,510, forward strand.
ATCATTCTTGTCGTGAGTTGCTTCCTTGACTCCTGGAGTTTTCTCTTCTGATCTTTCCATGCGATCATCATTACACTGCTGGTCTTGATCTTTTCCATCAATGACAAACACGCATACTCTACCTCTATCTGAAAACATGCCAACAAAGTGTTGGTGTGTTTAATTGTCTAATTAAATCATCCAATGCATTCAATTGTCAACCTGGAGTAAGTCTTTTATTACAAGGTTATTGTGCAATGTATATGCAGACAAATAACTCTCCTAACACTTTCTAGTGAATGAAATCTACTAATCACACACTCTCTATACAACTAATATGAAAAACCCAGATCCTTATATCGAATTAAAGATACAATCAAGTAAGATGATTATAGGAATTTTATAAGAATCAATCCACCTTCTACTAAACTTGAACCAGTTGCTAATTATCCAATCCTTACTAATAAAATGGAATCTTAATTAAAATCACAAAACACACTGTTGAATATCAAGAAACACGTCTGTCAACAATTCTAATCCTTTCTTGTAACTGAACAATCCCTTTGCATGAACTAGAAACACATTCTTGCTGAAATCAATAATATTCTTCTGTAAAGGAAAGACACCCTCACTGCAGTTAATTAGAACACACTCTTTCAGAATTAAAATTTAAATGATTGTTGCATTTAATTGAAAACCCATGCATACAAAATTTGAATAAAGCACTTGATGAAAATAAATTAAGAACACACTCATGTGGAATTGAAATGAACACTTGTTGCAATGAAACCAAACACTTGTTGGAATAAATTAAGAACACACTCTTGTAGAATTGAAATGAACACTTCTTGCAATGAAAAAAAAACACACTCATACTAAATTGAACTGAAAAAACACCAATAACAAACCAAACTATAACAACTATACTTAAAAAAATTCACTCACATCAATCATATTCACGAGGATTAAGAAAATGTAATGATAAGACAATCTATTTATGGTAATCTAATTAATAATATAGGAACAACAACCCTGCTAAAGAGGAGGGCCCTTCCTCAGTAGGGGTGGAAAAACTACAGAAACTGCAACTTTAAGCACTCATGAATTGATACCATAACTTGTCAAATATTTATTATTCAATCAAAAGGTGCAGATACAATTGTTGTTGATCATTAGTATGTCGACTATTCTCTATTTCCTCAAAACCATCCTAACCTAGGAGAAAATATTATCTACCCATTTAAACTCTTTCTTCCTATTCTAATCTTGAGAAAATTACAATTATGAACAATCTTGAGAATATTTCAATTATCAAGTTGTTCAGTGTCATCTTAATTAAGAAGATACAAGAGAATATGAAATATTTTCTATAACCAATTACAACTTGCATAAATGACTTTTATGGAAATAGTCGACTGGAATTTCCTATTTATCTGGGTGGACATACCATGTTCATAACATACAATAGTAATGAATTAAGGGAATCCACATCATCATTATAAATCAATCCTTGTCATATGGGTCCATAGATCAATGGTCTAGTCATCATCATGTGGTGATCCTTTAGTGGTAACAACATTTTGTAGTAGTGGTGTTTACGTATCAAATATTGGAGTAGCAACACCTTAGAGTAATAAAACCTTGGAGTAGAAACACCTCGGAGTAGCAGCGCCTTGGAGTAGAAACACCTTAGAGTAGCATCTAATTATTTTTCAAGATTCTTTAGCAATTAATTTGTAGTTACCCAACACAAAAATCATCCTTCCCTAAATGAAATAAAATATTAAAGAATCAACACATCAAATGGACTTAACATAATAGTGTCAAAAAGGAAATTATTACACCATGATAGTTATGGGAAAGGTGCAAATAAGAAAGAAAAGGTACAAGGAAAATATATGGATCTGCATGGAATATTCAAATCATTGGTTTATTGTTGGGGTTAGGGATAGGTTGTGTAGGGAGTTTTTGTCTCAGAGGAGGTTGGTTTGGTTTTTGGAGTTTAGGTGGAGGTTGGGCAGCTATAGGTTGTTATGGTAGTGACTATTGAGCCCCCCCAAAAGGTGGGTTTCTCCACCCCTACACCCAAGGATTTGTTTTGGGTGATGGCATCCAAGACCCAACAACCTATCCCTAACTCTCAATGTGGTGTCTATGGTTAATATATGGACTTGCGTAGTGTATATATAGATCTGTTGTTGTGTTCTCTACAACTCCCTTCATCACATAAGTCTTGGATACACTTCGGGTGAGACCTCCTTCCCTTGTGGAAGGTTCAATATGCCAACGTTCCTAGACCACATTTTTACTTTTGTTGGTAACTATTGAGAACCCTGGTCTCGATTTTGCACCAATAGAGCTTCTTCCTCATAGTATTCTATAGTTACAGGTGAGGCTCATTGATTTATGGTTTTCCCTAATCTTAAGTGTATATCTTGACTTTCCAGAGAAGAGATGGAGTAACTAGGGTAAAATGGGAATTCAACATCATATGATTTTTTTGTTGGTTTATTGTTGGGGTTAGGGATAGGTTGTGTAGGGAGTTGTGGTCTCAAAGGAGGTTGGTTTGGTTGTTGGAGTTTAGGTGGAGGTTGGGAGGCTATAGTTTGTTGTGGTAGTGACTATTGAGCCCCCCCAAAAGGTGGGTTTCTCCACCCCTACACCCAAGGATTTGTTTTGGGTGATGGAGTCATCCATTGTGAGTTGACAAGATTAGATGGGTACCACTATTGGGAAGGATATCGCATGAAGGCATTAGTCCAATAAGAATTGAAATATTGATATTGGTTTGGGCATATACCTTAATGTTGGGATGCCATGATCATTTTTGTGTGATGAGACATAATTGACTAGACCTCCCTATTATCTTCATGATATATGACTTTTAAACTCGATAAGGAGAGACACTTACTAATGGCATGGTATTCTTCACAGATTCCACATATTTCAATTTGATCTAGTGGACACTGCTTCAATTGATGTTTTTTCTTCATTTCAGAAAAAAACATGGCTAATGCCGCTTATGCCTCCTCCCATTTATTTTTCAAATGTGGGGTATATAATTGGGAGCTTAAGGATTTGAGTATATCCATTTTTAAATCCTCCCTCATATTCCTAATATTGGCTTGGGTGAATCCCCTACTATATGTGTTATTGATCCTTGTTAATTTGTCTCTTGACCCTTTTCCTGGTCGTGAGGTACCTCTAGAGTATCTTTGACATAATTTGATGATAATTTCATAAGGTTTTTGGTATATATCACCACCTCCCATCATATTCAATATGTCAATACAATCATCTCTAAATCCTCTTAGAAAAAATATTGGTTTATTCTTGTTGGAGCAAGTCATTTTGGGACAATTTTTGGGAATCACACATGAGAAAACCACAAGACAAGTTGGATGAGGAGAAGCACCTACAGTGGAAAGGAAGACAGTTAGTGAATTTTCATAAGTCAATGTGTACGGAAGGTGGAAGTTAGGTAGAATGAGTTAGACCTATTAGTCTATTTTGTAATGGGCTAATCCCTAATATCAATGCATGTTATGAGGAAAATCACTCTATGGCATGGGGTAAACCACAACAGACGAAAATTACTGTAGAAATCAACTCTATCTCAAGTATGTTGTATAAACAAACATGCTAACAAGACAAGATAAAGAGCCTACTTTGTGTGGATGTTCGATGAAGTCCATCGTTGAGCACTTGACTCAAAGCTATATACTTGCAACTTGTCCTCAATAACCAAGATACACAAGCATATGGTGATAGCACATAAATCTAACACGTATAATAGCATAATCCACCAATATTCATAAAAAATATGCCCATAGAATAACAATTCAAATGTTTGCAAGACATTAATTAGACAAGAAGAGAATATTTCTATTAAAATATGATCAACATAAGTGTATGAATGACAAAATTTTGTGTCGGCACGTCTCGGAACTGAGAAAATAAGTCTCTTCTAGCTAGGCCTCCACCAAAGGAAATCTCATATAAGAGAGACAATGAGGTTCTCCATCAAAGAGGGAAGATCTTGGGGGTTGAACAATGTGTTCAAACTTTAAAGGACAAAGGGATGCAAACTCAATATGAAGTGAATAATTTCTCCAGAGTAAATTTTATCTCAAAATTTGAATTCCTCCCCATTCACAGCTTGGATATGGCCCATTTATAGCCTTCAAATGGAACTAAAGGTCTGATTCAGAGCGTTTCCAGTATATGGAAGGTCAAGGATCATGGATCTCATGACGTGACATGGAAACCTGACACCATTTTTTAATTTTGGGAACAAAACCTGTTGTACACGGGTTGTGATGGTGTGACCTACATATACACATGTTGTATAGTTGTTAGGGAATAAATATGTTATTTTTATCTCTAGGAATTGCAAAAAGGGACTTCAAGTCTGTATAGGGAAATGGGATAGGCCTTCTGAGCAACTTTCATGGGGTGAGGAAAATCTTTCTATAAAAAATGCCCCCTAATTTGTGAGGTCAGAGGAGTATCTGCAATGGACGAAGTACATTATAATTCCCAAAAGTGGAGTTATGGAGACCCAGTCAGATGAACTAGTTTGTTAAGCCCTAATATTGGCTCATTACCCCTTAATTGGGGCATATTAGATTAGTAATGCTATTTTATTTATGTCGGCTTAGGCCATTAGTTGTAATTTAGATTAGTAATGTTATTTTAATTATGTCGGCTTTAAGCCA
>ML776982.1:1101317-1112471 GCA_009831015.1 Picea engelmannii
TATATACCAAGGAGACATTTTCATTTTGAATCATCTTGTTCTTGAACATTTAAGTGGGGTAAAAGGAGGTTGCCCCCTCGAAGAGGCTTATTATCTGAAATTATCTCTTTTTCAAGGCGTTGAGTACTTTTCCTGAGGTTTTTCTATGCTATATTGATGTTTGGTTCTTAACATAGTTTCTCATAAGAATACTACAATCCATAATGACTTTGTAAACATGGCTTCCAATTTGAATTACACTGCAGATCCATGTGGAAATATACCAAACAGTTGTTCATGGCCATGAATAGGCAATACAAAGTAGACGCATTCCATAATATGTCATGGTCATGAACAAGGCCCAGTGAAAACAAATATCAAAATCAATATGAATATATTTGTATACAATGGAGTACAATCTCATCCCCCATAATCATTAAAGTCATATAGATACTGGTCCAATGAATGATAGCAACAACTCAGGAAAGCTGCGACTATAAAATGATGTCTTCAAGTCTTCTACATGATCCGCCAAAGGTGCAAGTCTACATCATGTGAATAAAGGAGTTGAGGTCGAACACAATGAGACTTATTTTGATTATCGGTCATTAAGGTATACCATTAACAAACACAAGACAACATACCGATAATGAAAATAGGTATCAAGGCACCGAGTACATTCTTACAAGTGTGAATAAAGGTGTTGAGTTCGAACACTGGAAGAATTCATCGATCAGGAGACATTGATGTATTCCCAACTGTCGATAGCGAGAGAACCTGCCACTGATGACTACAAGGCTCTAGGTACTCATCAGACTCTAAGCCTCATTTCCAAAATAGATGAGCTGAAGTTGATGGAAGGAGACTCACTAAAAGGAGATCATTAAGGCATCTCTCATAATTTGTCACGAGGTTCAAAGAAATATCTTGATTATTTGGAGGAACTTGGATGAATATTATGTTCACGAACCAACAACCTTATGCATCTCTTTCATGCACCAGATGCAAGTAGTGCACAAAAGAGACCCTATAAATAGCAACCAATAAGGAAAACTACCGACAAAGGTGAGGAAACCACCAATAAGGCTAATGGAATCCAAGACACTGCAAAAATCTCAATGTCTGAATATATTTATTTTCATCGAACAAAAGGGAAACCCCCCATTCAACGAGCAATGAAAGTAGGACCAAGGTGCACAATAGGACTACAACTTCATTTAACTCTGAGACACACTGAGGGTATGGTTGACATGCAAAGTCAAGAGTTTTGAGAAATGGCTGACACAGACTTATAGATATCCTTTGAAAAAGAGCATGCGACATATGGAGGACTCTAGAAACATAGAATTGATAATGAAACTTTGTGATGCAAGAGGCACCAATCAAACTCTCCATAAGGACTAGAAGAGTAACTAGTCAGAGGAGTAAACTCTCAGTAATGAGCTCAACTTCCTAAGGTCATGCTAAAACCAAACTTTGAATGAAAAATGGACTCAAATTTTTTTTCTTTGTTCAAAGGAGACATGAATACTGCCAACATGAGATAATATTCTTTTCCCACCCATTTTTTTTTTTTCATAGACAAATGAATGCTATGATACAGTGGAGGAAACGAGTGTCATGAGTAAGAAACTAGTTCCAACAATGGAACATACCTATGCTCAATGCAAGGAGGTGCATGTAGGACATGGACACTTGGGGGAATGTTTCCTCTTGGGGTATAGGGTGTCAAGATACAAAGGATATAAACAAGGATCTAATTGGATGATGATGCAATCTGCTGAGGTAATAGGATTGTAGTGAGAAAGTGATAACTGACAATAGGCTCAATATTGCAAGAAGGATAATGGAGTGCAATCACAAATTAATTCCAAAGAATTTCCTTTTTCGAAAATTTAGTCCCTAGGCCCAAAAAAGTATAAAACAATACCCAGGAGAACTCTTCTAGCAACTAGTGACTAGAGTATTCCTTTTTCGAAATTAGTCTACTTGGTCTGAAAAAGGGTTAAACTTACACCAAATAGACTTCTTTTCAAATCCAATTAACGAGTTTGAGAGAGACAAGTTCACTTGACAATATTTTCTCTTTTAAATAGAGTCAGAAAAGATCTTAACCAAGACTTGGTGGAAGTCCCATAAGTATAGGTCAAAATTCTTATGAGTGAGAATATGAGGTTCAAATAGAAAGTCATATTGCAACTATAAGGGACTCTTGATCTTATGATAACAATATTTGCATGGGCACCGAATGGCACAAAGATTCTAACTAGAGCACCCATGTTTGGTAATCCTATACCATTCACTAACGAAACTTCTAGTAGAAGAAAGAAGGGTTCGTGTTGCTAATAAATGGGTTCGTACCTAAGGCATATGAATAACAGTTATAGGATAATCCAAGTGTGTGAAACAAAGTGATGACCTATCCTATATGTTGGTCAAAGAAAATACCTTCCAAAGTCATGAACGTGCGACATGGTGCTAGAACCCGCAAGAATCTCTAGATAAAACCACCAAAACCAACTCCATCCACTGCAATATTAATCCACTAGGCCAAAATATTAGCAAAAACTATGTAAAGTGGGTAATTTTTTTCTATAAATAGTAAAAATAACCAATTTTACCATACAATTTCACATTTTAACCTAAATAGTGCATTTTGGACCAATTTTCCCAAGACCTTCAAGTGTCGATTGTGGGATATAAGAGCGACGAAATTGACAACCGTCTGGACCAAGTAAGTACTCTTTCCCTCTTCTTCATTTCTAGTGGATTACAATTTTAAATTAGGTCTTATTTTTTGAGTTTTTTAAGGTGCAAATTAGGAATTAGGGTGTACACGGGATGTAGTTCATCGGGTTGTGTATATCAATCCCTATACGTGACTTTGATCAAAACAAACCGCATATATGAAACCCTATAGACGACTATGTATAATGCAACTCACGTACATGTCCATAACTTGGTTTTTTAAAGAAATTTGACCCAAAAAATGGATTTTTATTGTAGGATGGTACTTGAATGGAGAGAAAGAGAGGATGAGAAAGTTGATGTTGCAGTGGAAATAGATCTAGGGGCCCAATTAGCATTCAAAATATGCGGGATTTACAGGTTTTGGGCTCTCAAAGGGATGAGGGATCAAGTGAGGCTGCTCCAAATGCTGGTGAACTTTTGCGATCCAGATACAGAGGCCTTATGTTTTCCCTTGACCAAGTTTTGGGAGCACTTGGTCACATTTGACCATTTTTGGGACTTCGACAGCCTGTCGAATATGGAGCGTCAGATGAAGTGGAGATTGCAGAATCTTGACCCACTTTTGAGTCCCTTCTTGGGTTTTGGGAATATGTAATGAGAAAGGGATGTCGGCCCATGGGTTTACCCATGCTTAGGCCCATTTTGTATGTATAAATAGAAGGATAGGAAAATTTAAGAAAGTAGTAATAGAGAAGAATATTGTATCTATGTGATATAGGCTAAGTGGCAAGGAGAGATATGTGTGATTGATAGTTTTGTGCATTCTGTATAGACTTGTATAGCTTAGTGAAAATCCTTGTGTGAAGGTATAGAAGGCTTTGTGCTGAAAGGCAAGGAAGAAGGGTCTAGCAAGCTGCACAGATCTTTTGTCCTGTGCGAAGTAAGGGTTTCTAAGTCTCTATGCTTGTAATCGATTGGCTGACGATAATAAAGAAGAAGAGTTGGTGGACGTAGCCCCGGGGTGGGGGTGAACCACATAAATCCTGTGTTGTCCACTTTGTGCCTTGTTCTGATGCATTGATGTGATTATTTTCTAAGTGCTTTGAGATGAGTAGATAGATCTTCTATATATGTTTATGTTTAGTGCTTATGATATGAAGAATGTTAGGTCTGATCCACATGTATATGCTAAGTGATTGACCTTTTAGATATGAATACTTTGTGGATGATAAGTGATCAAACAATCTAGTTCATTGTGAATGATGCAAAGCTCTGTTGTATCTTCAGAGTGGTTATTGATTGCATATTAAAGATCCGTCAGTGTTGAGTGATATATTAAGTAAGGAATCACAGATCCGTGTCCCAACTAAGGTTAAAGACACTTGAGTCCTATGACCATCCCTACCTCTACCTCGGGTGAGACTGCATATGCTTCACAGGTGTTGCCGAAAGGGTCAGTAGTTAAGATTTTGTTGGTGTGTTGTTGTATCATTGAACCCTGGGTCTGCCCCTGTGTCAATAAATGGTTCCATTGTCGTGACCCGAAACTGTGATTGCTGGGAACTAAGAAGAAGAAGCTTTGTGCAAAAAGGTTAACCTAAAAGTCTTATGCAATGATCTGTGCCTTAATGTGTAGTATTCTAACTGATCTGAAAGAAAGGAGCTCAATCTGAAAGAAAGAGGCCTGATCTAAAAGAAAAGAGGTTGGATATGAAGAAAAGGAGTGATATCTGAATGCTTTGTGCTCTGAGAAAGGTAAAAGTGGGAATTCTTGACTAAAAGAGGTAAGATCTATAAGCTCTATGCTCTGATAAAGGTAAGAGTAGTTAAAATTTTTAGATCTAGAGGCTTTATGCTCTGTAGAGGCAAGATAAGAATTTTTTTTTGTTTCTAAGCTATGGATCTAGGTATGTTTAATAGAGTTTATCCTAGTTCAAAAACTGGGGCACTGGTAGATGAAAGAAGGCTTGATATTGGTAGATATAATACGAATAGTGATAGATATGTTATACCAATGCATAGAAATAATGTTTGGACTAACAAATGGATGCAGGATCCTAGAAAGATTTTTTTGCAGATTAGCTACCATGATCCTAGTGCGCAGTATAGAAGAAGTTGGGGATCGTTTAAAATAAAGAGAGGAGTGACCCTCTGTTACAGTTGCAGAAGGCCTAGACAACTTTCTAAGGAATGCCTTGGCAGAGGATCTAGTTGCCCTTGTTGCAAAGCTATGGACCATGAGGTATTGGATTTCCGTAGAATGATCGCTAGGATGGAAGAAATGAATCTGAATCAGGAAAACCCTAAGGTAGATCTAGAAGAGTCAGAACTCCAACAAGAATAAGAGAAGGTATTGATACAAATGAAAGAGACCACGAATGACCACCGATATGTTAGACCTTTAGATATTTTCAAAGAAAAATAATGCATTGAAGCAAGAATAGTATACTTCGACATTGAATTTGTCCTTGATGAAGAGACACAAGTGAACATTATGCCAAAAAGAAATTGGGAAGCTATAGGGAAGCCTGCTATGATCCCGTCATTAGGAGGAATAGGACTATTCAGAGGAAAATTGATGATATGTGGAAATCTCGCTCAAATACCTATGACAGTCAATGGAACTTCGACAAAGGAAGATTTTGAGATTATTAAATTTATTGAAGATAGTACCCCATTTACCATGTTACTAGGAAAATCTTGGATTGATAGAGATCAAGCTAGAAAGAAGGTAGAAGAAGAATTCTTAGAACATAAGAGACAAGAGTTAAAATATTTCATGACCCGAAAGATTGCAAAGTTGATTGAAGAACATGAGAACAGATCAAAGCTACCCGACACTAGAAGCCCAGATATCGAAGCTACAGGAACATTGGAAGACATACAAAAGGTTGAAATATCTACTCCATATAAAGAAGAAGTGACACACCAGAATCCTAGGAGAGGATCTCAGCAGCGCGAAGTGACTATGCCCAAGTTAAATAAGAATTAGAATGGGAAAAGAACCACCGAGATGAAGCTCATAGGGAAAAAGGCTAGGAAGCTAAGTAACAAGAATGTTAATATTGAGAAGTTACAGTAGGCCCTAGAGGGTACCTTGCAGAAATAAACTTTGCAAAATTGGAGCTTCGCCGGAATATCAGAACAACGACATATACCACTTCGCTATGGAAAAGAAATATAGCCATTGGAAGCTGATATATCCATTTGACTATTGCTTCGAATGGCTGGAAATTATTTTATGGTTCACCACTAGACTGTTGGACCATGCCATAATAGACATAAGTAGAGTTAATGAGGCTCATAACCATTGCAAGTAAACCGTTGCCAAGATTTCCTATTTATCTCTTCATGCCATGAACGAAGAACACTTTTTCCAACTGAGAATTTGAAGCCCACATATTAGCAATTGCATACAGTGCTCACTGCACACTTGTTTCTCACTCTAGTGTAGTGTCTAAGACCGTCGTGAACTTGATTATTTTATCCTGAGCACGTATGTCCAGTGAGATTACCACTACCGAAGAATCCATAACAAAATTTCTCCTTGAGCTAAGAACTGAGAGAGTCATGTCAGAGCAAGGGTTATCCATAGGATTACAGGCATCATCCATGAGAGGACTAGTAGCCTCTCCATCCACTTCTCACGCCGGTCTATCTCGGTCATCCGATGAGAAACGTACTAAGCACAAAGATGACCTCACCAATGCCAAGATGATTCTGAGCATTCTACATGCCTATCTACCCCCTTTGAGCGGTGCCATCAACCGTGACAGTGTACCCCGATAGTTCGAATATGTCGTGATCACTGCATACCTTCCGAAATGGGTGCTCATAGTTCGCGCCAACTAGGATAAGCTCGCAACACTAAAATTTAGTGACTTCAACCTTGGATACCAGAAAGCCAACAACATGATTTCCCCGTATAAGTACTTGACCAAGACCAAAGGAAAGAATTCAAATATTATCCTGTAGCTATGGACCCAAAACCTCGCGCAGTCCACACTGCTTAATGTGATGAAGATACCGCACTTCGGACGACACAAGGAAGTAAATTCATGCGTGAAATTGTTGTTTTCATGCTACCATAGAGGATACTTATGGTTGAACCATCACATCACTGTGGATCCTACCTTGATCAATTGGATCACAGGGATGAGTATGCAGGGCCACCCACAAGAGTTTTACCCTGGAAAGACCTCAGACTGGGCATTAGCCCAACGAATCAAAGAGACTTATGGAGATGTAGAGAAGGGTATGCGAGGTTACAAGGTAGGCTCTATCCAGAGCAATGCAATGTGCCTCGCATGTCAGCTAATCGTAGGAAAGCTAGTTCGCAAGAACTGGCCCACCCAAGTAACTGGATTTGTTGTTGACCTCATCGGGAAGTGTGCAAAAGGACTACAGATGAATTGGGTGCAGTACCTCATGAACCAGCTAGAGCTTGATTGCAGAGGAGCGCAGGACCAAGGATATGAGTTCCACTTCAACTGGTTTCTCATATTGATAGCTTTCATCACATGGGAGATGTCGGAAGGTGCAACCTTCCCGGACATCAAGCCCTTTGAACCTTTGGCTGTGAAGTTCAATACCTTGTGGTACTTGAGTGATATGAACAAGCAGTGGCAATCCAATGTCATCTTCCACACCTACTAAAATCAATGGAAGATCACAATCTAGTCTACACCGCGCATCACTCCGAACACCCTCTACAGGTTTCATCCCATGATGAAGTTCAGCTCAGACATGCACTTTATATACATTACATCACGTGCCGACGAGCACAAGCAACAATTACAGTCCTATTATAAGTTAACAAAAGAAGACTTGGAAGAAATCACCAAGGAGTGGTCGAAAAACCTCTTCATCTTAGCAGACCCCGTGAAGATTTTTGATATAGATAGTCCAGAACCTGTGCATGATACCCCTGGACCAAGAAATACCAAGAAGGATGAAGAAGTTCAATATGTCAAGAGTACTTCTACGAAGACCACTTCGATCTCACCTGTGGAAGGAGGTGATGGTGGAGATCCAGGTAACACGGAAGTTGAGCAAAATAAAGGCGAAGTTACACCGCCTAGAGTGGGGGAGGATCCCTCCAAGAAAAGGAAGGTTACCCCACCAAAGCCTTCGTTCGGGAAGAAAGCTAAGGCAACCAAAACAAAGTTTGAGACTGTTCTCACTCCGGATGACTTCGAATTCATAATCACTGCACTAAGCGACACTTCTCTAGAAATAGAAGAAAAGAAGGAAGCCAAGTAGGAGGAAGTGTTCAGTCACATCAGGGATGAGCTTCAAGGAGTACAACAAGAAATACAGTCTAACTGAGCAGCTTCTATTACTCCCCTGCCATTAGGAACACCAGAATTAGGTGATGAGCCAACCCAACTACATAGGATTGTTGATACAGTCGAAGCTCGCCTTCGACGAGCTCAAGAAGAGATAGCACAAGCCACCCAGGATTTAACGCAAGTATAGAAATACCTTGAGGACCATAGAAGTACTATGGAAACGGAAAAGATCACTCTACAAGAAAAATGGGATGAAGATAAAGCAGCGCTACAGAAACACAAGGAACAGTTTCTTATAGAGAAACTCGAAGTACAAGAAAGGGTTCACAACGCACTTCCCTTTGTGACAATAATAGAAGTGAAAATTGAGGAATGAGTCCCACAGTAGGTGGCTCAACCCGAAGAAGTAATCCAGCAGATTCAAAAATGCATCGTAGATCTAGAACTTTGTACCAGGCCCAAGACTCCTAAAGAAATCAAAGACCTAAGGGAGGCAACTACTCATAACGTAGTTGACAGAATGAAATCCCTTTCCTTGTAGTGCAAGCAGCTAAGCTCCAAGAGCTCTCAGACATATGAAAAAATTACATAAAATCCAGAGTTACAAGCATTGGAGTCATAGCTCCAAGAAGTAAAGTAGCATGCAGATACACTATAGGCGCAACTGAAGGCCTTAACACTAGTTGAAATAATGAAGAGGTTTCCCGAGTAGCACATGACCCAACAATAGATCCACACAATCCATAGCAAAGTGATGGAAGTATCTCAATGAATTCAACCAGAGCAAGAGAAGGCATGCCAACTATTCATCGAAGTTGAAATCTAAGGAACCGAGCTAGAACAAGTCATCATCACAACATAACAATGCCTAGAAGGGCCAATCAATGACACACTAATCCAGGAGTTCACTGAACAAGAGGTCGTAGCATTGCAGTAGGTCAAAGAAGCTCAGGCCAAGATCGACTCCTTTGAGGAAAAATTTCTCAGACCAGAGTGACTCAGGACGAGTCACAGGTGAGTGTTGGGGGCTTATTGGCCGTTGACCAAGTTTTGGGAGCACTTGGTCATATTTGACCGTTTTTGGGACTTCGACAGCCTATCAAAGATGGAGCACCAGATGAAGCGGATATTGCAGAATCTTGACCCATTTTTGGGTCCGTTCTTGGGTTTTGGGAATATGTAATGGGAAAGGGATGTGATCCCATGGGTTTACCCATGCTTAGGCCCATTTTGTATGTATAAATAGAAGGATAGGCAAATGTAAGAAAGTAGTAATAGAGAAGAATATTGTATCTATGTGATATAGGCTAAGTGCCAAGGAGGGATCTGTGTGATGGAGAGTTTTGTGCTTTATGTATAGACTTGCAGAGCTTAGGGCAAATCCCTATGTGAAGGTATATAAGGATTTGTGCTAAAAGGCAAGGAAGAAGGGTCTAGCGAGCTGTGCAAATCTTCTGTCCTGTGCGAAGTAAGGGTTTCTAAGGCTCTATTCTTGCAATCGATTGGTCGATGATAATAAAGAAGAAGAGTTGGTGGACGTAGCCCCAATGTGGGGGTGAACCACATAAATCCTATGTTGTCCACTTTGTGCCTTGTTCTGATGAATTGATGTGATTATTTTCTAAGTGCTTTGAGATGAATAGATAGATCTGATATATATGCTTATGCTTAGTGCTTATGATATGAAGAATGTTAGGCTTGATCCACATGTATATGCTAAGTGCTTGACCTATTATATCTGAATACTCTGTGGATGATAAGTGATCAAACAATCTAGTTCATTGTGAATGATGCAAAGCTCTATTGTATCTGTAGAGTGGTTATTGATTGCATATTAAATATACAGTAGTGCTGAGTGCTATATTAAGTAAGGAATCACAGATCCGTGTCCCAGCTAAGGTTGAAGACACTTGAGTCCTGCAACGACCCCTACCTCTACCTCAGGTGAGATTGCATCTACTTCGCAGGTGTTGCTGAAAGGGTTGATAGTTAGGGTTTTGTTGGTGCGCTATTGTAGCATTGAACCTTGAGTTTGCCCCCGTTCCAACACCTTCAACCTCGATGGGAAACCATTGAGAATTAAATTCAAGGATATATACTTTATTACAGGATTGTCGCGTCAGGGTGAGGTCATGAAACTCAAAGCACGGTGAGATGGGAGTGGCATGAACATAGAGGACTACATCGCCACTCACTATGTTGCAGGAATATGAAAGGTAAGGATCCAACTCCCCATTAGAGACATCAACAACCTGAGTTTAAATATCGTCGTTATTGTACTCACACGGATCATGGGGTCGGCCTCGTTGCACTAGGCTTCAAGGCCACTGATGTTCTACTCATTAGAGTGCTTACGCCCCACAATGTATGATTTGTGCACCTCACTATTGGATAACATGAAGAGACAACTGACAGACTACAAACATGGTAGGAAGAGGAACTTAGGGTTCACATCTATCTTATTTAGTTTTTTATTTGAGCGGATTCCAGGATTGAGCCCTAGAGTCAAGATTTCTCTACATAGACCGCTCAATCTAGCCATGTCACGGTGGATGAAGGTGATGAGGCGGTTGGGAGGTGGTAGGGTACCAACCCCCTACAACGATGAGTTATTCTTTTGGTGGCGTCGGGCCCTAGATGACTACCCTTGTGCAGGGATGGACTATAGAGATCCAAACATGCCACTGCCACCAATTTCTTCCTATGGATATAGAGGTATGAATTTTTTTTATATATTTCATTTTTTTGTATTTTTTATAAGAGTTAAAAAACACAAATGTCTTTGGATGATGTCAAGTATTTAACAAAAAAATTCATTTCGCAGATGTGGGTTTGCCACAACCGGATGGATTTCCATGACACTGGTGGAGGCATCAAGGGGATGAGCTAGCGGGAGGAGACTCACAGAGAGTACTTCAAAATGTGCAGGGCAACTTGTATCATTTGACACACATAATAACCATGGTTCAGGTAGAAGATCTATTAAAGGCGATGTAGCGAAAAGTGATGGGTGTGCCCCATGCATGGGTGCGACTCTTTCGGCGTCTCAAAAACCTTGTAGTATGCTACCAAGACACACATTGGGTGCCAGAGGTGTAGATGTCGTGGTCATTGTATCGATCAACTGTATATTTATTTCGAGGGTGTGACCCCCAATTTTTGTACTATGACACCATATTTTTGGAGAGATGAA
>ML776982.1:1112582-1130733 GCA_009831015.1 Picea engelmannii
TATATATATATATATATATATATATATATATTTGGTCTTCGAATTTACTTATTTTACAATGTGTACATTGATAAATGTGTTTTATTTACTTTAGTTATGTGACAAATTCCAATATAAAACATAATTAACATATGCATCAGATACATAATTAGAACTTATGGGTATGTGATTATAAGTAATAAAATAAAAATGTCATTCCAAAAGTCATACCCATAGGAATCGTCGGAGTAGAGTAGGATCTCATACACAATAACTATTGTTCAACTGACATACTACTAACTGGGAGTCCAGGTGAACCTCTAAAGAACAAATACCATGTGAAATGGAATCGCGTAAAATCTCTATAACAACGCTATATTCAACTACATTATTCATTGATGGCCCTAGACAAACATCACCTGAAGACACCAGTTGACCCTTGGGTGAGTAAAGAATCCAAGCAACAAAAGCCACATTTTGTGTATGAAAGCTGGCACCGTCTGTGAATCCTAAGTAAACCAAAGACTCCGTTGACATTTTCCAACTAAGGGAAAAATCGATAAGAAAGTCAATGAAACAAAGGAAAATATGTATATATACTAAGATAAACTAGTATACAAAGAGTTACGCCCAAGCTTGGGGCTCAAGCGTAATATCCTTTCAATTAGAGCCCATTTTTTGGCTCAACCAACATATTCCCTTCATAATATTTTAATTCATAGGCTCCTTTTTCTAAGACACGTCGCACAATATAGGGACCGTGCCACATGGGGTTGAACTTGCATGCCCCTAGAGGTTCTATGTTTTGGTCATACAAGAGGACCAAGTCACCTTTAGCATACTACTGAGGATAGAAAGACTTATCATACTGGAACTTGACACATCGTTTATTTTCTTTGATAGCTGTAGAGGTATCTCGATGTTGCTCATCTAGGCTCTCTAGGTGTACGATGCGTTCTTCGAGATCAGAAATGTTAGGGAGGAGCTTAACTACTAGTCTAAGAGATGAGATTTCACATTCAATAGGAAGTATCAACTCCACACCATGTACTAAATAAAAAGGAGAAAAACAGGTGGAAGTCTTAACTTAGGTTCGGTATGCCCAAAGTGTTGGGTAAAGCATTAAATGCCAGTCAGATTTTCTTTAGCTGACAGATTTTTGCAAAATGGTCTTGAGAGACTTATTCACGACCTCTACTTGTCCATCTTCCTAGGGATAGTAAGGGGAAGAATGACCATGTTTAAACCCCAGTTTCAATGGTAATTATTTCATCATTTAGTTCTAAAAGTGACTTCCATGATCAATGAAAATCTCACTTGAGATTCCAAACCGGGTTATAATTTGATTGAACATGAAAAAATATGTAATCTTACCATCATATTTAATTGTAGGCATGGTCTCTTCCCACTTATTAAATTATTCTATAACCACAATAATATGTTGATGCCCCCCAGTCGAAATTGTGTTGCAGTCCACAAAATCCACCCCCCACTTGGTGAAGGAATCGATGGTGATCACCGTGTGAAGAAGGGCTAGATGCGAGCGCATTTTCTAAGTGAACACCCAGTAAGGGTGAAACTTCTTGACAACTTCGACAAAATCTTTAAAAATAGATGGCCAAAAATAACCAGATTGCAATATTTTTTGGGTTTCCGCAAGCCCAGATAGGTGACCACAACAAGCCCCGCTGTGAAATTCATTAAGAACCAACTCAGTCTCTTCGTGAGTCAAGAAACGATGAAAGATATTATCTACACCTTGGCGATACAAAGTGTCTCCAACGATAAGATATTTTTTAGCTTGATATCATATACATCATCGACTGTCTCTTGATAAATGCTGAGAGAACTTCAAGGTTTGAAGATATATTAAAATGTATCCATACTAGGGGTCTGAAAATGAGATAAGGAAAATGTGTTCATCCACGAGTGAATCGACATGAATGACGTCCTCATCTATTCGATGGAAGTCTGATATTAACTCAGAAAAAACTAGTGATTTCTTGGATTTCGTCGAAGCAAACTCGAGGTCAAACTCTTGCAAAATGACAATCCATTTATTGAATTTCCCCCCTATGATACACCTAGTAAGGACATATTGAAATGGATTGACATTAACAACTACGGTAGTTTTGAAAATAATTATATAGTGTCGTAATATTTGAACCTCGTGTACAACAACCAAATCTAGCTTCTTAACATGAGAGTACTTGAGTTCAGGACCGACTAATTTTGACTAAGGTAGTAAACGATGTTCTCATGGAGCTCATCATCCTCTTGAACTAAAACCATACCAACCTTCCCTTTAGACGCAGAGATATAAAACAAATAATCTCTACTATAGTCTAGAGGCTTTAGCAGAAGCATCCACACCAAGCATTTTTTAAGAGCATCGAAGGACTCCTGGGCTCACTCATCCCATATAAACAGAGTGTCCTTCTTCAATATATACATGAAACCCTTATTAATATTGGCATAGTTTACTATAAACCGATGTAAGAAGTTACATTTCCCATGTAAACCTTGAATCTGACAAATGTTGCACGGGGGAGGAAATCGAAGTATTTCCTAAACCTTTAAAGGATCCACCATGATCCTAGTCTCATAAACTAAGAATCCTAAAATATGACCTGACTTAACGCAAAAGATGCACTTATGAGGGTTTAAACAGATGTGATAATAGTGTCATATATAAAAAACTAGTTGAAGGTGGGTAGAGTGATCCACTCTCTTGAGAGAGTGAGCAACGAGATCATCAAGGTAAGCTTTGACTATATGCTTGAGATCATGAAAGTTGAAGGTCATGGCACGTTGGAAGGTTTCTCCGGCATTTTCAAGGCCGAAAGGCATTTTTTGGTATGCGAAATTACCCTGAGGAAAAATAAATGTCATCTTATGTTGATCCTCAGGTTTGATCGGAATTTGATTGTACCCTGAAAATCCATCCATGAAAGAAAAAACCTTGCTTCCCACACACTCGTCGAGAATATGATCAATGAATGGTGCCAGGAAGTTATATTTAGGACAAGCCTTATTCAGGTCTCGAAAATCCATACACATGGATGGTTCCTTGCATCTTATTCATGAGAACGGGATTGGATACCCATTCGTTCAAGGGAATTGGCTAGATAAAACCTGCATTAAGCAGTTTTTCCACCTATGCCTTAATAGTAGGGGCCTTCCTAGTATTAATAACTCTAAGTATTTTCCAAATAGGTTTAACATCCAGATAGGTTTTAATCTCATGTTCGACAATATGAGGGTCAATTACTAGCATCTCTTCATATGACCAAGAGAATACATCACACAATTATTTGAAGAGATCAGTGTAGATCTGAATTTCTTCAGGCGAACAACCCGCACCGATATATACATTTTCAATTTTACTAGGAATGCGAGAGATGTCAATCATGATGGTAGGATAAATAATCTCCATGTTTCCTTCAACATAAATTTCATGTGTATCAAGTGTAACTACGATGTGACCGACTATCTCACTCAAGGTAGATTTGAAATCGTCTTATTTGATCCTAACAAGATCTGGGAGGAAGTAAGAGCAATGATGCATATCATCCCATAGCCTATAAGAACCATTCATGGCCTCTAAGATCTCTTCATCCAAATGTAAATTATTATCGAGGCAAACATATGAGCAAGACAATGAAGTGGACGATACGAGCTTAAGAATAAGATCCTCCTCCTCCATATGTGAGGAGACAGGATCTAGGTCAGAAAAATAATAGAGAATAGCCTGATACACTATCTCTACTGCCAACAATGGCATTGGCATTCCAATATGTGACTGACCTTCACAAGACATGGTCGGGGAAGGTAGGGTCAAAGGATCATTAAAATACAAAGTGCGGAAAGGAAAGGACCTTATTGACGAAGAAAACCTACTGGACATGGTGTAAATGTGATGAATTAGTGCTATGAAATAAAAGGTACCCATAAGGGGGGAATACATTACGATACCAACATCCTTAGTTTCCATATGAGAATTATCAGTCATGGGGATTGAAGGTCCAACTCATGCATTGGGACTAGAATGCGCAAAGGAAAATTGATCGATCATCATGATCTTTTGTTCGTGAGGAAAACATAAAGTACAGAAAATGGACAATATGACTGTCATCATAGCATAAGTCCAATTATGCCCTGGTAACAAGTTATATTCAAGGGGTGCATCAACCACCTCATCCACCTCCACTGTCTTTCCACCTAAATTTAACCAGAAAGGTAGGAAGAATACCATGGGGACAGAAAGAATGACCATCAAATGCGGTCAACATGGTCGGATATTGAGAGAGGGTCAGAGTGCCAATATCTTTCCAACAGGTTAGGGACATCACACATGTTGTAGCACCTTCATAAATAAAAGTACATTTTATGGTATACTTTGAGTAATCCACATCGATTTGGAAGGCCACTTGGTAAGGCAAGCGAGGATGAACATCTGTAATGTCAAACTTAATAAGCTCAGAGACACACAGGTCTAGAGATCCTAATCTACATATAAAGGAATTCCTCTATGAAGGACACGTATGGATTACCTCCAAAGCTGACAACACACAAGGGGTTTGACCCAGATCTTTGACAATAGAGTAGTTCTAGACAACTCTAGCATTAGGGTTGTGGCTAGGGCATTTGAGTACTCCTTTCGAAATATGAGGCAGAGGCTCTGGATTTTTGATATGCAAAGGTGATTCTAGAGGATGGAGAGACTCTAGAAATCGAACAATATGTGAATAACTGTAATCGTGAGACTAAGTGGCTACATTAATCTAAGACTTAACCATATTTACTTAAATATGGTCGTCATCATGCGTCAGAGGTTTTTCACTCCCATTCGATGCTTTTTCGGCATTTTAGTATCTCTAGGCCATGTCTTTATTATGCAGAAAAGGATTAGTCAGCACAATAGGCAATATAGATAAGAGCCTCGTAGCTTCCTTGAGTTTGGGACACAAGTGGGTAAGGTGATCATCAGTACAATTCTTACAAGGTAATTTCACCTTCCGCTTATTTTTCTTTCCCTCACCACCATTAACCTTGAATCTATCATTGTTATTGTTGTCCTTGGATTTATTATCATTCCTCCCACCCTTATTATTGTTACCATGTATTTTCCTTTTATTCCCTCCTAGTTGTTGGTTACCATTTGGGTTGGTCGACGAATGTACATAATGCACATCTATCGACTGAGTGGGATTAGGGGAAAAATATGAAGCCTGTCCTCCTATAGACTGGCTTAGAGACAAATATTTCAACTGGATTGTCACCAAGTCTATATATTTAACATTTTTGGAGACTATAATGTCATTGGCATGAGGCCATATATTTTGTCTAGGGTCGTTGTTTGACCTCGGTGTGTCAGGAATAATTTCGTATAACATCCCAGACTGAGCATATATGAGATATAACTGTTGGGCTTTGAAAATATATTCCTCTTCAGATGTTACCCCGAATGTATAGACATCCTTAGAAATATAAGACAGTAAATACTTAAGAAACTATTCCAATAGGAACTATGGAGGAATGTAGGATTTGATCAACGTCTTCCATCTACGCCACTCTTGGATGTGATTTGAGATATGGGTGGATTTGTCCTGGAAGAGGGTCGATAGAAGTTCTGTGGAAGCATCATAACAAAACAACAATTGGAATTGGTTGAGAAAGACTAAAACCATCTAGTTAAAGTTACCATATGTCCCCCCTGGTAGCTCTATGTACCATTTCGCTGGGACCATCGTGAGGGTGTGTTAAAACAATATTAAATGAATAGAATCATCTTTAAGGGAATTTGAAGAGAACCAAAGATGAAAATTAGTGACATGATCACTAGGATCCTCACTAGTATTTTCCTTGAATGTCAAAATATCCAATGGAATATTGGTGGGGATGGGGGGCCATGAAGGATCATGGCGCACCAAATCATTCATTAATCTTGATAAGTCTAGAAAATTAAGCATGGCCAGGAAAGGGAGTCAGGGTTGTGGCATCTAATACCATGGTCCTAGGAAAGGTTGTTGTTGAGGAATCACAACCTATCCAAGGTTCTGGTATGCACCATGGCCCTATCCGGGATTGGAAAACCCCCCTCCAAACTGATTCATAAGGGGATGGTTGGGAACCATTCCAGTAGGAATGTTATAATGAGGGTTATAAATATTTCCCCTAGCCAGAGTAGCTCTAGGTTGGGGGTTTCCCAAAGTATGAAACTGACCTCCCCTAGGTGGAAATTTGGAGGATAGAGGTGGATTCATTGTGCCAAATTTGTTGGTCGGAATCAATGTGAAGGGGGTAGGTGTAAAGGAAAGAACATAAGTAACAAATTTCCTACCTAGTTGACCACTCCATCCAGGAGCATTAAGACTAGGATTAGAACTAGGGTGAAAATGAGGTTGTCTTCCAACCATAGGAGTTGTTTGGGGAATATGAGCACCTCCAAACAAGAATGAAATATGTGGAGGATCCATTCCCCCAATTCCAATACTAGGATTTGTATTCGTCACTGAAATGTATGACGAAAATTGCGATGTGATATTTGACATACCATAAGAGGAAGGGATAGAGGCCACATGGATGGACTGATTATTGTACCTAGCTATACCAAAAATAGACCCAAAGGGTTTGTCACTATAGGTTGAGTAACAACCATAGGTTGGATAGGAGTGATGTCCAAAACCTCTGGCACTACAACTGTAGTGGTTGAAGGCATAGAAGGAGTTCCATTAACTATGGTAGGTATGGGAGTTGAAGTAATCCAAATAAATTTCTAACTCGACTCAATAATCATACTTCTATGACCAAAATTTTGGTAGGTGGAGGTGTTTGTACCACAATTGATAAATTTATTCCTTTTAGAAGGAAAAGACCCAATATGCAGTGGTAACTTCAAAAAACGCTGAGACCTGCAAGGAAGTAGGTCTGGCTCCACGATGACTCAAGACTCAAGATAAAAAACAAGTCCTAAGGCCAACTAACAATCAAATAGCACACCCAAATAAACAAAAAGACCAATATGCACACAAACAGGATATAGTGGCTGAAAGGGGCCTCCCTCACTAAAGTAGGTATGCCTCACCCAATATGGGCCTGAGAATCCCTTCAAAACATCTGAGGTATCAGAATAAGTTATGAGGGCCCTCCTGGGATTAACAGTGAAGTTGGTCAGATCCCCTCGGAGAGGTAATCCTCCATAAATGATGTGTGTTGTCCGAACCTTATCTGACCCAGGGTACCTGCAGAATAACCCATGCAAGTAACATATGTGGCTACCTATGTCAAGAAACTAAATCCACCATGATATAACCAATGTGTAGGCGAACAGTCATAACTCAGTTCCACCGTATGGGCAGCGTAACAAAGCCTGGAATATTGAAATCACCCCCTCTCACAGAGGTAAATGCACTAGCAAGATCGCTAGATACGAATAGATCCCAAGAAATATCTCTAACACTAAGAACGTATTAGAGGGATATCTCTTCAACCAACAATGTGCACCCTTGTGCTTAACTCCAGTGTGAGTGGAGCCTCATGATTTCACCAATTATACAATGGATTTCACCTCTCCCTTATTCAGACACATATGTTGAGTTTAATAGCCTTGGAGAAGTTCACTCACAAAATCCTATTCCAAGGCTCTATATCTTAAGCTAGTTTGTGCACCCTGAAAAATAAAATCGTTTCTAATCAATTTTAAATTTATCAATGTTACTTTTAGTGGATTTGTTTACTCAAAAGATGTTGTTGTGAAACTGATGATGTTATGACTCAACAAGTAAAATAAATGAATATGAATATAATGGAAAGTCCTAAATTCAATTCTCAACAAATGATAAGATTTTCAAAATGCAATTTTCAATTCAACTCCACCATTTCAAATAAGATGCAATATTTCCATACATGTATCAAGATCAATAATAAGAACCCAAAAGATAAAATGCCATAATGCAAAATGTATATTTTTTGTATTTTCAATATGAAGAAATGAAAATGCAAGGACTAAACAACAACTTGATATATAAACCCTACTGTAAGCAAAAATAGACAAACCAAGCAGGATATCAAGAATCAAACACTCAGCCCAAGATGCAAGGAAAACCAATGAAAAAGAAGTTGAGAAAGAAAATACGCCCAAAAGTTCAACCAAAGAAAGGTTTCCTATCACTTTGTTGGCACTCAATAGTTATGAAAGAGACCCAAGAAGACTCAACAACCGTCAAAACTCACCCAACAAAAACCAAACTCAACAATCAAGAGAAAAGGGATGATGTATGTGACTGTCTAGGAAAACACTGTGTATGTACGCGCCCTATACAACAACAACTCAGGTATGTACATTTATGTCAAGGGAAAAACCGCGTATGTATATTAAAACACTGTCAAGTTAAGGATACGACCAAGAAACTTAGATTCAAAATGAAAATAGGTTGTCAAGCAATGAAATGACAAGAAAATTCAAGCTAACAGAGAGTAATCTAAGGCGAAAAACACTCCAAACCCCGAAAATAAGATTCAATCCCCAGTATGGTCTCCAATTCTGTTACGAGGAAAATCTCTCTATGGCATGGGATAAAGAAAAATAGACAAAAATGACTGTAGAAATAAACTCTAATATCAAGTATGCTATATAAACAAATAGGATAACAAGATAAGATAAATATCCTACCTGGTTCAGACGTTCAATGAAGTCCATTGTTAAGCGCTTGACTCAAAGCTATATACCTGCAACTTGTGATAAAAAACCAAGATACACAAGCATATGGTGATAATATATAAATTTAGCACATATAATAACATAATGCATCAATATTCAAAACAAATATGCCCATGGAATAACAATTCAAATATTTGCAAGACATTAATTGGACGATAAAATAGTATTTCTATTAAAAGATGATCAACAAAAGTGTATAAATGACAAAATTCTATGTCGACACGTCTCGACACATCCACCAAAGGTAAGCTCATATAAGAGAGACAATGAGGTTCTCCATCAAAGAGGGAAGAGCTTGGGGGTTGAACAATGTGTTTAGACTTTAAAGGACAAAGGGACGCAGACTCAATATGAAGTGAATAATTTCTCCAGAGTAACTTTTCTCTCAAAATTTAAAATCCTCCCCTTCCATAGCTTGGATATGACCCATTTATAGCCTTCAAATGGAACTGAAGGGCCGATTCAGAGAATTTCCAGTATATGGAAGGTCAAGGATCATGGATCTCATGATGTGACATGGAAACTCGACACCATTTTTTATTTTTGGGCACAAAACCCGATGTATGTGGGCTGTAATGGTGCAACCTATGTATACGCATGTTGTATAGTTGTTAGGGCGCGTATATGTGGAAAACTATTATTTTTAACTATGGGATCTACAAAAAGGGACTTAAAGTATGCATAGGGAAATGTAAAAGTCCTTTTGATCAAGTTGCATGGGGTGAGGAAAATATTTCTATAACAATGTATAAATCTGTATGGGTTTTGGGTATAAGGTAGTTGTCGAGTATGTGATGGATGAGTGAGTTCAAAGCTAAGTGTTTACTGTATGCGTGAACAAATAGGTAATTTTGGGTAGAATTGATGTATCTTATGTGAGCATAGTTTGCACCTATTGTAAGGATTGAATATGAATGAATAATATAAGAAGCCATCCATTATGGGCGTAGCCCAGTTTTGGGTGAACCATGTTAAATCTATGTGTTATGATGTATTCTATGTTGTGATGTGTTCTTTTCTATTCTTTTTGTTGCGCACATGTAGTATGAATGATTAATATGAATATGATATATGTTGGTTATGCACATATGTTGAATTATTAAGTAATATGAATTTGTCATACATTATCACACTCTTATGATTTCACGCATAAGGCATATTGAAGGTTGAATGAATGTTAAGTATGAATGAATGTTAGAATATTATCCATTCCCTTCATGATTACAGAAGCATGGCTCCTGCAGTCCCCCTAGGTACCTCAGGTGATAATTCACCTTCTTACGAGTGATTTTGAAAGAGACGATATCTTTACGATTTTGTTCATGATTTAATGTTGAACCCCGAGTCTTCCCATTGCGCTCCAAAAAATGGTTCTATTGTTTGGATCACGATCTTTTACTGAGGTGGATGTGGAGACCTACTAAGGATGAGATTCAACAATGTTTGGACATGAAAGAGATTGATTTTTTTTATAGATCAGAATACGAATCCATGGACCAGTGTAGAGAAATGGCTACAAAGGTTTGTGTTTATAGATTTGCATGAAATTTTCTTTGTTAGTTTTCAGAATATTTTAGAGGAGTGGATCTAGAGATTAGTTGAACAAAATAGAATATTTTTCACTATTGTTCTGAGAAATTGGACTCCCAAGTTAATTCAACAAGTCAATACTATAAGAAATTGGGTATCACACACAATTGATTACTGGATGGAAAGTATATTGGGATGTTATGTTACTTAATTTGTGATAGACTGTACTCAGTTGTATAGTGATACTGAAAGGGAATTCTTTAAGGGATTGCATGGACTATACCTAAAGTAACTATATACTTGGATTAATATGTTATTGTGTGACAAGGGAGTTATGAAGATGGAATTTGATTTCCCAAGTAGATAAGCATCTTCGTGCACATAGGGGAACTGGGGGTTGACCAGGGGATAGTATGAGTATAAAGAGGGATGAAGAGAAGGAATGAAGAATGGATGGGATGAGGATGTCTAGAGAGGAAGAGTGTGCGATGAATGAAGAGATTGGAGTATTGCGTAGTGGTAATATATTTAGATCAAATAAGAAGAGGATTGTGGCTGAGAGAGAGAGGGGAAACATAATGAGATCAAGGAAAGAGACACTGGTGTAATACTCTAGATTGAAGGAATTCTATGCATAGAAGAAAATATTCATTATCTTAGTCTAGTAGAAGAAGATACCACTCATATCAGACTTTGCATTGAACCCACGACCCCATGTGTGTCACCAATAAATGAGTTAATATTAGAAGCTTTGTCAATTATAGTTATTGATAGTAGTAAAAGTAGTTGGAGTAGTGGAAATAGTACGATGATTCAGAATCAGTTAGTGTTATCTAGAAAGAATACCACGCAGAACATGATGGTGGGGGTATATCCTACTTTAAGGATGATTGTCTTCCATGGAGTGGAGACAGAGGATCCAGAATAACATTTTTTCATTTGTTAGACAATATGGACCGTGAAGAACACCCAATATGATGATGTGGATATTTTACAGTTGGAAATGACATTACGACCATGAATTATTATGTTACATGGAATATCATATTACTACACCTACATGACAAACTAGAACATTGGCAGAGATAAGACAAGCTCTACTAAAAGAGTTATAGAAACCTAAGTCTGATCCCTAGTGAATTATAGAGATGAAGGATATCAAGCAAATAGTGAATGAATCGGTGTGGGACTATGACCAAAGGTTTAATATACTAAAGGATCGATTGATGTTCTAAATTCCAAATGAATAAAATAGGGAGTGGTTTATTACATGATTGTTTCCGCATATGCGTTGCTCTTTGACATAGCACAAGATTGTGTCACAGTCGAAAGCCTTAGAAATTGTTGTGAAATTATAAGCATCCCCTGTAGGAGGAAATGGAATGGGGATGGCTCAAGTGTAGTCACAGTTAGCAACACTGACTATTCAGTTGCAAGAACTTGCGAAAGGAAAAGAAAAAAGTGAGGAAGTCTGGTGTGTCACATGTTGAACAAAAGGTCATCATAAGAATGAATTTCCATATTTTCAATAGTATTTAGCTTCTAATCCACTAGGGGTATGGTGTGACATTTAAAAAACAATGGGTCATCACCCTGATCTAAAAATGGAATGGATTTGTTTCCAATAGATATTTAAAATGAAGAAGACTTATCTCTTTTAAATTTCAAGTGTAAAAATGGTATGTGTTTGGGTAATTGGATCAAGTTACTAACACATAAGTTCAATCATTTTTACTTAATCATGAGAAGAATATCATACATATAAAAACCATCAATAATAAACACATAACAAAACAAATGATAAAGGAGTTCACCTCTCTCTTGGGATACATCTCCTGGTCCAACTTCCTTTGGATCATTTTCATTATGCTTAAAAATTTCTCTTACAGTGCGCATAATACAAAATAGATGGCTTAAAATGTCCAAAAACCCTTAGCTGGGCTTTTTCGGCACCTAGTTTGGCCAAAAAATGAAGAAGTTACACCTCTTGGAAGTTTTCCACTTCAAGCTTATTGTATCTGCTCGTAAAATTGCACCCACTGATAGACTACCCAACCTCTATGTGTTGTCCACAACAAAACCCAACACACGCCACAATCCCACAAATCAAGCGGAATTGTAGGACCATTTGTGCGCTGGCCCCTTTTCCCGACGGAGGTAAAGGTCACATGGGCCATGTGGCCTAGCGCCAACTTGAAAACTAGCACCTGCCCCATCCGTTGCAACATTTGTGACCTAGGTCATATGGGACAGCCATATGTCATGGAACCCGCACCTTCTGGGTTAAGAACCATGTATGATCCCCCGCACCAAAGTTGTGGTCGCATGGATAGAGTGATTTGGAAACCGTGTGGTGACCGGGGTTTAAAATCCATTCAAAAAATTTCGTGTGCCAAAGGGTAATACAAGGAGTGGTGTATGATGTGTGGTATGACTAGGGCTAGGGATAAGCCCTGACCCTTTTCCTCCGCTAGCCATACATTAAATTTAATTCAAATAAATATTAATAAGTATAAGGTTAAGACTTACAATGCAGGCGAGGTGGTATCTCAGGCCTTGCCAAATAGTTACCCCCACCCGAAGGTCGCGGGTTCAACTCCTATGGAGTCACAAACATTTTACTACATGCAAACCAAATTGGGGTGCCACGTGGCAGCCCATGACTGGGCCACATTGCACCATATTATTTTCCCAAAAGATGACACGTGTCACAACCTAATTTTCTCACGTGTCTACCACCGAGCCTACCTTGTCAGCATGCCAAATCATCACTCTACCACATCAACTGTATGACCCTTCCATGTCACCTTCCACGAGTGGGTCCATACCTTGCCACGACAGCACTGTACAGATTGTACAGTCATCAAAATTTTGCATGTTTGGAAAAATGAACAGAACGCAATATCTTGCTCATACGATGTCAGTTTGAGCCCATTCAAGTTGCGTTGGGTTTGTGACAACGAGGCCTAAGCATTTTTCTATTTTGAAGTGATTCCGAGAACTTTTGTTTTTGAGCAAAATTTGATCCCTTGGATCACACCCTAATTCTTTCCTATTGATGCATAAGTACCAGAGTACTATCAGAAACTTGTTTTGTAACTTTTGCAAGTCTATCAGACATGATGAAAAGGAGTGTCATGCAATAGATTTGATGAGATATTTCACTGCATAAACATACAAATTCCAGGGAGAAGAATCATAAGGAAGAGTGTCGCAATATAATACTCTAAGAGATTATAATCAAGGAGGGAAAGGAGGGTTCATAGGTTGTGGAAGAGGAGGAATAAACAAAGGAAGAGGACCAGTTATATGTTATAACTGTAAACATCCTAGACATTTGGTACAGGACTATATGAATCCCTGTACAACATGTACATATTGCAGACATATATACCATGCAACAGAGGATTTTCCACAACTAATCATGAAATGGAAAGAAAAGAGGAATCTGAATGTACAGTGATAGAATCATAGGCACATGATGAAAAATACAAGATAGCAGTAGTTACATGTGGAGGAACTAGAGCCATATTTTATGCAATGTGATGTAGGAGCATTGCAAGAAAGCAAAGCGTTGGACGGTTGGATACGAACCAACGCACATTTTGAAGATATTTTGAATTTCAAAAGGATGGCACATTAATGTAATATCTAGAGAGATATAGGTGCTCTTAAATTTTTTGGGAATTGTAACGCAGATCTTGAGTGGTTTCTCTCATCTATCGGTTGTAGGCATTTAATATAATGAATGTAAAGTAAATGTAGGCTTTAATTCAATAAGATAACTTAGAGTTGTAGGAGGGAAAATGCAAGAAAGCTCCCTCGTATGTTTTGTATTGTATCATTATTCTCATTGTAAGAGTAGATTTGTAGAGAAAGAGAGAGCAGAGAAGAACAGAGACCGTAGAATTTGTATAAGAATATAGCTATTGCTATAGAACCCATGTACAGAAGCACTTGAGTTAATATAAGAATGATTTGACTCAATTTCATGGTGTTATTATGAATACTATTTGCATCTATTGAATTGTATGTTTACAGTTTGCTTATATGCTTTGTTATGCATTTGTTTCAATGATTTATGTGTATGAAGTCTGTGAGAGGGAGAGTGTAAGTTTCAACGGCTTCTTGTCCTAAGAATTCTTGCAAGGAGTGCGTTGACAAGATTCTGAGTTTTATCTCAGAAAAGATCAGGAGAGACAGAGTTGTTCTTATACAATCAAAAGTGAAAGTATAGCACAAAGGCGTGCAAGGCATGTGCAGGCCAGGTTGAAGACTTATAATTTTTCCAACCAGGTGAGTGGTTGAAGAACTATTGACGCAAGGAGTGGGAAGTGTTGGAAGATTTTAGATAATCCAAGATTATCGTGAAGGCCGCAAGGAGTGCGTGCAAAGAACCCCTTAGAATCTTTGAGTTTGCGGCAAGATTCAAGCTCAGGAAGGATAAAGTATTGGAAAGTTCAAAGGAAGGACGAGGATCAGAGTTACCTCGTAGAACCCAAGTTCAGGAGAGAAGACACCAAGTTATTTGGCTAGGAGTCTGTGAGAACTTGAATGGACGGTTGAGTTTCTCAGAGGGAGAAGCATCAATTTTCCATGGACCGTTGGATCCAGTGGATCAGTGGGGAGGTTAATACTGAGTGTCTTTCAACACTCATAAGATCAGGAGGATTAGCAGTCATTAGATTCAGAGGAACGAGAGTCGTTGATTGGGTGCTCTGAGATATCGACATTTAGTAAGTCGGAAGAGTGGAGAAAGTTGTTTTCAAGAATCCCCGAAACGCGAAATCTCGATGTGATCCAGACCATTAGATATTAGGAGGTTCATACCGTTGATATTTGGAGAGGAAGTCACGAGTTCGAACGTCGGGAAAAGGAGAAGAGTTGCATAGAGAACTCACGAATCGTGAAATCCCAACGTGCTTGGAGGTGAAGCCCCAGGACTTGGATGGAGGTCATACGTCGGAGGTATATGGGAGTATCTAAAGACCCATTATCCCTTTTCAGGGTTTCATGAATCGAAGGAGTCGGAGGGGACTCACAATATAAATCGCTAAGTCACGAAAATCCAAAACACCTTTTTGGGGTTAATTCAGTGGTTACACCGGGTGGTCACATGGAGTGGAGGTTCGCGCCTAGTGCTTGTTCATGCAGGTGTAACTTCTAAGAAGGACCTATGGTACTATACACATTAAAGGTTCTAGTGGGAACCAAAGAGCCATTCTGTCTTAGGGGAAAAGAAATATCCAAAGACTGGGAGGTCACGCAGACCCTGCTGAGGTAGGGGTGTTGCATCACAATGGTTCAAGGAAATAGGATCCACTAGTGGGCTACAAAACCTCTTCTACTGTTTTACCCTAGAAAGGAGAAAGAGACATATACATAATCAATGAAGGAAGTGATAGCAACATATTGGAGAGCATCGACTTCGAATGTGCACCTTTGTATGAAATTTCACCAATGTATGATATTTCACCAGTCTATGACCATTCAAAAAGGAAAGTTGACAAGGTAATAACTTTGAATATTTTTATAAAAAAATTTTTAGAGATAATGAAGGATGAGTTTACTTTGAGTATGACACATGGAATGATTGACCGTTTCTCTCAAGAGTAAGAGATACATGTCACAAACTGATTAGTTAACCAAGTGCACCACAAGAATAGAATGGATAGGGAGTTTTGACTCAATCTGCATATAGGAAACAATGACATGGACAATATTATTTGGATCTAGGTTTTGATGTGAATGTTATCCTGAAGAAAACCTAGGAAATTTTGGGTAAGCCAAATTCGATCTAGCCTCCTATTCAGTTGAGATTAGAAAATCAACATAATATCATTCCAATTGGAAGGATGACATGAGTAATTGTTAGTATTGATGGAGTGCGCAACTTGGACTATTTTGAAGTCATCGAGATAATAAATGGTAGCACCCCTTACCCAACACTACTTGGACTTGATTGGGCCTTTGACAACCAGACTATCATTGATTTTAAGAAGAGAGAAATGATATTTGAAGCAGAATACTTGATGTTTATTGCGTTGTTAGATCCTATTGAAGGAAGAAGATATGTAGAACCAATCAAAGGAAAATATCTCAACAACTTGTATAATATGATCGTGTGGATGGAAATTTATGTGAATCCTATAGTCGATGGTGTACATAGTTGGAGAAGTATTAGTTCATTCACGTCATGTTTGGAAGAATATTTGGAGAATTGGTAGTAGATATTGCATGAAGTGTCTACAAGGAAATGTTTTGGGATTACCTTCAAGTTGTGATGGATTGGAACTAAGTTATGTGACCCTCTGAGGTATGACAGACTAATCGGTGTAGCTTCTTTTATAAGAGAATTTGAATTGAAAATAGAATATCAACAAATATTATTAGCCTTAGACGTAGTGCTCAAAGAAACCCTAGAAAGATGGTTGGTTGCACATAAGAATGGAATAAGGGATTGGAAGTAGTGCAGAAGACTATGACAGGTCAGGTTTGGGAGTGGGAATGAAGATATTATGCAGAAGTATATAGGATTGAATTGTTCGATGGAGCATGTTACAGAGTGTATTGTGACATGGAATAAAGTACCTAAGAAAGAATGGACACAATTGTTTTTACACACCTTGGACACAATCCCGAAGAATTGGTACTTGGAACTAAAAGTGCACAAAGAAACTGTAGACTGGGAATAATTGACCCATAATTTTAAGGTAAATTTTCATTTTGAAGATGATTCTCCTTTGATTGACTTAGCTTTGCAGGTTATCAAGAACAATATTTTTTCATCAGAAGAATCGATAGCACTAGTACATGTATGTAGCGTGCATAGATATTCTACGACAATTGAACAAGTTTTGCATAGTTATAATGTTGTTGAAGAATACCAAGAGGAGGACAAAGATTCAAGAAATGTAAAAATAACATAAACTGAAGGAGAGTGTGTAGTAGAAGGAAAACAACTTGAATTAGTCATATATGCAAAACCATTGAGGATGCGCAAAGTAAATATTGGTACATAATACAAGCCTAAATTTACGTACATAGGAGACTTGTTGAATGATGAAACTATTGAAAATATGGATAATTTACTGTGTGAGTATCATGACCTATTTCCAACTACTTTTTCATAGATGAAAGGGATTACCAGGGAGTTAGGAGAGATGAAGATCCCCTTGAAATTGGATTATAAGCCAGTGAAGAAAAATCCATACATATTAAGCCTAGGGTATAAGAAAAATGTGAAAGAGGAGATACAAGATATAGGTCAGTCTACGCCAAGATATTTTGTAAATAAACTAGTGTGGGTGAGGAATACATGTAATGTAATCCAAGACGACTGGGACTTAAGGATTATGATAGTGTTATGGGTGTATAGGACTACAAGTAAGAAGTTGATAGGACAAACCCAATTCATG
Organism: Picea engelmannii; assembly: GCA_009831015.1. Lineage (NCBI taxonomy): Eukaryota > Viridiplantae > Streptophyta > Pinopsida > Pinales > Pinaceae > Picea > Picea engelmannii. Next base: position 1,130,232 of record ML776982.1, read on the forward strand.
TTTTTGTATGGCCAAGAAGTTGTTATGCCTATGGAATTCATAGTACTGAGACTATGCATTGTTGTGTTGATAGAGCTTACATATTCTAGAGAAATGGAAAAGAGATTGTCAGAGCTAGTAGAGATGGAAGAGGACTAGTTTGTCATAGGTTTCCATCAACAAGTTCATAAATCATGCGATAAAACATGGCATGAAATGCACATTAAACAAAAGAAGTTCCAGACAAGAGACTTGGTTTTTCTTTATGACAACAAGTTTTTGCAGCACCTTGGAAAGTTTCAGATGCATTGGCTGGGACCGTATGAGATGAAGCTTGTGATAGGTGTAGGTGGTTTTTAGTTGGAGAAACTGAATGGAGAATATGTTCAATGACTGGTTAACAATAGCTGGTTGAAATTGTATAGGGACAACCACACTTTTGTGCACTAGTATGAGCATGTAGTATGTGTACCATAGTACTTGTATTATAGTGTATAATAGAAAGAAAAGGAAAATAAGAAAA
>ML776982.1:1130833-1156800 GCA_009831015.1 Picea engelmannii
AGTTTCAATGGTAATTATTTCATCATTTAGTTCTAAAAGTGACTTCCATGATCAATGAAAATCTCACTTGAGATTCCAAACCGGGTTATAATTTGATTGAACATGAAAAAATATGTAATCTTACCATCATATTTAATTGTAGGCATGGTCTCTTCCCACTTATTAAATTATTCTATAACCACAATAATATGTTGATGCCCCCCAGTCGAAATTGTGTTGCAGTCCACAAAATCCACCCCCCACTTGGTGAAGGAATCGATGGTGATCACCGTGTGAAGAAGGGCTAGATGCGAGCGCATTTTCTAAGTGAACACCCAGTAAGGGTGAAACTTCTTGACAACTTCGACAAAATCTTTAAAAATAGATGGCCAAAAATAACCAGATTGCAATATTTTTTGGGTTTCCGCAAGCCCAGATAGGTGACCACAACAAGCCCCGCTGTGAAATTCATTAAGAACCAACTCAGTCTCTTCGTGAGTCAAGAAACGATGAAAGATATTATCTACACCTTGGCGATACAAAGTGTCTCCAACGATAAGATATTTTTTAGCTTGATATCATATACATCATCGACTGTCTCTTGATAAATGCTGAGAGAACTTCAAGGTTTGAAGATATATTAAAATGTATCCATACTAGGGGTCTGAAAATGAGATAAGGAAAATGTGTTCATCCACGAGTGAATCGACATGAATGACGTCCTCATCTATTCGATGGAAGTCTGATATTAACTCAGAAAAAACTAGTGATTTCTTGGATTTCGTCGAAGCAAACTCGAGGTCAAACTCTTGCAAAATGACAATCCATTTATTGAATTTCCCCCCTATGATACACCTAGTAAGGACATATTGAAATGGATTGACATTAACAACTACGGTAGTTTTGAAAATAATTATATAGTGTCGTAATATTTGAACCTCGTGTACAACAACCAAATCTAGCTTCTTAACATGAGAGTACTTGAGTTCAGGACCGACTAATTTTGACTAAGGTAGTAAACGATGTTCTCATGGAGCTCATCATCCTCTTGAACTAAAACCATACCAACCTTCCCTTTAGACGCAGAGATATAAAACAAATAATCTCTACTATAGTCTAGAGGCTTTAGCAGAAGCATCCACACCAAGCATTTTTTAAGAGCATCGAAGGACTCCTGGGCTCACTCATCCCATATAAACAGAGTGTCCTTCTTCAATATATACATGAAACCCTTATTAATATTGGCATAGTTTACTATAAACCGATGTAAGAAGTTACATTTCCCATGTAAACCTTGAATCTGACAAATGTTGCACGGGGGAGGAAATCGAAGTATTTCCTAAACCTTTAAAGGATCCACCATGATCCTAGTCTCATAAACTAAGAATCCTAAAATATGACCTGACTTAACGCAAAAGATGCACTTATGAGGGTTTAAACAGATGTGATAATAGTGTCATATATAAAAAACTAGTTGAAGGTGGGTAGAGTGATCCACTCTCTTGAGAGAGTGAGCAACGAGATCATCAAGGTAAGCTTTGACTATATGCTTGAGATCATGAAAGTTGAAGGTCATGGCACGTTGGAAGGTTTCTCCGGCATTTTCAAGGCCGAAAGGCATTTTTTGGTATGCGAAATTACCCTGAGGAAAAATAAATGTCATCTTATGTTGATCCTCAGGTTTGATCGGAATTTGATTGTACCCTGAAAATCCATCCATGAAAGAAAAAACCTTGCTTCCCACACACTCGTCGAGAATATGATCAATGAATGGTGCCAGGAAGTTATATTTAGGACAAGCCTTATTCAGGTCTCGAAAATCCATACACATGGATGGTTCCTTGCATCTTATTCATGAGAACGGGATTGGATACCCATTCGTTCAAGGGAATTGGCTAGATAAAACCTGCATTAAGCAGTTTTTCCACCTATGCCTTAATAGTAGGGGCCTTCCTAGTATTAATAACTCTAAGTATTTTCCAAATAGGTTTAACATCCAGATAGGTTTTAATCTCATGTTCGACAATATGAGGGTCAATTACTAGCATCTCTTCATATGACCAAGAGAATACATCACACAATTATTTGAAGAGATCAGTGTAGATCTGAATTTCTTCAGGCGAACAACCCGCACCGATATATACATTTTCAATTTTACTAGGAATGCGAGAGATGTCAATCATGATGGTAGGATAAATAATCTCCATGTTTCCTTCAACATAAATTTCATGTGTATCAAGTGTAACTACGATGTGACCGACTATCTCACTCAAGGTAGATTTGAAATCGTCTTATTTGATCCTAACAAGATCTGGGAGGAAGTAAGAGCAATGATGCATATCATCCCATAGCCTATAAGAACCATTCATGGCCTCTAAGATCTCTTCATCCAAATGTAAATTATTATCGAGGCAAACATATGAGCAAGACAATGAAGTGGACGATACGAGCTTAAGAATAAGATCCTCCTCCTCCATATGTGAGGAGACAGGATCTAGGTCAGAAAAATAATAGAGAATAGCCTGATACACTATCTCTACTGCCAACAATGGCATTGGCATTCCAATATGTGACTGACCTTCACAAGACATGGTCGGGGAAGGTAGGGTCAAAGGATCATTAAAATACAAAGTGCGGAAAGGAAAGGACCTTATTGACGAAGAAAACCTACTGGACATGGTGTAAATGTGATGAATTAGTGCTATGAAATAAAAGGTACCCATAAGGGGGGAATACATTACGATACCAACATCCTTAGTTTCCATATGAGAATTATCAGTCATGGGGATTGAAGGTCCAACTCATGCATTGGGACTAGAATGCGCAAAGGAAAATTGATCGATCATCATGATCTTTTGTTCGTGAGGAAAACATAAAGTACAGAAAATGGACAATATGACTGTCATCATAGCATAAGTCCAATTATGCCCTGGTAACAAGTTATATTCAAGGGGTGCATCAACCACCTCATCCACCTCCACTGTCTTTCCACCTAAATTTAACCAGAAAGGTAGGAAGAATACCATGGGGACAGAAAGAATGACCATCAAATGCGGTCAACATGGTCGGATATTGAGAGAGGGTCAGAGTGCCAATATCTTTCCAACAGGTTAGGGACATCACACATGTTGTAGCACCTTCATAAATAAAAGTACATTTTATGGTATACTTTGAGTAATCCACATCGATTTGGAAGGCCACTTGGTAAGGCAAGCGAGGATGAACATCTGTAATGTCAAACTTAATAAGCTCAGAGACACACAGGTCTAGAGATCCTAATCTACATATAAAGGAATTCCTCTATGAAGGACACGTATGGATTACCTCCAAAGCTGACAACACACAAGGGGTTTGACCCAGATCTTTGACAATAGAGTAGTTCTAGACAACTCTAGCATTAGGGTTGTGGCTAGGGCATTTGAGTACTCCTTTCGAAATATGAGGCAGAGGCTCTGGATTTTTGATATGCAAAGGTGATTCTAGAGGATGGAGAGACTCTAGAAATCGAACAATATGTGAATAACTGTAATCGTGAGACTAAGTGGCTACATTAATCTAAGACTTAACCATATTTACTTAAATATGGTCGTCATCATGCGTCAGAGGTTTTTCACTCCCATTCGATGCTTTTTCGGCATTTTAGTATCTCTAGGCCATGTCTTTATTATGCAGAAAAGGATTAGTCAGCACAATAGGCAATATAGATAAGAGCCTCGTAGCTTCCTTGAGTTTGGGACACAAGTGGGTAAGGTGATCATCAGTACAATTCTTACAAGGTAATTTCACCTTCCGCTTATTTTTCTTTCCCTCACCACCATTAACCTTGAATCTATCATTGTTATTGTTGTCCTTGGATTTATTATCATTCCTCCCACCCTTATTATTGTTACCATGTATTTTCCTTTTATTCCCTCCTAGTTGTTGGTTACCATTTGGGTTGGTCGACGAATGTACATAATGCACATCTATCGACTGAGTGGGATTAGGGGAAAAATATGAAGCCTGTCCTCCTATAGACTGGCTTAGAGACAAATATTTCAACTGGATTGTCACCAAGTCTATATATTTAACATTTTTGGAGACTATAATGTCATTGGCATGAGGCCATATATTTTGTCTAGGGTCGTTGTTTGACCTCGGTGTGTCAGGAATAATTTCGTATAACATCCCAGACTGAGCATATATGAGATATAACTGTTGGGCTTTGAAAATATATTCCTCTTCAGATGTTACCCCGAATGTATAGACATCCTTAGAAATATAAGACAGTAAATACTTAAGAAACTATTCCAATAGGAACTATGGAGGAATGTAGGATTTGATCAACGTCTTCCATCTACGCCACTCTTGGATGTGATTTGAGATATGGGTGGATTTGTCCTGGAAGAGGGTCGATAGAAGTTCTGTGGAAGCATCATAACAAAACAACAATTGGAATTGGTTGAGAAAGACTAAAACCATCTAGTTAAAGTTACCATATGTCCCCCCTGGTAGCTCTATGTACCATTTCGCTGGGACCATCGTGAGGGTGTGTTAAAACAATATTAAATGAATAGAATCATCTTTAAGGGAATTTGAAGAGAACCAAAGATGAAAATTAGTGACATGATCACTAGGATCCTCACTAGTATTTTCCTTGAATGTCAAAATATCCAATGGAATATTGGTGGGGATGGGGGGCCATGAAGGATCATGGCGCACCAAATCATTCATTAATCTTGATAAGTCTAGAAAATTAAGCATGGCCAGGAAAGGGAGTCAGGGTTGTGGCATCTAATACCATGGTCCTAGGAAAGGTTGTTGTTGAGGAATCACAACCTATCCAAGGTTCTGGTATGCACCATGGCCCTATCCGGGATTGGAAAACCCCCCTCCAAACTGATTCATAAGGGGATGGTTGGGAACCATTCCAGTAGGAATGTTATAATGAGGGTTATAAATATTTCCCCTAGCCAGAGTAGCTCTAGGTTGGGGGTTTCCCAAAGTATGAAACTGACCTCCCCTAGGTGGAAATTTGGAGGATAGAGGTGGATTCATTGTGCCAAATTTGTTGGTCGGAATCAATGTGAAGGGGGTAGGTGTAAAGGAAAGAACATAAGTAACAAATTTCCTACCTAGTTGACCACTCCATCCAGGAGCATTAAGACTAGGATTAGAACTAGGGTGAAAATGAGGTTGTCTTCCAACCATAGGAGTTGTTTGGGGAATATGAGCACCTCCAAACAAGAATGAAATATGTGGAGGATCCATTCCCCCAATTCCAATACTAGGATTTGTATTCGTCACTGAAATGTATGACGAAAATTGCGATGTGATATTTGACATACCATAAGAGGAAGGGATAGAGGCCACATGGATGGACTGATTATTGTACCTAGCTATACCAAAAATAGACCCAAAGGGTTTGTCACTATAGGTTGAGTAACAACCATAGGTTGGATAGGAGTGATGTCCAAAACCTCTGGCACTACAACTGTAGTGGTTGAAGGCATAGAAGGAGTTCCATTAACTATGGTAGGTATGGGAGTTGAAGTAATCCAAATAAATTTCTAACTCGACTCAATAATCATACTTCTATGACCAAAATTTTGGTAGGTGGAGGTGTTTGTACCACAATTGATAAATTTATTCCTTTTAGAAGGAAAAGACCCAATATGCAGTGGTAACTTCAAAAAACGCTGAGACCTGCAAGGAAGTAGGTCTGGCTCCACGATGACTCAAGACTCAAGATAAAAAACAAGTCCTAAGGCCAACTAACAATCAAATAGCACACCCAAATAAACAAAAAGACCAATATGCACACAAACAGGATATAGTGGCTGAAAGGGGCCTCCCTCACTAAAGTAGGTATGCCTCACCCAATATGGGCCTGAGAATCCCTTCAAAACATCTGAGGTATCAGAATAAGTTATGAGGGCCCTCCTGGGATTAACAGTGAAGTTGGTCAGATCCCCTCGGAGAGGTAATCCTCCATAAATGATGTGTGTTGTCCGAACCTTATCTGACCCAGGGTACCTGCAGAATAACCCATGCAAGTAACATATGTGGCTACCTATGTCAAGAAACTAAATCCACCATGATATAACCAATGTGTAGGCGAACAGTCATAACTCAGTTCCACCGTATGGGCAGCGTAACAAAGCCTGGAATATTGAAATCACCCCCTCTCACAGAGGTAAATGCACTAGCAAGATCGCTAGATACGAATAGATCCCAAGAAATATCTCTAACACTAAGAACGTATTAGAGGGATATCTCTTCAACCAACAATGTGCACCCTTGTGCTTAACTCCAGTGTGAGTGGAGCCTCATGATTTCACCAATTATACAATGGATTTCACCTCTCCCTTATTCAGACACATATGTTGAGTTTAATAGCCTTGGAGAAGTTCACTCACAAAATCCTATTCCAAGGCTCTATATCTTAAGCTAGTTTGTGCACCCTGAAAAATAAAATCGTTTCTAATCAATTTTAAATTTATCAATGTTACTTTTAGTGGATTTGTTTACTCAAAAGATGTTGTTGTGAAACTGATGATGTTATGACTCAACAAGTAAAATAAATGAATATGAATATAATGGAAAGTCCTAAATTCAATTCTCAACAAATGATAAGATTTTCAAAATGCAATTTTCAATTCAACTCCACCATTTCAAATAAGATGCAATATTTCCATACATGTATCAAGATCAATAATAAGAACCCAAAAGATAAAATGCCATAATGCAAAATGTATATTTTTTGTATTTTCAATATGAAGAAATGAAAATGCAAGGACTAAACAACAACTTGATATATAAACCCTACTGTAAGCAAAAATAGACAAACCAAGCAGGATATCAAGAATCAAACACTCAGCCCAAGATGCAAGGAAAACCAATGAAAAAGAAGTTGAGAAAGAAAATACGCCCAAAAGTTCAACCAAAGAAAGGTTTCCTATCACTTTGTTGGCACTCAATAGTTATGAAAGAGACCCAAGAAGACTCAACAACCGTCAAAACTCACCCAACAAAAACCAAACTCAACAATCAAGAGAAAAGGGATGATGTATGTGACTGTCTAGGAAAACACTGTGTATGTACGCGCCCTATACAACAACAACTCAGGTATGTACATTTATGTCAAGGGAAAAACCGCGTATGTATATTAAAACACTGTCAAGTTAAGGATACGACCAAGAAACTTAGATTCAAAATGAAAATAGGTTGTCAAGCAATGAAATGACAAGAAAATTCAAGCTAACAGAGAGTAATCTAAGGCGAAAAACACTCCAAACCCCGAAAATAAGATTCAATCCCCAGTATGGTCTCCAATTCTGTTACGAGGAAAATCTCTCTATGGCATGGGATAAAGAAAAATAGACAAAAATGACTGTAGAAATAAACTCTAATATCAAGTATGCTATATAAACAAATAGGATAACAAGATAAGATAAATATCCTACCTGGTTCAGACGTTCAATGAAGTCCATTGTTAAGCGCTTGACTCAAAGCTATATACCTGCAACTTGTGATAAAAAACCAAGATACACAAGCATATGGTGATAATATATAAATTTAGCACATATAATAACATAATGCATCAATATTCAAAACAAATATGCCCATGGAATAACAATTCAAATATTTGCAAGACATTAATTGGACGATAAAATAGTATTTCTATTAAAAGATGATCAACAAAAGTGTATAAATGACAAAATTCTATGTCGACACGTCTCGACACATCCACCAAAGGTAAGCTCATATAAGAGAGACAATGAGGTTCTCCATCAAAGAGGGAAGAGCTTGGGGGTTGAACAATGTGTTTAGACTTTAAAGGACAAAGGGACGCAGACTCAATATGAAGTGAATAATTTCTCCAGAGTAACTTTTCTCTCAAAATTTAAAATCCTCCCCTTCCATAGCTTGGATATGACCCATTTATAGCCTTCAAATGGAACTGAAGGGCCGATTCAGAGAATTTCCAGTATATGGAAGGTCAAGGATCATGGATCTCATGATGTGACATGGAAACTCGACACCATTTTTTATTTTTGGGCACAAAACCCGATGTATGTGGGCTGTAATGGTGCAACCTATGTATACGCATGTTGTATAGTTGTTAGGGCGCGTATATGTGGAAAACTATTATTTTTAACTATGGGATCTACAAAAAGGGACTTAAAGTATGCATAGGGAAATGTAAAAGTCCTTTTGATCAAGTTGCATGGGGTGAGGAAAATATTTCTATAACAATGTATAAATCTGTATGGGTTTTGGGTATAAGGTAGTTGTCGAGTATGTGATGGATGAGTGAGTTCAAAGCTAAGTGTTTACTGTATGCGTGAACAAATAGGTAATTTTGGGTAGAATTGATGTATCTTATGTGAGCATAGTTTGCACCTATTGTAAGGATTGAATATGAATGAATAATATAAGAAGCCATCCATTATGGGCGTAGCCCAGTTTTGGGTGAACCATGTTAAATCTATGTGTTATGATGTATTCTATGTTGTGATGTGTTCTTTTCTATTCTTTTTGTTGCGCACATGTAGTATGAATGATTAATATGAATATGATATATGTTGGTTATGCACATATGTTGAATTATTAAGTAATATGAATTTGTCATACATTATCACACTCTTATGATTTCACGCATAAGGCATATTGAAGGTTGAATGAATGTTAAGTATGAATGAATGTTAGAATATTATCCATTCCCTTCATGATTACAGAAGCATGGCTCCTGCAGTCCCCCTAGGTACCTCAGGTGATAATTCACCTTCTTACGAGTGATTTTGAAAGAGACGATATCTTTACGATTTTGTTCATGATTTAATGTTGAACCCCGAGTCTTCCCATTGCGCTCCAAAAAATGGTTCTATTGTTTGGATCACGATCTTTTACTGAGGTGGATGTGGAGACCTACTAAGGATGAGATTCAACAATGTTTGGACATGAAAGAGATTGATTTTTTTTATAGATCAGAATACGAATCCATGGACCAGTGTAGAGAAATGGCTACAAAGGTTTGTGTTTATAGATTTGCATGAAATTTTCTTTGTTAGTTTTCAGAATATTTTAGAGGAGTGGATCTAGAGATTAGTTGAACAAAATAGAATATTTTTCACTATTGTTCTGAGAAATTGGACTCCCAAGTTAATTCAACAAGTCAATACTATAAGAAATTGGGTATCACACACAATTGATTACTGGATGGAAAGTATATTGGGATGTTATGTTACTTAATTTGTGATAGACTGTACTCAGTTGTATAGTGATACTGAAAGGGAATTCTTTAAGGGATTGCATGGACTATACCTAAAGTAACTATATACTTGGATTAATATGTTATTGTGTGACAAGGGAGTTATGAAGATGGAATTTGATTTCCCAAGTAGATAAGCATCTTCGTGCACATAGGGGAACTGGGGGTTGACCAGGGGATAGTATGAGTATAAAGAGGGATGAAGAGAAGGAATGAAGAATGGATGGGATGAGGATGTCTAGAGAGGAAGAGTGTGCGATGAATGAAGAGATTGGAGTATTGCGTAGTGGTAATATATTTAGATCAAATAAGAAGAGGATTGTGGCTGAGAGAGAGAGGGGAAACATAATGAGATCAAGGAAAGAGACACTGGTGTAATACTCTAGATTGAAGGAATTCTATGCATAGAAGAAAATATTCATTATCTTAGTCTAGTAGAAGAAGATACCACTCATATCAGACTTTGCATTGAACCCACGACCCCATGTGTGTCACCAATAAATGAGTTAATATTAGAAGCTTTGTCAATTATAGTTATTGATAGTAGTAAAAGTAGTTGGAGTAGTGGAAATAGTACGATGATTCAGAATCAGTTAGTGTTATCTAGAAAGAATACCACGCAGAACATGATGGTGGGGGTATATCCTACTTTAAGGATGATTGTCTTCCATGGAGTGGAGACAGAGGATCCAGAATAACATTTTTTCATTTGTTAGACAATATGGACCGTGAAGAACACCCAATATGATGATGTGGATATTTTACAGTTGGAAATGACATTACGACCATGAATTATTATGTTACATGGAATATCATATTACTACACCTACATGACAAACTAGAACATTGGCAGAGATAAGACAAGCTCTACTAAAAGAGTTATAGAAACCTAAGTCTGATCCCTAGTGAATTATAGAGATGAAGGATATCAAGCAAATAGTGAATGAATCGGTGTGGGACTATGACCAAAGGTTTAATATACTAAAGGATCGATTGATGTTCTAAATTCCAAATGAATAAAATAGGGAGTGGTTTATTACATGATTGTTTCCGCATATGCGTTGCTCTTTGACATAGCACAAGATTGTGTCACAGTCGAAAGCCTTAGAAATTGTTGTGAAATTATAAGCATCCCCTGTAGGAGGAAATGGAATGGGGATGGCTCAAGTGTAGTCACAGTTAGCAACACTGACTATTCAGTTGCAAGAACTTGCGAAAGGAAAAGAAAAAAGTGAGGAAGTCTGGTGTGTCACATGTTGAACAAAAGGTCATCATAAGAATGAATTTCCATATTTTCAATAGTATTTAGCTTCTAATCCACTAGGGGTATGGTGTGACATTTAAAAAACAATGGGTCATCACCCTGATCTAAAAATGGAATGGATTTGTTTCCAATAGATATTTAAAATGAAGAAGACTTATCTCTTTTAAATTTCAAGTGTAAAAATGGTATGTGTTTGGGTAATTGGATCAAGTTACTAACACATAAGTTCAATCATTTTTACTTAATCATGAGAAGAATATCATACATATAAAAACCATCAATAATAAACACATAACAAAACAAATGATAAAGGAGTTCACCTCTCTCTTGGGATACATCTCCTGGTCCAACTTCCTTTGGATCATTTTCATTATGCTTAAAAATTTCTCTTACAGTGCGCATAATACAAAATAGATGGCTTAAAATGTCCAAAAACCCTTAGCTGGGCTTTTTCGGCACCTAGTTTGGCCAAAAAATGAAGAAGTTACACCTCTTGGAAGTTTTCCACTTCAAGCTTATTGTATCTGCTCGTAAAATTGCACCCACTGATAGACTACCCAACCTCTATGTGTTGTCCACAACAAAACCCAACACACGCCACAATCCCACAAATCAAGCGGAATTGTAGGACCATTTGTGCGCTGGCCCCTTTTCCCGACGGAGGTAAAGGTCACATGGGCCATGTGGCCTAGCGCCAACTTGAAAACTAGCACCTGCCCCATCCGTTGCAACATTTGTGACCTAGGTCATATGGGACAGCCATATGTCATGGAACCCGCACCTTCTGGGTTAAGAACCATGTATGATCCCCCGCACCAAAGTTGTGGTCGCATGGATAGAGTGATTTGGAAACCGTGTGGTGACCGGGGTTTAAAATCCATTCAAAAAATTTCGTGTGCCAAAGGGTAATACAAGGAGTGGTGTATGATGTGTGGTATGACTAGGGCTAGGGATAAGCCCTGACCCTTTTCCTCCGCTAGCCATACATTAAATTTAATTCAAATAAATATTAATAAGTATAAGGTTAAGACTTACAATGCAGGCGAGGTGGTATCTCAGGCCTTGCCAAATAGTTACCCCCACCCGAAGGTCGCGGGTTCAACTCCTATGGAGTCACAAACATTTTACTACATGCAAACCAAATTGGGGTGCCACGTGGCAGCCCATGACTGGGCCACATTGCACCATATTATTTTCCCAAAAGATGACACGTGTCACAACCTAATTTTCTCACGTGTCTACCACCGAGCCTACCTTGTCAGCATGCCAAATCATCACTCTACCACATCAACTGTATGACCCTTCCATGTCACCTTCCACGAGTGGGTCCATACCTTGCCACGACAGCACTGTACAGATTGTACAGTCATCAAAATTTTGCATGTTTGGAAAAATGAACAGAACGCAATATCTTGCTCATACGATGTCAGTTTGAGCCCATTCAAGTTGCGTTGGGTTTGTGACAACGAGGCCTAAGCATTTTTCTATTTTGAAGTGATTCCGAGAACTTTTGTTTTTGAGCAAAATTTGATCCCTTGGATCACACCCTAATTCTTTCCTATTGATGCATAAGTACCAGAGTACTATCAGAAACTTGTTTTGTAACTTTTGCAAGTCTATCAGACATGATGAAAAGGAGTGTCATGCAATAGATTTGATGAGATATTTCACTGCATAAACATACAAATTCCAGGGAGAAGAATCATAAGGAAGAGTGTCGCAATATAATACTCTAAGAGATTATAATCAAGGAGGGAAAGGAGGGTTCATAGGTTGTGGAAGAGGAGGAATAAACAAAGGAAGAGGACCAGTTATATGTTATAACTGTAAACATCCTAGACATTTGGTACAGGACTATATGAATCCCTGTACAACATGTACATATTGCAGACATATATACCATGCAACAGAGGATTTTCCACAACTAATCATGAAATGGAAAGAAAAGAGGAATCTGAATGTACAGTGATAGAATCATAGGCACATGATGAAAAATACAAGATAGCAGTAGTTACATGTGGAGGAACTAGAGCCATATTTTATGCAATGTGATGTAGGAGCATTGCAAGAAAGCAAAGCGTTGGACGGTTGGATACGAACCAACGCACATTTTGAAGATATTTTGAATTTCAAAAGGATGGCACATTAATGTAATATCTAGAGAGATATAGGTGCTCTTAAATTTTTTGGGAATTGTAACGCAGATCTTGAGTGGTTTCTCTCATCTATCGGTTGTAGGCATTTAATATAATGAATGTAAAGTAAATGTAGGCTTTAATTCAATAAGATAACTTAGAGTTGTAGGAGGGAAAATGCAAGAAAGCTCCCTCGTATGTTTTGTATTGTATCATTATTCTCATTGTAAGAGTAGATTTGTAGAGAAAGAGAGAGCAGAGAAGAACAGAGACCGTAGAATTTGTATAAGAATATAGCTATTGCTATAGAACCCATGTACAGAAGCACTTGAGTTAATATAAGAATGATTTGACTCAATTTCATGGTGTTATTATGAATACTATTTGCATCTATTGAATTGTATGTTTACAGTTTGCTTATATGCTTTGTTATGCATTTGTTTCAATGATTTATGTGTATGAAGTCTGTGAGAGGGAGAGTGTAAGTTTCAACGGCTTCTTGTCCTAAGAATTCTTGCAAGGAGTGCGTTGACAAGATTCTGAGTTTTATCTCAGAAAAGATCAGGAGAGACAGAGTTGTTCTTATACAATCAAAAGTGAAAGTATAGCACAAAGGCGTGCAAGGCATGTGCAGGCCAGGTTGAAGACTTATAATTTTTCCAACCAGGTGAGTGGTTGAAGAACTATTGACGCAAGGAGTGGGAAGTGTTGGAAGATTTTAGATAATCCAAGATTATCGTGAAGGCCGCAAGGAGTGCGTGCAAAGAACCCCTTAGAATCTTTGAGTTTGCGGCAAGATTCAAGCTCAGGAAGGATAAAGTATTGGAAAGTTCAAAGGAAGGACGAGGATCAGAGTTACCTCGTAGAACCCAAGTTCAGGAGAGAAGACACCAAGTTATTTGGCTAGGAGTCTGTGAGAACTTGAATGGACGGTTGAGTTTCTCAGAGGGAGAAGCATCAATTTTCCATGGACCGTTGGATCCAGTGGATCAGTGGGGAGGTTAATACTGAGTGTCTTTCAACACTCATAAGATCAGGAGGATTAGCAGTCATTAGATTCAGAGGAACGAGAGTCGTTGATTGGGTGCTCTGAGATATCGACATTTAGTAAGTCGGAAGAGTGGAGAAAGTTGTTTTCAAGAATCCCCGAAACGCGAAATCTCGATGTGATCCAGACCATTAGATATTAGGAGGTTCATACCGTTGATATTTGGAGAGGAAGTCACGAGTTCGAACGTCGGGAAAAGGAGAAGAGTTGCATAGAGAACTCACGAATCGTGAAATCCCAACGTGCTTGGAGGTGAAGCCCCAGGACTTGGATGGAGGTCATACGTCGGAGGTATATGGGAGTATCTAAAGACCCATTATCCCTTTTCAGGGTTTCATGAATCGAAGGAGTCGGAGGGGACTCACAATATAAATCGCTAAGTCACGAAAATCCAAAACACCTTTTTGGGGTTAATTCAGTGGTTACACCGGGTGGTCACATGGAGTGGAGGTTCGCGCCTAGTGCTTGTTCATGCAGGTGTAACTTCTAAGAAGGACCTATGGTACTATACACATTAAAGGTTCTAGTGGGAACCAAAGAGCCATTCTGTCTTAGGGGAAAAGAAATATCCAAAGACTGGGAGGTCACGCAGACCCTGCTGAGGTAGGGGTGTTGCATCACAATGGTTCAAGGAAATAGGATCCACTAGTGGGCTACAAAACCTCTTCTACTGTTTTACCCTAGAAAGGAGAAAGAGACATATACATAATCAATGAAGGAAGTGATAGCAACATATTGGAGAGCATCGACTTCGAATGTGCACCTTTGTATGAAATTTCACCAATGTATGATATTTCACCAGTCTATGACCATTCAAAAAGGAAAGTTGACAAGGTAATAACTTTGAATATTTTTATAAAAAAATTTTTAGAGATAATGAAGGATGAGTTTACTTTGAGTATGACACATGGAATGATTGACCGTTTCTCTCAAGAGTAAGAGATACATGTCACAAACTGATTAGTTAACCAAGTGCACCACAAGAATAGAATGGATAGGGAGTTTTGACTCAATCTGCATATAGGAAACAATGACATGGACAATATTATTTGGATCTAGGTTTTGATGTGAATGTTATCCTGAAGAAAACCTAGGAAATTTTGGGTAAGCCAAATTCGATCTAGCCTCCTATTCAGTTGAGATTAGAAAATCAACATAATATCATTCCAATTGGAAGGATGACATGAGTAATTGTTAGTATTGATGGAGTGCGCAACTTGGACTATTTTGAAGTCATCGAGATAATAAATGGTAGCACCCCTTACCCAACACTACTTGGACTTGATTGGGCCTTTGACAACCAGACTATCATTGATTTTAAGAAGAGAGAAATGATATTTGAAGCAGAATACTTGATGTTTATTGCGTTGTTAGATCCTATTGAAGGAAGAAGATATGTAGAACCAATCAAAGGAAAATATCTCAACAACTTGTATAATATGATCGTGTGGATGGAAATTTATGTGAATCCTATAGTCGATGGTGTACATAGTTGGAGAAGTATTAGTTCATTCACGTCATGTTTGGAAGAATATTTGGAGAATTGGTAGTAGATATTGCATGAAGTGTCTACAAGGAAATGTTTTGGGATTACCTTCAAGTTGTGATGGATTGGAACTAAGTTATGTGACCCTCTGAGGTATGACAGACTAATCGGTGTAGCTTCTTTTATAAGAGAATTTGAATTGAAAATAGAATATCAACAAATATTATTAGCCTTAGACGTAGTGCTCAAAGAAACCCTAGAAAGATGGTTGGTTGCACATAAGAATGGAATAAGGGATTGGAAGTAGTGCAGAAGACTATGACAGGTCAGGTTTGGGAGTGGGAATGAAGATATTATGCAGAAGTATATAGGATTGAATTGTTCGATGGAGCATGTTACAGAGTGTATTGTGACATGGAATAAAGTACCTAAGAAAGAATGGACACAATTGTTTTTACACACCTTGGACACAATCCCGAAGAATTGGTACTTGGAACTAAAAGTGCACAAAGAAACTGTAGACTGGGAATAATTGACCCATAATTTTAAGGTAAATTTTCATTTTGAAGATGATTCTCCTTTGATTGACTTAGCTTTGCAGGTTATCAAGAACAATATTTTTTCATCAGAAGAATCGATAGCACTAGTACATGTATGTAGCGTGCATAGATATTCTACGACAATTGAACAAGTTTTGCATAGTTATAATGTTGTTGAAGAATACCAAGAGGAGGACAAAGATTCAAGAAATGTAAAAATAACATAAACTGAAGGAGAGTGTGTAGTAGAAGGAAAACAACTTGAATTAGTCATATATGCAAAACCATTGAGGATGCGCAAAGTAAATATTGGTACATAATACAAGCCTAAATTTACGTACATAGGAGACTTGTTGAATGATGAAACTATTGAAAATATGGATAATTTACTGTGTGAGTATCATGACCTATTTCCAACTACTTTTTCATAGATGAAAGGGATTACCAGGGAGTTAGGAGAGATGAAGATCCCCTTGAAATTGGATTATAAGCCAGTGAAGAAAAATCCATACATATTAAGCCTAGGGTATAAGAAAAATGTGAAAGAGGAGATACAAGATATAGGTCAGTCTACGCCAAGATATTTTGTAAATAAACTAGTGTGGGTGAGGAATACATGTAATGTAATCCAAGACGACTGGGACTTAAGGATTATGATAGTGTTATGGGTGTATAGGACTACAAGTAAGAAGTTGATAGGACAAACCCAATTCATGTTTTTGTATGGCCAAGAAGTTGTTATGCCTATGGAATTCATAGTACTGAGACTATGCATTGTTGTGTTGATAGAGCTTACATATTCTAGAGAAATGGAAAAGAGATTGTCAGAGCTAGTAGAGATGGAAGAGGACTAGTTTGTCATAGGTTTCCATCAACAAGTTCATAAATCATGCGATAAAACATGGCATGAAATGCACATTAAACAAAAGAAGTTCCAGACAAGAGACTTGGTTTTTCTTTATGACAACAAGTTTTTGCAGCACCTTGGAAAGTTTCAGATGCATTGGCTGGGACCGTATGAGATGAAGCTTGTGATAGGTGTAGGTGGTTTTTAGTTGGAGAAACTGAATGGAGAATATGTTCAATGACTGGTTAACAATAGCTGGTTGAAATTGTATAGGGACAACCACACTTTTGTGCACTAGTATGAGCATGTAGTATGTGTACCATAGTACTTGTATTATAGTGTATAATAGAAAGAAAAGGAAAATAAGAAAATAAATAAAATAATTTTAAGGTTGAAGTGATGCATAAGGTTAAATGACTAAGGATATAAATCCAAAAAATGTCGCATAGATGTAGAAAGAGGAAGGACTTTTGTGCAGGAAGGAGGATTGAAGTACGATAGAGATCTGCACAGAGGAAGGGAAACACATTAAAAACTATACATGAAGGGACAAGCATTAAAGAGTAATCATAATGGAGAATTAGTGGAGGAACGTAGCCATAAATGGAAAGCAAAGACAATACTATAACAGACTGGCAAGATCTAGACCATGATCCACAGAATAATCTGAATTTATCGCAGCATATGGAAAGCATTGAATGAGAGGACAAGTTGGATTAGACTACATGTTTGGGGTGAGAAAATGGAAAGTAACAACTAACAACAATTTATAAAAGAATTTGAGGGGTGAACAAGAAAGAATTATTACCAGTTGAGAGTAGTGAGACCAGAGAGCCGAGTGAACACACATAGAGATAAAGGAGTTAGTTGTCAAGGGAAGTGTGTTGCAGAGAGCTATGGCACCACCCAAGGTAGCAGTGGAATTAGCATCATGAATGAGGAAACAAAACACTAATAAGGAAGGAACCCCAGGAGCATTCGAGTCAAAGCCAAGTTTATACAACTTTCTGAAGGAGTATATACCACCAATAAAGACGACAGTGAAGCCAATCAAGTTACAAAAGGAAGCAAAGTATGAGCTCACAGAGCCAGAAATTCCACTAGGTGTGATCGTTAAAGAAGATATGTTAAGCACAATTCCAAATATGAAGTTTGCAAATAATGAATTATTATATGAGAATAAGTTCCCAGAGTTATCACCGAAGAAATATCTGAAGACAAAGATTTTCCCAAAGACATCGTTTATCATGGTTGAGCCACAGTCTTGGGCAATGGGGTTGGAAAAATCAGGGATTCTAAACTTGTTATAGATCCTGCACTTTGGTAGGAGCACCAAGATCAATGATAGTGTTAAGATGTTGTTAAGTTGTGTCTATGGAGGATACCTATGGTTGGATAGAGATCTGTCCATAGATAAAGAGTTGATTGCATGGAAAACATGGTTTCCAATGGAAAGGGAGGACCCATTACCAGTTTTTATAGATAAATCGAATGAGAAATATTTGTTAGAGAGGATGAAAGAATTTTTTATAAGTTTACATGATCACGCGGGTTCGATGTAGTGAGTATCAATGACGAGTGTGTTGGGTTTACGATGCAAGTGTTGGCTTGCAAATTGCTAAGGAAGTGTCGAAACGACCAAGTGTCAGCAGTTGTGATAGCACCAATGTAGAAGTGCATAGAAGGAATATTGTTGGCCCTTGACCAAGTTTTGAGGATACTTGGTCATGATTGACCTATTTTTTGGACTTCGACAGGTTGTCGAATATAGAGCGCAAGATGAAGAGGAGATCGCGGGATCTCGGCCCCTTTTTAGGTGTTTTTGGGTTTTGGGATCATGTAACGGGTATGGGAAGGGAAACCCATGGGTTTATCCATGCCTAGGCCCACTTTTTAAATATATAAATAGAAGGCTAGGCAATGTAAGAAGTAGTTGAATTGTTGCAATTTGGATAAGTGCTAGAGTTGGATCTGTGTGATCAAGATTTGTAAGGATATGTGCATACTATATGAGACTTGTAGAGCTAAGTGAAAGTCATTGTAAGGGGTTGTGACAAGTTGCGTGCTTAGACCTACTCGGGGAAGGAGGATTTAGCGAAGTGCGTATATCTCCTGTCCTATGAGAAGTAGGGTTTTTGAGGCTCTGTGCATGTAATTGATTAAGAGAAGATAATATAAGAGAAGAAGAGTTGGTGGACGTAGCCCCAAGGTGGGGGTGAACCATGTACATTCTATGTTGCTTTGCTTTGTGCAATGTGTTGATGTTCTTATATGTTAATGTTCTTAATGCTTTGATATAGATGAATGATCTGTCGATGCTTAGTGCATAATAATATGGATGGATGTTAGATCTGACTGGTATATATGTTCTTAGTGCTGAACCTATTAAGATATGATATTTTTCATCATGCTCAGTGATGTTAGATGTGGATCTGGTTGAATACTGCAATGCTCTGTAGTTAGGTTTTGTCTACATTGTTACTAAGAAATGAATATTGATGAATGTTTACTTCTAAGTTCTCTGTTAAATGCTAGAATCATAGATCTGTGTCACATCTAAGGTTGTAGACATCTGAGTCCTGCAACCACCCCTACCTCTACCTCAGGTGAGACTTCATCTGCTTCACAGGTGTTGTAGAAAGGGCTAGTAGTTAGGGTTTTGTTTGTGCGTTGTTGTAGCATTGAACCGTAGGTCTGCCCCTGTGCCAACAAATGGTTCTGTTGCTGGGACCTGAAACTGTGATTGGTGGGAACTGAGGAAGAAGAAGCTCTGTGCAAAGATATGACCCAAAACTGCGATTTTTGAGGAAAAATAAGCTCTGTGCAAAGATATGAACCAAAACTGTGATTTTTGAGGAAAAAGAAGCTCTGTGCAAAGATTCGACATGAAATTGTGAAATCTCTGTGCGTAGATCTGTCACTATAGCGTGCAATACGCTACTTGGTTTGTGAAGCTCCGTGCTAAAGAAAAGAAGTCTGATCTGAAGAAAAGAAGTCCGATCTGAAGAAAAGAGGTAAGATCTAAATGCTTTGTGCTCTGATAAAGGTAAGAATAGTGAAAAGTTTTAAGATCTGGAAGATTTGTTCTCTGCTGAAGATAAGATTAGTGGAAAATTTTTGTTTCTGAAGTATGGATCTAGGTATGTTTAATAATATTTATCCTAGCTTGAAAACTAGGGCACTGATAGAAGAAAGAAGATTTGATAGGAGTAGATCTGATAAGAATAAGGAAAAATATGTTATACCTATGCATAGAAAGAATGTTTGGACTAACGAATGGATGCAAGATCCTAGAAAGATTTTTTTCAGGTTAGCTACCATGCTCCTAGTGCGCAGTACAGAAAAGGTTGGGGGTCATTTAAAGGAAAGAGAGGATTAACCCTTTGTTACAGCTGCATAAGACTGGGACATATGGCTAAGGAGTGCCCTGGAAAGAGACCTAATTGCCTCTATTGCAAAGCTCTGGACCATGAAGTATTGTATTTCCCTAGAATGATTTCTAAGTTTGAAAGAGTGAGTATGAACCAAGAAAACCCTAAGGCAGATCCAGAAACTGAGATTATGAAAGAACCTCATAAAGGATCAAAGAAAGTATTACTACATATGCAAAGAACCCTGAATGACCACCGACATATCAGCTTATCAGAGATATTCAAAGAAAAAGAATGTTTTGAATTAAGAATAGGAGACTTCGACATTGACTGTGTTCTGGATGAGGAAACACATGTGAATATCATGATAGAAAGAACTTGGGAAGCTATAGGAAGGCCTGCTATAATTCCTTCACTGGGAGGAATAGGATTATTCAGAGGAAAGTTGATAAACCTATGTGGAAATCTTACCTAGATATCTATGAGTGCCAATGGAACTTCAACAGAGGAAGAATTTGAAGTTGTTAAATTTATTGAGGACAACTCTCCATTTACTATGTTGCTCAGAAAACCCTGGATTGAAAAAGATTAGGCTAGAAGGAAAGAAAAAGAAGTCTTAGAGAAAAATAAGAAAGAGTTAAAAGATTTCATGACTAGGAAGATCATGCACTTGATTAAAGAACAAGAGAAAAAATCAAAGCCATTTGAAACTAGAGAATTGGATGTCAAAGTTGAAAAAATACTAGAGGACTCCCAGAAGATTTTAGTGCCTATTCCAGATACAGATGAAGTATTACCCTTGATTTCTAACAAAGAATCTCAACAGCGCGAAGTTGTTATCCAAAAGAATATAAGAATCAGAATGGAAAAAGTAATTCCGAGATGAATCTCATTGGAAAGAAGGCTAGAAAACTAAGTAAGAAGAGAGCTAAGATTGAAAAGTTAAAAAAGGTTCCCGAGGGAACTTCGTAGATGGAAAATTTAAAAAATTTGAGGTTCACCGGAATATTAGAACAACATCACATGGCACTTCGCCATGGCAAAGCAATATAGTCGTTAAAGATAGTATAACCATTCAACCGATGGCTCAAATGGGTAGAAAGGCATTTCATATGTAATACCTTCAGTTGAAGAGAGCCATAGAAGAAGAACCTCGCATGACTCTAAACACCTTATAGAGATTCTGACCCCTGATGAAGTTCAGCACAGATCGACATTTCATTTACATTACAATGCAAGCCGATGAACATAAGGAGCAACTGCAGTTGTACTACAAGATTACAGAAGAGGACCTGGAGGAGATCACTAAGCACTGGTCAACAGATCTCCTTATCCTGGTTGACCCTATAGAGATGTCTGATCCTGAACTGGACGGCCTGGAGACCACTCACAAAGAACAAGACACACTTAGAACCAACAGAAGAAATAAGATTGAGGAGGTCCAATATTTAAGTAGCGCCTTAGGGAAGACTGGTTTCATATCACCTGAGCGAGGAGGTGATGACGACGTAGAAGAGATGGACATAGGAGATAAACAAAAGAAAGGTGAAGTAACACCGTCCAGAGACAAGGCTGACCCCTTGAAAAAGAGGAAGGTTTATCCCCCGAAACCTTCTTCCTGGAAGAAATCAAAAGCCACCGTGACCAAGATGCAGACTACACTTACTCCTGATGAATTTGACTTCATCATAACAGCTCTAAATGATGCTTTACTGGAAATCGCGGAGAAACAAGAAGCTAAGCAGGAGGAAATGTATGATAGAATTGAGGTCGAACTCTGAGGGGTACAACAGGCTCTTCAGTCCAGTCACGCAGTCTCCACTATGCCCCTGCCATCGAGAGAACAAGATTTGGGAGATGAGCTAGCCAAACTCCGCCAACTAGCATATGCAACTGAATCTCGCCTTTGACGAGCACAAGAAGAAACAGAACAAGCCACCCAGGATTTGAAGCAAATTCAAGGAGTACTTGTAGAACATCATCGATTTGCAGAGCAGGAGAAGATTTCTCTCCAGACAAAGTTTGACGAGGAGAAAGCGCAAATGTAGAAAGAAGAGGAACAGTTGCTCACAGAGCAGCTCAAAGTAAAAGAAGCAGTAAAAAGAGCCCTCTGATCTGTTATAGGCTTAGAGCTACAGGCTGAAGACCAATTCATAGGTCAAGTAGAGCAGCTCACAAAAGCCATCCAGCATCTACAAAAAATAATAATACATTTAGACCTCCGCACAGTTCCCAACACTCTTCAGGATGTAACAGATCAAAGAGAAGTATCTTCCAGGAGTGCAGTCGAGAGAATAAAGGCTCTTTCCATGGAATGTAAGAAATTCAATGATTGCAGTGCCCAGACTTATGATAAACTCACTGAGAATCCATAATTAAAGGCACTGGAGTCACAACTCCAGGAAGTGAATTATCAAGCAGAGACATTACAGGCATAGTTGAAGCCCCTGTCAGTTGTAGAAAGAATGAAGCGATCCCAGGAGCAATGCACTACCCAATAGCAGGTCCATACTATTCAAAGCAGAGTCGTAGAAGTAGCTCAGAGGCTCCAATTTGTATAGGATGAGGCTTACCAACTGTTCACAGAGATTGAAGGTCGATGATCAGAACTGGAGCAAGTTGTCACTGCAACTGAACAATGCCTAGAAGGACCCATGAACGAGGCAGTCATCCAAGAGTTCACTGAACAAGAGGTCATAGCACAACAACAAGTCGAAGAAGCTCAAGCTAAGATTGAGACTTTTGAAGCAGAACTAATCAAATCATAGTGACTCGAGATGAGTCATAGGTGAGTGTTGGTGGCCTGTTGGCCCTTGACCAAGTTTTGAGGATACTTGGTCATGATTGACCTATTTTTGGGACTTCGAAAAGCTATCAAAGATGGAGCGCAACACGAAGAGGATATTGTTGGCTCACCAAATTGACACTTTTTGCAACCTCCATATTCACTTCTTCACCTCTTATTTTAACCTGAGACCTCATAAACTCATCTATATCTTCACTCATATCACCAAATGCCCAGCAAGTATAGTAAGGTATGGTCATTAGTCAAAATTGTTTAATTTCCTTTTATTTAATGATTAAATGAAATTCTTGGAAGCCCATGAATGGTTATATTAGATTTTGCATCATACTTTGATTTCAGCAGCAGATTAAAATGGAAGATTTTCTACACTCTAGGTGCTGCCAGCTTGCTCAAGCAAAACCCATTATTCCAGCCTAACTCCCGTTGATGACTCATGGATAATCAATGAGATCTTCATCTCTAGGCACTACGTGCCATAGAGATAAATATTGGTTATTAGATAACGAGATTTTCGGGCATGAGAAGTACCCATTAATTGAAGGAATCATTTACCTTCTGAAAACAGTTGTGTATTAAATAGAAGATAGGCTCTGTTGCTAGAAAATCGGGATTAGTTATCTAGATCCCGAGCTATAAAAACAATGGAACGAAATGTAATAAAAGGCGATATGATATGGAAGAATTGCGCTGCTTCACTGTTGGTTCTGAACTTGACTGAGATCGACTCATACAATGTTGTCTTTGGTATTTTAAGATGTTTCTTTAGACTGTAACATGGTTCACTTTCTACTGTTAATGTTCTCTTTTACATATATGTAGTTTAGAATTTAATATGTAAGTTCCTAAGGGGCTTGTGGTTTTCTTGGCAAGGATCCACCAAGAAGACCATAAGCCTCTCTTTCATAGATTTAGTTCTTAGATAGATTACATTTGTAGTAGTCAGAGTTATATTCAGAATAGAGTACACAATAGATTTACATTGCTCGAAGTTATTGTTAGCATTCGTTTATTGTTAGATTAATGAATAGAGTAACTATTAGTTTAGAAGCAAGATCAACTCATTTCATTAATGGTATAACTCGTTTCTGTGAAATCTGAAGCACTGTATCTCTTGATATCGTTTCCTGTTTTAAGAATGATCTTGATTTTGAGATTTAGTTTCTTAGATTCATAATAGAGTAAGATTCCTTTAGCTATAAGATTTTAGGGTTTCTGCTCCTTACACTATTTTCTGTGTCATTTACTCTGTTTCTGGTATAATTTGCTGTTACTTAGTTTGATTGCTGAAGTAGTTTCATTTTGAAATAGACATCTTACTTCTAGATTAATTCAAAGGTAGTTGTTAAAGATATTTCATTTCTGTTTAGAATTGAATGTTGTAGAATTTAAATGGGAATGCTTTAGTTAGAATGCTTTTGTTTAAATTAGAGTAAATGAAATAGATTAGAGATAACTTAGGCTTAGAGCAGAGTAGACAATTAGGTTCCAGTCCAGCACATACGGTGTTTATGCCTCTAAGTTTACCTCCCTGGGTTGACATTTTATGCAAGCTATTTATAGAGATATAATTAGCCCAACATATATCATGGGATATCGACCCCTGTTTAGGGATTTTTGGGTTTTGGGATCATGTAATGGGTATGGGAAGGGCGACCCATGGGTTTACACATGCCTAGGCCCACTTTTGTAATATATAAATAGAAGGCTAGGCAATGTAAGAAGTAGTTGAGTTGTTTCAAGTTGGCTAAGTGCTAGAGTTGGATCTGTGTGGTCAAGATTTGTAAGGCTTTGTGCATACTGTGTGAGACTTGCAGAGATAAGTACAAGTCATTGTAAGGGGTTGTGATAAGCTCTGTGCTTAGACCTACTCAGGGAAGGATAAGCGAAGTGTGCAGATATCCTGTCCTATGCGGAGTAGGGTTTTTGAGGCTCTGTGCATGTAACTGATTAATAGAAGATAATAGAAGAGAAAATGAGTTGGTGGATGTATCCCCAGGGTGGGGGTGAACCACGTACATGCTATGTTTCTCTTCTTTGTGCAATGTGTTGATGTGCTTATATGTTAATGTGCTTAGTGCTTTGATATATATATGAATGATCTATCGATGCTTAGTGCTTAATAATATGGATGGATGTTAGATCAGACTGGTATATGTGTTCTTAGTGCTGAACCTGTTAAGATTTGATTTGTTTCGTCATGCTCAATGCTGTTAGATGTGGATCTGGATGAATATTTTGATGCTCTGTAATTAGGATTTGTCTACACTGTTACTAAGAACTAAATATTGATGAATGTTTACTGCTAATTTCTCTGTTAAATGCTACAATCACAGATCTGTGTCCCAGCTAAGGTTGCAGACATCTGAGTCCTGCAACCACCCCTGCCTCTACCTCGGGTAAGACTTCATGTTCTTCTCAGGTGTTGTCGAAAGGGATAGTAGTTACAATTTTGTTGGTGCATTGTTGTAGCGTTGAACCTTGGGTCTACCCCTATGCCAACAAATACAAATGAACTAGTTTACATTCCTATTGAACTGGTTTTTGATGGATTGTAAAGAGGCACAAGTCAAGGGAATAAAATTTCACTATTCATGGTTGCTAATATTGATAACATTAGTATCCTGAAGGGAGCCGAAAGAAACACATTTTCTTTCGGCTATGAAAAAACCATGTTCGGAAGAGAGATATTTTGTAAGGTACCTGATCTATTATAATAGTTGAAAACATAAATACTGCAGAGAATAACAACATAACAACACAATATATTAAACCACATCAACAAAATAATACCTTTATTGATAAGAAACAATGTTCACTTTCCTCTTTGAGGGGGAAATCTCCAGCAGAGAAATGCTCTATTACAATAATTCTCAATACAAAAATTATGATACCCTTGACTCCTATTTATACTAAATCTATCTACCCAAAAGAGCAATCTAGAGGAATATCCTTCTATAAGAGGAAGCTTCTATTAGGTCTTCTTATATTTGACTTATTCTTCCTTATTAATATCATCCTTTATTACATGGAAAACATATTATTCTACCTACATTAGGGTTTAGGAAGGTTAGTGTTGAAATTACTAAGACAACTGAGAGGGGGGGGGGGTGAATCAGTTGTAATTGAGCTTAAACAATTTTAAGTCTATTAAAACATTATTAATCTTTCTTCAAGTGATCATCAACAATATACAACATATGGACAGTAAAAGTAAAGAGCATCAGTCACACATAAGGTAT
>ML776982.1:1174282-1189827 GCA_009831015.1 Picea engelmannii
TCAAGTGATCATCAACAATATACAACATATGGACAGTAAAAGTAAAGAGCATCAGTCACACATAAGGTATACACAGAGACAGATTTTCACGAGGAAACCCATAAAGGGAGAAAACCTCTTCTTCTTCGAAATGATAGGCAATCCTTTTAGTTCTGTACATCATCTATAATTGAGCACCAATTCAATGTGAGGTTGCTACCTTTGTTTTACAAGCTGCAACTTGTTTGAGAGCACCAAATCTCTAGTTTCTCTAGCACCCACTAGAAGGAAGCACCAACTCCCTTAATGTTCCAGCACCAACTGGATGGAAGCACCAACTTCCAGTTACACAGGCTCCAACCTGTATAATAGAGAACACTTGTTCTCCCTTGCACCACCCTACCACCCTGATTTCTCTGGATACAACCAGATGGAATCTACAACTTCCTGTGTTCAAGTTCTCACTTGAACCTCTGAGGAAAACAGTCCTCCCGAGCACCTCCCAACCTCCCTAAAATATTAATGAATAAATAAATAGTCAACTACGCAGATAAATCAATTCTTACCAATCTTTCTTTGTTCTATAAATTTGGTCTTATACAAACTGTTTTGTTATTCTTCTCTTCCTCTCTCTGTTTAGCAGGTCTTCTCTGCATCATCTCATTCTATCATTCTACTTTGCTTCAACTTATCTTCATCATCTTTTACTCTTCTCTGAGTTTCTTCTCTCATTGTGCATCTTCTCCATCTCACACTGCACATACTCTTATTTTTTCTTTCTTACAGTTTCATTCATTTTTCATACTGAACAACCACCCCTGCACAGTCTGTCTCATTTTCTTTTATACACACCTCCACGACGGTTCCACTTTGCATTTTCTTAGGCAAATGAAGGACAATTGTCCAAGCAACTGAAACGCCAACTAATTGGCAATCATAAGTCTGTTTCGCTAATAGATTCATAACTGAGGAGTTAACTGTGAGAGAGAATAGTAACCCTCCGATCTTTGTTCAAATTCAACTGCACCGTTGGATTGGCTTCATGATATCTTGCATTCATTTCAGCATTTCTGTGGCCAAGCTTAGAACCTCTAGCTTTTACCTCCATCTTCCATCGATGTGATCAATGGCTATGACCACACACTTATGCATAAAGCACTTTCACGATTTCTCATTTCATGATTTTAAACACTATGCTCTGTTGACCCCAAGTTAGCGAAATTGTGATCGCTTGCCACATGTCCTATGATTCCATGGTCCAGATCTGATCTTGATTCAACGACTGCGATTGAATTGCGATTTCGCATATCGCGATTTCGACATTCTTGTTGCATTGTTTTCTTTGCCTCTCCATGTCGCGATTCACGAAACTTCGATATGGAGTTAGATCAACGGTTTAAATCTTATCTTGATTCAATGACTGAGATTGAATCGCGATTTCAACATTCTTGAAGTTTAGTGTTTTTGTCACTTCATAGTCCCGATCCATGAAACTCCGTAATGGAGTTGGATCAATGGTCCAGATCACATCTTGATTTGATGGCTCAGATTAAATCGCGATTTCTCATATCGCGATATCAAGATTCCTGTTGTTAAAAATCTTTGACATCTCCAACACTCAATCCGCGAAACACCGAAATGAACTGGGATCAACGGTCTAGATTCCATCTTGATCTGATGGCTCAGATTAAATCACGATTTCTCATATCGCGATATCAGGATTCCTGTTGTTAATAATCTTTGACATCTCCAACTCTCGATCCCCGAAACTCCGACATGGATTGGAATCAACGGTCCAGATTCAACCTTGATTTGACAGCTCAGATTAAATCATGATTTCGCATATCACGATATCGGGATTCCTATTGTTAATAATCTTTGACATCTCCAACTCTCGATCCCCGAAACTCCGACATGAACTAGAATCAATGGTCCAGATTCAACCTTGATATGATGGCTCAGATTAAATCGCGATTTCGCATATCGCGATTTCGAGAGGTTAGGGAACCCTGGTCCTTTGACTCTCCAGTCAGCGAAATGATGATCTATCCCCATGTGTCCTACCTGTAAATGGATGATCCTCCTTCTTTCAAAATTTTGTACGCCCGCTTCTTCTTGTTATACTTTAAAAGGCGTGCAGGTTCTCCTTGATCCAACGATGGTCGGGTCCTGCGCTTGGATCTAACGTCTGAGATCTGTCCTTCTCTTAAGCTCTCTTCTTATCTATATTTAGATCTGATGACCCTCATTCTTTCAGGAATTTTGAATGGGATCCAATGATTAGAAATGCTTCTAAAACTTTACGAGCCTTCGATCATTCGATCAATGTTGCGTTGCCTTCGATCATTCAATCTTCCTAAACTTATATTTTGTTTTCCTGTCTGTTACAAATTTCATGTACTCATACCATCTTCATTGTTGCACTTGCCATCAATGACAAGCATTCGCTGTCTGTTAAATATTTGCCAACAGTTAGGTCCCTAACATTCCCCCCCCTTGAAGAACAACCTTGTCCTCAAGGCTTGAGATGAGGAAACTATTGTATAAAGGTGGTTGGCTCCTAGGTGGCATCTTCTAGAGTTGTATATTTCCATTGGACTAACACTTCCTTCATGGTGTGCTGGCATAGACGACTCTCACATTGGTCCAATATTGCTTTTGGCTACAACCAGCTATAACCTTCATCATCCAACTCAGGGATACTATTTTGTGTTTGGAACTTAGTTCCAATCACCTTCTTTAAGCAAGAGACATGAAAAATAGGATGGAGCTTAGAATGACAAGGTAGATATAACTAGTAGGCCACCGATCCCACTCGCTTGAGCACTGAATAAGGACCATAAAATCTGGGAGCAATTTTCTAATAGTGTTCAACTTTGAGTGAAGTTTGATTATAAGGTTGCAGTTGAAGAAACACTTGGTCCCCTTTAGAAAATTGACATTCAGAATGACCTTGATCTGCTTGTTGCTTCATGTGATTATGAACCATGACCAAATTTTATTTGAGGGCACAAAGAATATCCTCTCATACTGTAGCATTTTTTTCAACCTCTTGAACTTTCAAAAAACCCAGCATGTATGAGAGATTCGAAGGTGGATTTTTCCCATATATTACTTCAAAAGGATTCATGCGAGTAGTTGTATCATAAGATGTGTTGTACAACCATTCAACTAGGGGTAACCATTTCCTCTCAGACGAAAAACACCTCAAATATGTTTCCAAACACTTGTTGACAACTTCAGTTTGACCATCTTTTGTGGATGATAGGCTATGTTGAGATGCAATTGAGTTCCCCGTAGCTTGAACAATTATTACCAAAAATTGTTGGTGAAAGTGGGATCTCTATCAGAGACAATAAAATGAGGCATGCCATGAAGATTGAATATATTATCCATGAATATTTGAGCCATTGTGGATGCAGTGAATGGGTGTTGAAGAGCATAGAAATGACCATATTTGGAAAGATGATCGACAACCACCATGATGACTGAATTATTTCCTGATTTAGGTAAGCCAACAATGAAATCCATATAAATATTTCTCCAAACTAAAAGGGGGATCAGAAGTGGTTGGAGTGTGTCTGTAGCTTTGAGTGTTTCTCTCCCTTGTTGCGTTGATGGAACTCACATTCAACCACAAAGGTGTGAATGTCTTGTTTCATACCATCCTAGAAAAAATAATGTTTGGCCCATTCATAGGTTTTGGTAAACCATGAATTCCCAATTGTGGGTGAAGCATGAAGCTCAGAAAGAATTGTCGATTTAATTCATGACCTTTTGATTAAATACAAATGACCTGTGTATAAAATCTCTTCATTGTGACAAGAGTACCATGGAGAAGCTAGATAATTGTGTTGCAATTGGTGGTTCATTTTAGAAATTTTGGGGTCTTGCAGCCATTCCTAACGAATATCTTGGAGCCAATCTGGTACAATGAAGGAGAGGGAGAAAAGGGACCCATATTCTTCATACTTCCTAGAAAGAGCATCAACAACTACATTTCCTTTCCCTTCTTGTTAACGATCTCATAATCATAGACAAATAGCTTGGTCACCCATTTTTGTTTCTCCGGGCATGAAATTCGTTGTTCTATAAAATACTTGAGACTCTAATGATCAGTTTTAATTTGGAAGTGTTGTCCCAATAGATAAGGATGCCAGCGATTGACATCATGTACAATAGATAACATTTATTTTTCATAAATGGATTGGCCCAAATGTCTCTCTGAAAGTTGTTTGCTAGTGAAGGCCAGAGGTCTGCCATCTTTCATGAGGATGGCCCCAATTCCTTTCCCGGAAACATCACATTCCAATACGAAAGTATTTGTGACGTCTGGAAGTGCTAGGACAAGGGTCGAGCACATAGCATATTTCAAGGCTTGGAAGGAGTGATCAATAGTAGGATTCCCAGTGAAATCATTATTTTTAAGGAGACTAGTGAGAGGAGATGCAATTTTTCTATAATTTCAAACAAACTTCTGATAATATCTCGTTAAACCCAGAAAACTATGCAAGCTCTTAAGAGTTTTAGGGAGAGGCCAATCCTTCATAGTTTCAATTTTATTAGGATCCACCTGTACACCATCCTTGCCGATAATATGACCTAGGTACTCCACTTTTGAGGCTCCAAAGGCACAATTATATTGTTTGAGGAAAATTTGGTGCTTAGAGAGTATATTGAGAACTTGATCCACATGGAGGAGATGGGATGTCCAAGTTTTACTATAGATGAGAATAACATCAAAGAAAACTAAGACAAAACGATGGATAAAGAGATGGAAGACATGATTCATAGGACTTTGGAATGTGGAGGGAGAATTACACAGGATAAAGGGAATTACCAAGAACTCATAGTGACCATCATGAGTTCGAAATGCAGTCTTGGGAATGTCTTGTTATCTCATATAGATCTAGTGGTAGCCAGAACGTAGATAAATTTTGGTGAAGTATTGAGCACCACTCAATTCATCCAATAGGTCATCAATGACAGGAATGGGGAATTTTTCTTTGATTGTGAGTTTTTTGAGGGCGCAAAAGTAAGGACACATTCACCAAGTACCTTATTTCATGAGTACCATGACCACAAGGGAAGAATAGGGGTTGGTACTAGAAGAAATAACACCCGCTTCTAGAAATTCATGAACAATTTTATCAATTTCATTCTTCTTGGAAAAGGGTTGATGATAAGCGATAACATTGGGAGGAAGACTTCCTGGTATTAGAGGAATGGAATGATCATGGATGCCACATGAAGGGGGAATTTCCTTGGGAGTGGTAAAAACAACTTGGTGTCAGGAAAGGATAGATTGGAGGTCGAGATGAACATAGGGTGTCTCAATGGTGTGAATGGAGTGGAGTTGGGAAATAATTCTATAATGACCCTTTTTGAGGAGATTTTCCATTCTATGGAAATTGATGATCTCAGGGGAGCCTGTGGTGATGCCTTGGAACCTATATTGTTTTCCCTCCTGTTGGAATTTCATGGTTAATTCTTTAAAATCCATGAGAATGTGGTCGAGAGTACCTAACCATTCGACCCTAAGAACAATGTGAGAACCACATGTCTATAGTAAACATACAGGATTTTAGGTTATACTAACCAATTTGGAGCTACACATTTCATAACATCCCCCACATTTCATGGAACCTCCATTGGCAAACATGATTTGAAAATTATTAATGGAACTTATGTAACAATTGACTTCTTTGGAAATGTGACGATGAATAAATTTATGGGTGATACAATTGTCCACAAGGATGATGACTTTCCAATTCTTAATGTAATCAATAAACTTGAGGGTCTGGGGAGTAGCAAGGCCAGTGAGGGAATTAAGTGAAATCATCGGTTCAAATTATGGTGGATCCGAGGGTGGGGTCATATCATATGGAGGTGGTAGCACATCCACAGGTGAAACAACTTCTTGTTCTTGAGAAGCATCCTCATTCATGGCCATAAAAAGATTATATTCCTTACACTTGTGCCCAAAAAAATATTTTTCATCACAATTATAACAAAGACCCTTGAGTTGGCATTCAACCGTTTCATCTTGGGTTAATTTTTGGATCTTGAGGGGATTTGCATGAGGGATGAGATTGGTGGGTTTAGGGCGAGGAAGAAAGAATGGTTTTCAGATATGGGAGGAGACAATATGTTGTTATTCCTTGGTTGTTGAGTATCTTCCAACCAAGTCTGGGGGCGTGCCATGAGAACATGGGAACAAATTTCATATTTTAGGCCACTAATAAAACATTCCTTGAATAATCCATCCGACATTCCTTTCATTCTGAAATCCAAGTGCTCAAATGATGTGAGAAAGTATTCCATGGTCCTGGACTACTTCAACTTGTTCAAACATCCTAAATGGTGGGTGTCAGAGTCAAAGTGTTCATAAATCTCTACAACAAACTATGTCCAAAAAACATACCCTTGGTGTGCCTTTCTACACCATTTTCACCATTTCCATCGTTCCTGATCCAAATGTAGGATGCCATAATGAATCTTGGCTAAATTAACAATAATTCCATGCAAAGAGGAATAATGTTCCATTTGAGTGACCCATCCTGTGGGATCCGGGCCATCAAGTTTTTCCACAATTCTGGGAAGGTGTAGGTCTCGAGGAAGGTGGGTTGAATGAGGACCTTGGTAATGTGAAGAGTCATGGTCTTCCTAATAGGATGGTTGTTAGGAAGAGGAAGGGTTCAGGGAACGCCCTATAAATTGGTCAAGTGTGTCTTTTATGTCTTTGATGTGGGCACATTGGACCTAGAGGGATTGAATAGAGTAATTGAGCATGCTAATGTTGGAATTGAGATTCTTGATGTCCTCCTTGTTTTGGACGTTGTCAACAATCAATGTATTGAATTCTTGGGCGCAGGTGGTGGCCATTTGGATAGATGGTGAATAAGGGTGTTGGGAAGGGTGGGTTGGACCACTTATAAGAATGGTGACAAGTAATAGGTAACACAATGATTAGGGTGAAAAGGGGAATCCAATGGGATAAGGTGCAAATTGTAAGTTTTAAACCTGCGAAGTAAAGCAATGCATATATATTCTTAAGCAATACAGAAATTAATCAATGGCTCATACACAGAATACACTGAGATCTTTACCGGAAACCCTCAACCGGGAAAACCTTTCTTTTTTCATTATATCGAATTTCACCATTCACCATACAATATATACAATGTTTTTAGGTATTCCGTAGATACCAAAACCCTAATACCTTAATCTGGGATTAATTTACAAATCAGCTAAAAATAGCAAAATCTGCTAAAAATAGCAGTCGTCGTATCTGACGCACCCAGACACACACACATGAAAAGAATATAACACATACCCAACACAAATAAGGGTGTTGGGAAAGGGGCCAGGTCCACTAAAAACATTGTATTAAAAATGATAGGTCCCGAGTGTTGTTGTCAATGGCACTTTAGTAGTCAGGTAGTCGATCGATTTATTTGTGAAGGGCTTTAGGATATCTAGGTCAATATATATATAGTGTTGTCTAATGTGCTACCACTCGAAGGGGTACCAATATGGGCTAGAAGGGTGGCCAACTATGTGTGCTTAAGTACCACTTGTAGTTCCCGCATGTATGCTTCCTCGACCGTGGATTTATGCACTGAATGAAAAATCTCTATAGCTTTAATATGTCAAAATATGTCTCTGCCCTAAAAACAATAACCCACAATTTTATGCCAAGGAAAGTTCCTCGATACCACTTGTAAGGTACCATATCTATTATAATAGTTGAAAACAAAATACTGCAAAGAATAACAACGGAACAACAAAATATATGAAACCATAGCACCCAAATAATACCTTTATTAATAGGAAACAATGTTCACTTGCCTCTTTGAGGGGGAAACCTCTAGCAAAGCATCGATCTATTACAATAATTCTCAAGAAAATACTTCTCATACCCTCGTCTCCTATTTATACTAAATATATCTACCCAAAATAACAATCTAGCAGGGATGATTTGAAGGATGGAAATTTATTTTAAAATCTAGAAACCTTGGTGAATCTTACTAATCCTTCATATCCCAACTATAAAATGTTTGGCGATATTTTTGTAAAAATATTCAAATTTCTATGGATTTTATATAGTTTGTATATTTTTTTGGCGATTTTAAAGGTAAAATAATTTTATCCTATAGAGTTTTGGAAAATCATTTTTAAAATAGCGAATCAGTTTTTTGGAGAAACCATGGAAAATTAGCCCATGAGTGAAATTTATCCCCTAAAATCATGCCTACAGTGAATCTGGAGGAATATCCTTCTAGAATAAGTTTCTATTAGATCTTCCTACATTTTACTTATTCTTCCTTATTACTAGGCCTTATTAATATCGACCTTTATTACATGGAAAACATATTATTCTACCTATGTAAGGGGTTAGGGAGGTTAGGTCCCTAATATATGTTAACTTGTGGCATACTGCGCATAAGGAGATACAATTGGATAACAACATCTCTTTTTACATGTATAAGGAGGTAATTCGACAATGCATTCAAGATACATCATGCATATTACCGTAGGTGGTAGAAGCATACAAGGAAGTTGCATGTTTTAGATAAGGATCCTATTATATGTACATTCAATCAAAGAGGGACCCAACTTAGGAATGCATGACCACAAGATACAAGGTGACTGAAGAAGAAATGGGCAATATCATAGAATATTGGGACGCTTGGTGGAAGATCCAAGTGACAGAAATGGAGAAACCAAAGGCACAACACCCAGAAGTAGAAGAAGTAGGAGATGATGAAGAAGAATAAATATGGGGAAACCAA
Organism: Picea engelmannii; assembly: GCA_009831015.1. Taxonomy (NCBI): domain Eukaryota; kingdom Viridiplantae; phylum Streptophyta; class Pinopsida; order Pinales; family Pinaceae; genus Picea; species Picea engelmannii. Next base: position 1,183,057 of record ML776982.1, read on the forward strand.
GGAAAGGGCACATGTGACACACAAAAGACTATATTGTAGTCGAGAGAGAAGAGGAAAGACATAGACAAGGGGAAAGTAGTCCAACATCACAAAAAATGAAATATGTGAGGGAAACAACCATTCAATATTTAACAGATGATGAATTAGATAATATCATAGATCAAGAAAAGGAGGTTACTAAGGAATATTTTGAGCAAGCATCACATAATAAATAAGAAAGGCACTTGGATGTGCAAGCGTAGATTGTCGCGTTGCAACATATTTTGGAGACAACCAAGATAATTCCAAAGCAGATAGAGAGTATGGTGAAGACCAAAAAGTTGCAATCGATGACATATCAACCATATGTAGCATTAGGAGGGTGTTGGGTGATGAATTTATCAACAGAATCATTAGAATTCCCCTCAACGGAGATTTAGGAGCAAGCACAAGCATTAAGTCATATTGACTTAGGTTTTTCATAGTTTCCAATGAATGTATAAAAGAGTTTGCAAACAAATGTTACAAATGAGATCAATTTGCGTGCAAAATAGATGGAAATGGAATTTATTAAAGTGACAAATGATAAGGCAGCATTGCATATAGAATATAGCAAAGTTATGATGGAGCAGGATGAGGTTGAACAAAGAGAAAGAAGGTTGAACAAAGCAGTGCAAGAAGTGTACAAGAATTTCTTATAGATACCAATGGAAGTTGAAACTCCAATAGAATAACAAGTGTCAAAGATTATCTAAGACATTCAGGGCTTCCACATGAATATCTTAGAATTAGAATCATGCACGATGTTAGGCACTCCACCGGAGGAAATAGATCAAAGGGATAGTACGGTGACAGAAACCATAGAGAACATCATAAGTATGGAAGAAAAGTGTGCTAAGCTATACGAGGAAAGCACATAGGTATGGAATCAACTGATAGAAGATGCAGAGCTGCAAAAAATTGGGCAAAAGATACATGCTGCACAGGACAAGGCACATAAGTTTAAGAAAGTGATGAGCACCTTACCACCAGTAGAAAATATTGCATCAATAGAAAAAAATAGAAAATTATACTCAGATATGAACCAGATGAGGGTGAAGCAACAATATCACACACAAAAAATTGAAACACTGTAGGAGGAAGCATATCAGGTGAAAAAATAACTAGCAATTGCGCAGTGCATGGTAAAGTAGGTGGTACGAAAAAGTGTATAAACATTGAAGACCCATATTACTGCAAAGACAATCAAGGGAATTGCATAGTAAGAAACACAAGCAAGGTGAAATATCACAACTACAAGGGAAACATTTAAAATGTTCATGGAGACTTGGAATAAATATTGAAGTGGTTCAGGATGAGCCACAAGTGAGAGTTGGGGGCCTGTTGGATAAGGTCATTTGGGACAAGTTTTGGGAATCACACAGAAGAAAATTGCGTGACAAGTTGTCTAAGGAGAAGTGCGTGGAGCGGAAAGGAAGATAATTAACGCATTTTCAGGAATCAGTGTGCGTGGAAGGAAACATTTAGGTAGAATGAGTTAGACCTATTAGTCCATTTTGTAATGAGCTAAGCCCTAATATCATTGTATAAATATGTATGGGTTTTGGGTAGGAGGTAGTTGTCAAGTATGTGATGGATGAGTGATTTTGGAGCTATGTGTGCACTATATGTGTGAACAAATAAGTAATTTTGGGTAGAATTGATGTATCTTATGTGAGAACAGTGTGTACCTATTGTAAATATTGAATATGTATGAATAATATAAGAATCCATCCATTGTGCATGTATCCCAGTTTAGGATGAACCATGCTAAATCTCTATTGTGATGTATCCCAGTGTTATCATGTATGTTATATTGTGATGTGTTCTTTTCTATTTTGTTTATGGCACACATGTTGTATGAATGATTGATATGAATATATTATATGTTGGTTATGTGTACATGTTGAATGATTAAGTAATATGAATATTTCATACATTATCACACTATTATGATTTCACACATAGGGTATATTGCAGGTTGAATGAATGTTAAGTCATATTGAATGTTAGAACGATATCCATTTCCTTCATGACTATGAAATCTTGATTCGTATACTCCCCCTAGGTACATCGGGTGAGACTTCACCTAATTATAGGTGATCCTGAAAGGGTCGGTATATTTAGGGTTTTTCTGGTGATTTAATGTTGAACCTCAGGTTTTTCCACTGCGCGCCAACAAGTCTCTAGGTCCAACTAGTTTTTCCTTGACCATTGTAAATTGTACTTGAAATGTTCCATGAAGTATTCCATACTCTCATCCTCCTTCTGGGTCATTATGAACACATATTATTAACAATCCTTATCATTACAATAGTCCTGGTATTTTTTGAGGAACACCTTTCTCATTTGTGCCCTTGTGGTGAAATTGTTCCTACTAAGTCCCATGAACCATCAGAGGGAAGCATTATTAAGGGTGGTAAGAAAGAGATTTATCTTATGAGTGTTCGAAATGTAATCATAAATTCTACAGAGGACGTCAAATTCAAAAATAAATGTGCTTAGATCCTCGGTAGCTAGACCATGAAATGTTTGTAGCACAGAGTGTGAAATATTCTTCATTTGAGTCACCCCATATGTATTTCTGATTGGGAAGTCGAAGGTGACAACTTATATCTTTACTTTGTGGTTTGTTTCTTCATCCATTCCTCTTATAAATCATAGGAAATTTTCCTCCTAATTCTTTGAGAACTTTGTAGGACTAATTGGATCATGTAGAGTTTCAAAGTCATGGCACGGTCATTCATGTGTTGGAGTCCTCATATAAGAATATTTCTTCCTATACAGAGGATGCATTCTTTGTTGGATGTGATGATTCTATAGATGGAGGTTTAGGATTTTTTTATCCATGGAATTGGCTATTGGCATCAAATAATTGGGTTGGTTGGATCGCTCCCCTCCTTGAGTTTATTTCCCTATATTGTTAGTTTGTGGGATGTTCATCGAAGAACTATTGGATTGAACTTTTGTGTCTCTACTTATTCTCATGAGATTTTGAAAAACATCCTATTTCAACCACAACTAATACTCATGCTAACAAAAACACACCAACTCCAAATTCAACTAAAAAAACAAGAATTAGACTAAAATCACATGAATACAAAAAGAATCCTCCTAGAAAAGTATACTTCTAGAGATAGGGAAGAAAGAAGTTGCATTGTTGACAGTTCCCTAGAAATAGTTCCAAAAGTGAAGAGTCTTTTAATTACCTTTCTAGTTCCTTATGAATACAATTAGAAAGACTATTCATTTAATTGTGAATATGGAATTCGTTTGGAACTTGTGAACTATCATGCATTGTATATGCCAAGAAAAATCATTCAAACATTGTTAGAGATATGTGTTTGTAGCGATATCAAATGATCAGAACAAAGGTTTGAGATATATTTCAACAAAGTCACCAATTATAGAAAAATATTTAACAATCTATGTTATTGCAACTGAGCCTGGAAAATTGAAATAAGTAACAACAAACTAATCTAATTCATCCATCATGGAATCACTTGGTGTTGTGGCCCCAATTGAATGTAATTGAAATAAAAACTAATCTAATTCAGTCGGTCTACAATCCCGTATCAGCCTGGTCTGAATGTAATTGAAAAAGGAAAGATTCTAATCTAGTTGCAAAGAAACACACTTAGTCGACTACTGATTGTAAATGGTGATTGTGCCAAGATATATTCTCTTATTTTCAATATTTCAATTAATATTAAAATATTTGTGCATAAAATATCCTAAATTTATGTTGATTATTTAGAAGTACACAAGATCAAATCAAGAACTAAATCAGATAAACAAATTAGAAATAAACTGAAATAGAGTACTAGTGTTGCAACAAGATGGAAACCATATTTGAATACACGAGAAATTTGTAAATCAATCACAACACAAATTGAATCTACACTACTATAAATAGTACAACAATACCTAAGTAAGGAGGGGGACCTAGCTCCCTATATGAGGAACTGGTAGAGTCCTTCAATCACACACTGAAATTTAGATATTCACGAACACAAAAGAATTGTAGAAGAAACAAAACAATAATTTTATTATCAGAAGAGCATAATTTAGGTTACAATCATTGATTATGTTTACACAAATTGAGATGGGTTCTTATACAATTCGCACCACTCTTTTCTTAGAAACAAATATTTGAGGACATCTAGGAGGATCTACGTTCCTCGACTATTCTCAATTTCATTTCAACAACCTGAATAATATATGTGAAGTGATTTTTCACATGACCCATCATCTTCATTCACTGAAAATGATTTATTGAAGAAGTTGCTTCAGTTGTCCTTGATCCAAAGCCTCTGGCTATGCATTTGTTCTTTTTCAAAAACCTATATGTTTCTAATTTTTCACAATAACATCCTAACTATCCATCTGTAATTTCCCATATGAGGCACTTACCGTTGAATGTGGAAACCACCTCATCATAGTGATCGCATTTGTTAGGATGGGGGTCGTAGTTTCTCATGGCAGCAAAGCTTCGACAATGAGTGTTGCGACAATAGAACTAAATTGTGTTGCATCAATTGTAAACATGTGTTTTAGCAACTAATGTTGCAACAAATGAGAATCATGTTGCAACAACTAGTGTTGCAGTGACTAAAAATCATGTTGCAACAACTAGTGTTATAGCAACTGAAAATCGTGTTGCAACAACTGGAAAACGTGTTGCAACAACAACCAAAAAAGTTTGATGGTGTCAAAAAAATGGCCTAAGAGGTGTTGCAACAACAGATTGGTGTGACAACAACTCTTTCTGCAGTACCTATGATGTTTTCTTAGAACAATGTGTTAACATTCTTCCATTAGTGATCATAAAAGGTTAGTTTTCTCTTAATTACACTAGGAAAACCATTTTCAATGAAATTAGTTATGAGGATACATACTTGAGGATAAATATATCTTTATACTAAAAATTAGGTTGGAAGAATGGGAGAAATTGGGACAAAATAACAAGGTAAAGGTGTGAAAAGGATGGTGTTTCAAACAATTGTCAATATCCAGAAAGTTCCTTGAATAAAGTGTCAAAACAAGTCTTCCCTCCTTCTGCCTTCTCCTAAAAAGAGGAAATGGTCATTGTTAAGGACATAATCTACCTAACCCATAAAGTGGGTAGAATAATATAATTTCTATGTAATAAAGGCCAACGTTAGTAAATAATACCTATGTAATAACATTAACACGTCTATTGTAAGAAGACTTAATAGAAGCTTCCTATTCTAGAAAGATATTCTTCTAGAATGTTCTCTAGAAGATAGAAATAGTATAAATAGGAGTAGAAAGCATGTGAAAGTTTTTCCTTGAGAATTATTTTGTAGTTTAGCTCTATACTATTGGAGGTTTCCCCCTCAAAGAGGAAAGTGGACGTGTTTTTTTATAAATAAAGGTATCATTTCTAGTGTTATTGTTCTCTATATTTTTCTCTTTCTGTTGATATTTTCTTAGAAATTCTATTTTTTCTATGCATAATACATCTATTACCTTACAAGTGGTATAAGAGCACTTTCCTCTACAAAATTTTAGACAAACAAATTCCAGGATAGAGATGCATATTTTTGTCATATTTAAGGCATAATGATCTGTCATTTAGCAAGTAAATATGCATTTGGGGAGGACTGCATGGAAGAAATACAATCGGTTTCATGGGTTACTGGAAACACATTGTTTCACCTTATTAGAAACCTCTGTAACCCCTGTTTCTACCCCTTCGAGTAGTACAACATTAGATAGTACCTATACATTTCCATTCACTCCCACGTACCCTTGGGTATATATGGAGTCCCATAGGTCTCTTAAAAGAAAATATAGATGAGCTTATTAGTATCCTTACTACTATAGTGGCACAATGAATAGTAATTAGGTAGTATGGCTAAGGGTACACTCGAGCCTCCTTAGTTGGTTCCCTGAGATATTGGTACAAGTACTACCATTAGACCTTGTTGGTATATTAGAGAGATATAACAAAGGGAAAACCATTTTCTATAGGAACCATCAAAACCATAACCCTTGTTGCTGGAATAGAACAGAACAAACATAAAAGGGGAAATTATTCCTCTCAACATTGCCTCCTCCATCCAGGTTTTGAAATTATAGTGATTCCACCGACAATTTTATTGATAACCTATCCCACTAGATTTATTTATTTGCACTGTTAACCATGGTACCCATCACTTATAATCCTTTTTTGCATGGACCCACTCACCCTCCTCAAAACCATTATTTGGGACCTATTACATTACCTTTTCTCCTCACACTAATTGTAGTGGTACCCTTCACCCATAACATTTTTATGTGCAAACCCACCTTCCCACTTATTGATTTATTAATTCCCAAATGGCCACCACACGCAACCAAGAAATCCTTTCCTTTCAAACCAACAACAACCATAACAAGACTAACATCTAGAACATGAATTCTGAAATTTCTTTCATTAATTCCAAATTTGAGTCCCTCACTACCCGATTTGACTCCCTCTCAACCAATTTAAAACAATGGATGATCCAATCTCAAGGACCTACCTCCTTTGACCAAACTTCACACCTAGAAGGAGATGACTCCTCCCATACCATGGCCTTTCATTCCAACCTCTTTCGTTGTGACCTTCATCTTCCCAAATTTGATGTGAATAAATTTTATGGCTCAAACCCCATAGGTTGGGTTACTCAAATGGAACATTATTTCTCCTTGCATGGAATTATGGATGATTTGGCCAAAATTTGTATCGATGTCCTTTATTTGGAT
>ML776982.1:1189927-1205112 GCA_009831015.1 Picea engelmannii
GCCTGCATCTCCACGAGTACACCCAGTTTTCCATGTTTCATGCTTAAAGAAGGTTATAGGTGACAATATCCCAATTCAAACTATATTTATAGAACTTGATGAGGAAGGAAAAATCATATTGGACCCTGAAGCCATCACTAACATAAGAATTCTCCAAATGAGGAATAGATCCATTTCAGAGTATCTCATTAAATGAAGGAAAATATTGGCTGAAGATTCCACTTGGGAAGACTAGTATTTTATACAGAAGCATCAAGAGTTACTCAAGCATTGCAGAAAACACTTGTCTCAAGGGGAGGGGCATGTTAATCCCTAACTAGTGGAACATTACCCCTTAATTTGGGCATATTACATTAGTAATGTTATTTTATTTATGTCATCTTGGGCCCATTAGTTTTAATTGTACCTCCTAGTCTCCTATATATACCAATGAGACATTTTCATTTGGAATCATCATGTATTTGGACATTTATGTGGTGTATAAAGAGGTTTCCCCCTCGAAGAGACTTATTATCTGAATTTCTCTCTTTTTCAAGGTGTTGAGTACTTATTTTGAGGTTTTTCTATGCTATGTTGATATTTGGTTCTTAACACCTAAGGATATTATTGAAATTGTTGTATTCAGAGAGAAAGATCGGGGTCTTGGAACCATTCTTGGAAAATGGATTGTAACCAATCTACTAGAATGAAAGAGAGGGGAAACAAGGACCGTCCTTCTTAATATTTCCTTGAAAGAGCATCGACAACCACTTTTTCTTTTCCCTTCTTCTAAATTATCTCAGAATCATAATGATGCAAGAGAATCGCTCCAAGCCAGCTATGCGCCAGCCAACCAGCACATCAAGCGTGCATTCAATGGAGAAGAGAGGCACAGTCTTCTCGTTTTTCAAATTTTGAAAATTGTATTAAATGTTGTAAGGCTGGTAGAGCCAAAAGCCATGCATGTGCGTAGGCTTTAGATAAAGGTTGCCTTAAATGGTTGTAAGGATGAGATTGAGATCTGATTCGAACTAGACAGCCATTCAATGAAATTGAATGTAAATTAATGAGAGTTGGTGAGATGGAAGGAAGAGCTCAAGGAGCCCCCTTTTGTAAAAAGATTTGTTGTATCTGTAGGGTGAGTCGGTAAAGTCTATAGAGTCGACAGAGAGAAAGAGAAGATAGAGAAAAGAGAGGGAGATGAGACTCTGTTGTAGTCTGAACTCAAACACATTGTAATTAGAGATTGATGTTAATACAAAGAAGTTTATCTTGCATATGTGTTTTCTATGTGTTTATGTGTCTTTTATGAATTTTGTGTGTTCATTCATGCTGTAGATGTATGTTAAGTTCCATCTGCAGGAGATAGGTAGATTTTCCTATCTGTGAGTTCTTTGTTTTCAGTTTTGGGTTCTTTGAGGCTTCATGAAAGCGGTTGCATGACATAATATTGTGGGTTCTGCAAGCCAGTGCAAGGAGTGAACTTCTAAATTCTGCGGAGTTCAGACATAGACATGCCAGAAGGGCACACCAATTGAAGTCATTGACTCAAGGAGGAGGCCTCAAGTTTTCTGAACACCTTGAAGGAAGAACTGTGCAGAGGAGGGCACAAGGAAGACAAAATTTTTGTGAATGCTATGGAAGCTCTGCCAGAAGGGCATTGAGCAATGCAAGAGTGCACAGAGAGAACTCTATTTTGAGATCAGTGAGAAGACAGAGTTGTTGAATACTCTATTTTTTCAGAAAGGAGTGCTTGAACAAGAGGCTTCCAAGAGGGCATCAATCTCCACTTGAAGGAGAAGGCAAGGGATGAATCCCTCAGAGGTTCGAGCAAGAAAAGCTTAGGACGGATAACACAGTTGTGTGCAGGGACCCTGCAAGGAGTGCAGAGGTTGAGAAACCTTTCGAGGTTTCACAGTCGATAAATCTCAGGAGGAGGAACACCTCTTAGAATACAGGCGGGAGCCAAGGTTACAGGCTTCACAATAGAGACAAAGGTCGAGGCCTTTTGGAGCAAGAAATCTTCCAAGGGAAAGGAAGAAGGGCATGCTCGAGGAAGAGCACAGCTATCGTTGGATCGGAGGAAGGACGAGATCTGGGTCGTTGAAGTCTATGTCTAGACACACACAAGAAAGAGCACAAGGAAGAGAAAGAGATCTGGGCCATTAGATCTAGTGCAAAGGACCGATAGCCATCAGATCCGGAGGAATGCGCATGGAGTTTAACCTCTGGGAGGTCGTGCAGGAGAGTAGCTGAAACGGACGGTGGAGACACTTCAAGGGAGAAGTGTCGAGTTGTCATGGGCCATTGGATCTTGTAGAGCAGCGAGGGGATTAAGGTTGAGTATCTTCCGATACTCTAAAGCACATGATGAATAGAGATCGTTAGATCTGGATCAACGACAACCATTTATCTCATACAAGAAATCTCAAATTTGGGTATCGCGAGATGGGAGGCGGAGTTCTTTGTGCTACAAAGTCTCAAGTCGTGAGATCGCGATTTGACCTAAATCATCGATCGAGGAGGAAGGAGAGCTGTGAGATTTGGCACCTCGCTACATCATGTATCGGGGGTAGAAATAATTTATTTTCGACTGTGAAGTTGCGAAGTTCCGAGCGCCGAGGGCTCGTACGAACATGGGCCACATCCGTTAGGTGGGGACCGCATTGTTGACAGGTGGCACAAACATAGAGCACACAGAAAAGGAGGAAGTGGGTGACAGGTGGTGGACACACATCACCTGGGAAGGAGTCAACCCATTGTTGACTTATCGCATCTCAGAGACTTGCAAAGGAGGAGCACGAGGGCTCAACACTCCAACTTGTGAAGTTGCAAGTTACGAGGGGTGCTAGAGCTAGGCCCTAGCCTAGGTCACATGTAGAAGGTGGTAACAAGGAGGAGCCATACCCGTATCGCATTCTCGGGTATTGGCATTTGGAGAAAGAGGAGTCAAGATCATTGACTCACGAACTTGTGAGCTGTGAGAGGCGCTTGTGCTAAGGCCTGATTGTGGTCTCATGGAGATGTGAGGCTCGCGCTTGGTGTTAAGTTGCGCAATGCAGGTTTTCACGAAGGACTTGTGGATTTCGTTGAAGGTTCCATTAGGGATCCAAAGGAGTCGCTTCGGCTCGAGGTGAATTTAGAACAATCCTGAGCAGATCTTGGCCTGAGGTTCGGGGGTCACACATTCATCACATAACCAAAAATATCGGTCACCCATTTGTATTTTTGAGGGAATGAAATTGTTTATTCCATAAAATACGTGAGGATATGATGATCAATTTTAATTTTGAAGCATTTCCCACAAAAATAAGGATGCCAAAGATCCAATGCATGAAAAATAGCCAACACATCCTTTTCATAGAAGGATTTTCCAAAATTTCACTCAAAGAGTTGTTTACTAGTGAAATCTAAAGGTCCTCCATCTTGCATGAGGACTACCCCAATTCCTTTCCTTAAAGCATCTCATTCCATGAAAAAATTCTCTGTGAAGTTGGGAATTGTTAGAACAGGATTCATGCACATAGCTTCTTTCAAGGCTTGGAAGGATTGATCCATTGATGGATTCCAATTGAAATACTTATTTTTAAAGAGACAAGTGAGGGGAGACACAATATTTCCATAATTATGAACAAACTTGTGACAATATCTCATTAAACCAAGGAAACCTCACAAATTTTTAAGAGTTTATGACAAGGCCAATCCTTCATAGCTACGATTTTATGAGGATCCACATGGACACCATACTTACCAAGAATATGGACCAGGTATTCTACTTTGGGACCCCCAAAACAACATTTAAACTATTTGAGGAAGATTTTGTGTTGATATAATAAGTGTAATATTTGATCTACATGGGCCAGATGGGATTGCCAAGTTTTACTTGATATCATAAAAAAACAACTAAGAAAAATGATGGAGGAAGGGGAAGAACACATGATTCATGAGAATTTTAAAGGTGGAGGGTGTGTTACATAGACCAAAGGGAATGGCCAAGAACTCATAATGTTCCTCATGAGTTCAAAATTCAGCTTTGGGGATATCGGCCTCTTTCATATGTATCTAGTGGTAACCGGATCGTAGATCAAGTTTGATAAAGAATTGAGCACCACTCAACTCATCCAAAAGGTCATAAATGATATGAATGGGGAATTTATATTTGATGGTAACTTTGTTGAGGGATCTAAAATATAGACACATGCACCATGTTCCTTATTACTTGAGTACCATGAAAACATGAGAAGAATAAGGGCTACTGTTAGGATGGATAAAACCTGCCACTAGTAATTACTAAACAATTTTCTCAATTTCATTCTTTTTGGAAAATAGGTGACAATAAGGATGAACATTGGGAGGAAGAATTCCAGGAACAAGGGGAATGGAATCATCATGGACACCATGGGAAGGGGGAATTCCTTGTGGTTTTTCAAAAATAGATTGTTTTCTGGAGAGAAGTGACAATATATCGGGATGAATAATAGAGGAGTGGGTCTCAATTATTTGAATGGCATGGAGTTGTGCGATAATAACATAGTGACCTTTTTTGAGTAGTTTCTCCATTCAATGGGAACTGATGATATCAAGGGATCCTACCATGATGCCTTGGAACTAATATTATTTTCGATCCTATTAGAAGTGCATGGTTAAATCCTTGAAATCCATGATGATGGGGCCCAGTGTGTACAACTATTTAATAATGAGGACAATGTTGCAACCACCAATGTCAATAGAAAACATATGATATTTCAAGTGGTAATGACCAATTTGCAGGCACAAATTTTCACAACACCCCCCACATTTCATGGAACCACCATCGACAATCATGATTTGAAAATTATTGACAACATGGATATAACACATGGTATTTTGGGAAATGTAGCGATGAATAAAATTGTGGGTGTTTCCACTGTCGATTAGGATGATAAATTTTCTATTCTTGATGTATCTGATTAATTTAAGGGTTTTAGGAACAAAGATGCATGTGAGGGAATTCATGGAGATAAGTGGTTCAACTTTTTGGGGATCATAGGGTGGGGTATTATCATATCCTTGGGGTATATCTTCGGGAGGGGAATCATCGACATCCTCTTCAAAAAATTCCTCAAACATTTCCATAAAAATATTTTTCTCCTTATAGTTGTGCCCCATAAAATATTTTTCATCACAATTATATAAAAGGCGCTTCAGTTAGTGTTCAACCATTTATGCTTTGGTTAATTTGTGGACCTTAAGAGTAGAGGAAGGAGGGGTAGGAGTGGTGGGTTGGGGAATAAATGAGGTTTTTCATTTTGGGAAGAGCGTACTTTTTGTGATTCCTTGGCTCAATGAGTTGCTTCAATCCAAGTATGGGGGTGAGCCATTAGGATATGGGATCAAATGTCATATTTAAGGCCACTAATAAATAATTCATGAAAGTTGTTTCATGTGTGTTGTCTATTCTAAAATCCATGTGCTCAAAAGTGGAAATATATTCTTCCATTATACCATACTGTCTCAACTTGGTCAAGTGAACCAAATGATGGGCGTTAGTGACAAATCATTCATAGAGGTTGGCCATAAACTAGGTCCAAGAAATATACCCTTGGCATTAAATTTTATGAAATTTCCACCATTTCTAGCATTCACAATCCAAATAAAGGACATCGATACAAATTTTGGCCAAATCATCCATAATTCCATGCAAGGAGAAATAATGTTCCATTTGAGTAACCCAACCTATGGGGTTTGAGCCATAAAATTTATTCACATCAAATTTGGGAAGATGAAGGTCACAACGAAAGAGGTTGGAATGAAAGGCCATGGTATGGGAGGAGTCATCTCCTTCTAGGTGTGAAGTTTGGTCAAAGGAGGTAGGTCCTTGAGATTGGATCATCCATTGTTTTAAATTGGTTGAGAGGGAGTCAAATCGGGTAGTGAGGGACTCAAATTTGGAATTAATGAAAGAAATTTCAGAATTCATGTTCTAGATGTTAGTCTTGTTATGGTTGTTGTTGGTTTGAAAGGAAAGGATTTCTTGGTTGCGTGTGGTGGCCATTTGGGAATTAATAAATCAATAAGTGGGAAGGTGGGTTTGCACATAAAAATGTTATGGGTGAAGGGTACCACTACAATTAGTGTGAGGAGAAAAGGTAATGTAATAGGTCCCAAATAATGGTTTTGAGGAGGGTGAGTGGGTCCATGCAAAAAAGGATTATAAGTGATGGGTACCATGGTTAACAGTGCAAATAAATAAATCTAGTGGGATAGGTTATCAATAAAATTGTCGGTGGAATCACTATAATTTCAAAACCTGGATGGAGGAGGCAATGTTGAGAGGAATAATTTCCCCTTTTATGTTTGTTCTGTTCTATTCCAGCAACAAGGGTTATGGTTTTGATGGTTCCTATAGAAAATGGTTTTCCCTTTGTTATATCTCTCTAATATACCAACAAGGTCTAATGGTAGTACTTGTACCAATATCTCAGGGAACCAACTAAGGAGGCTCGAGTGTACCCTTAGCCATACTACCTAATTACTATTCATTGTGCCACTATAGTAGTAAGGATACTAATAAGCTCATCTATATTTTCTTTTAAGAGACCTATGGGACTCCATATATACCCAAGGGTACGTGGGAGTGAATGGAAATGTATAGGTACTATCTAATGTTGTACTACTCGAAGGGGTAGAAACAGGGGTTACAGAGGTTTCTAATAAGGTGAAACAATGTGTTTCCAGTAACCCATGAAACCGATTGTATTTCTTCCATGCAGTCCTCCCCAAATGCATATTTACTTGCTAAATGACAGATCATTATGCCTTAAATATGACAAAAATATGCATCTCTATCCTGGAATTTGTTTGTCTAAAATTTTGTAGAGGAAAGTGCTCTTATACCACTTGTAAGGTAATAGATGTATTATGCATAGAAAAAATAGAATTTCTAAGAAAATATCAACAGAAAGAGAAAAATATAGAGAACAATAACACTAGAAATGATACCTTTATTTATAAAAAAACACGTCCACTTTCCTCTTTGAGGGGGAAACCTCCAATAGTATAGAGCTAAACTACAAAATAATTCTCAAGGAAAAACTTTCACATGCTTTCTACTCCTATTTATACTATTTCTATCTTCTAGAGAACATTCTAGAAGAATATCTTTCTAGAATAGGAAGCTTCTATTAAGTCTTCTTACAATAGACGTGTTAATGTTATTACATAGGTATTATTTACTAACGTTGGCCTTTATTACATAGAAATTATATTATTCTACCCACTTTATGGGTTAGGTAGATTATGTCCTTAACAATGACCATTTCCTCTTTTTAGGAGAAGGCAGAAGGAGGGAAGACTTGTTTTGACACTTTATTCAAGGAACTTTCTGGATATTGACAATTGTTTGAAACACCATCCTTTTCACACCTTTACCTTGTTATTTTGTCCCAATTTCTCCCATTCTTCCAACCTAATTTTTAGTATAAAGATATATTTATCCTCAAGTATGTATCCTCATAACTAATTTCATTGAAAATGGTTTTCCTAGTGTAATTAAGAGAAAACTAACCTTTTATGATCACTAATGGAAGAATGTTAACACATTGTTCTAAGAAAACATCATAGGTACTGCAGAAAGAGTTGTTGTCACACCAATCTGTTGTTGCAACACCTCTTAGGCCATTTTTTTGACACCATCAAACTTTTTTGGTTGTTGTTGCAACACGTTTTCCAGTTGTTGCAACACGATTTTCAGTTGCTATAACACTAGTTGTTGCAACATGATTTTTAGTCACTGCAACACTAGTTGTTGCAACATGATTCTCATTTGTTGCAACATTAGTTGCTAAAACACATGTTTACAATTGATGCAACACAATTTAGTTCTATTGTCGCAACACTCATTGTCGAAGCTTTGCTGCCATGAGAAACTACGACCCCCATCCTAACAAATGCGATCACTATGATGAGGTGGTTTCCACATTCAACGGTAAGTGCCTCATATGGGAAATTACAGATGGATAGTTAGGATGTTATTGTGAAAAATTAGAAACATATAGGTTTTTGAAAAAGAACAAATGCATAGCCAGAGGCTTTGGATCAAGGACAACTGAAGCAACTTCTTCAATAAATCATTTTCAGTGAATGAAGATGATGGGTCATGTGAAAAATCACTTCACATATATTATTCAGGTTGTTGAAATGAAATTGAGAATAGTCGAGGAACGTAGATCCTCCTAGATGTCCTCAAATATTTGTTTCTAAGAAAAGAGTGGTGCGAATTGTATAAGAACCCATCTCAATTTGTGTAAACATAATCAATGATTGTAACCTAAATTATGCTCTTCTGATAATAAAATTATTGTTTTGTTTCTTCTACAATTCTTTTGTGTTCGTGAATATCTAAATTTCAGTGTGTGATTGAAGGACTCTACCAGTTCCTCATATAGGGAGCTAGGTCCCCCTCCTTACTTAGGTATTGTTGTACTATTTATAGTAGTGTAGATTCAATTTGTGTTGTGATTGATTTACAAATTTCTCGTGTATTCAAATATGGTTTCCATCTTGTTGCAACACTAGTACTCTATTTCAGTTTATTTCTAATTTGTTTATCTGATTTAGTTCTTGATTTGATCTTGTGTACTTCTAAATAATCAACATAAATTTAGGATATTTTATGCACAAATATTTTAATATTAATTGAAATATTGAAAATAAGAGAATATATCTTGGCACAATCACCATTTACAATCAGTAGTCGACTAAGTGTGTTTCTTTGCAACTAGATTAGAATCTTTCCTTTTTCAATTACATTCAGACCAGGCTGATACGGGATTGTAGACCGACTGAATTAGATTAGTTTTTATTTCAATTACATTCAATTGGGGCCACAACACCAAGTGATTCCATGATGGATGAATTAGATTAGTTTGTTGTTACTTATTTCAATTTTCCAGGCTCAGTTGCAATAACATAGATTGTTAAATATTTTTCTATAATTGGTGACTTTGTTGAAATATATCTCAAACCTTTGTTCTGATCATTTGATATCGCTACAAACACATATCTCTAACAATGTTTGAATGATTTTTCTTGGCATATACAATGCATGATAGTTCACAAGTTCCAAACGAATTCCATATTCACAATTAAATGAATAGTCTTTCTAATTGTATTCATAAGGAACTAGAAAGGTAATTAAAAGACTCTTCACTTTTGGAACTATTTCTAGGGAACTGTCAACAATGCAACTTCTTTCTTCCCTATCTCTAGAAGTATACTTTTCTAGGAGGATTCTTTTTGTATTCATGTGATTTTAGTCTAATTCTTGTTTTTTTAGTTGAATTTGGAGTTGGTGTGTTTTTGTTAGCATGAGTATTAGTTGTGGTTGAAATAGGATGTTTTTCAAAATCTCATGAGAATAAGTAGAGACACAAAAGTTCAATCCAATAGTTCTTCGATGAACATCCCACAAACTAACAATATAGGGAAATAAACTCAAGGAGGGGAGCGATCCAACCAACCCAATTATTTGATGCCAATAGCCAATTCCATGGATAAAAAAATCCTAAACCTCCATCTATAGAATCATCACATCCAACAAAGAATGCATCCTCTGTATAGGAAGAAATATTCTTATATGAGGACTCCAACACATGAATGACCGTGCCATGACTTTGAAACTCTACATGATCCAATTAGTCCTACAAAGTTCTCAAAGAATTAGGAGGAAAATTTCCTATGATTTATAAGAGGAATGGATGAAGAAACAAACCACAAAGTAAAGATATAAGTTGTCACCTTCGACTTCCCAATCAGAAATACATATGGGGTGACTCAAATGAAGAATATTTCACACTCTGTGCTACAAACATTTCATGGTCTAGCTACCGAGGATCTAAGCACATTTATTTTTGAATTTGACGTCCTCTGTAGAATTTATGATTACATTTCGAACACTCATAAGATAAATCTCTTTCTTACCACCCTTAATAATGCTTCCCTCTGATGGTTCATGGGACTTAGTAGGAACAATTTCACCACAAGGGCACAAATGAGAAAGGTGTTCCTCAAAAAATACCAGGACTATTGTAATGATAAGGATTGTTAATAATATGTGTTCATAATGACCCAGAAGGAGGATGAGAGTATGGAATACTTCATGGAACATTTCAAGTACAATTTACAATGGTCAAGGAAAAACTAGTTGGACCTAGAGACTTGTTGGCGCGCAGTGGAAAAACCTGAGGTTCAACATTAAATCACCAGAAAAACCCTAAATATACCGACCCTTTCAGGATCACCTATAATTAGGTGAAGTCTCACCCGATGTACCTAGGGGGAGTATACGAATCAAGATTTCATAGTCATGAAGGAAATGGATATCGTTCTAACATTCAATATGACTTAACATTCATTCAACCTGCAATATACCCTATGTGTGAAATCATAATAGTGTGATAATGTATGAAATATTCATATTACTTAATCATTCAACATGTACACATAACCAACATATAATATATTCATATCAATCATTCATACAACATGTGTGCCATAAACAAAATAGAAAAGAACACATCACAATATAACATACATGATAACACTGGGATACATCACAATAGAGATTTAGCATGGTTCATCCTAAACTGGGATACATGCACAATGGATGGATTCTTATATTATTCATACATATTCAATATTTACAATAGGTACACACTGTTCTCACATAAGATACATCAATTCTACCCAAAATTACTTATTTGTTCACACATATAGTGCACACATAGCTCCAAAATCACTCATCCATCACATACTTGACAACTACCTCCTACCCAAAACCCATACATATTTATACAATGATATTAGGGCTTAGCTCATTACAAAATGGACTAATAGGTCTAACTCATTCTACCTAAATGTTTCCTTCCACGCACACTGATTCCTGAAAATGCGTTAATTATCTTCCTTTCCGCTCCACGCACTTCTCCTTAGACAACTTGTCACGCAATTTTCTTCTGTGTGATTCCCAAAACTTGTCCCAAATGACCTTATCCAACAGGCCCCCAACTCTCACTTGTGGCTCATCCTGAACCACTTCAATATTTATTCCAAGTCTCCATGAACATTTTAAATGTTTCCCTTGTAGTTGTGATATTTCACCTTGCTTGTGTTTCTTACTATGCAATTCCCTTGATTGTCTTTGCAGTAATATGGGTCTTCAATGTTTATACACTTTTTCGTACCACCTACTTTACCATGCACTGCGCAATTGCTAGTTATTTTTTCACCTGATATGCTTCCTCCTACAGTGTTTCAATTTTTTGTGTGTGATATTGTTGCTTCACCCTCATCTGGTTCATATCTGAGTATAATTTTCTATTTTTTTCTATTGATGCAATATTTTCTACTGGTGGTAAGGTGCTCATCACTTTCTTAAACTTATGTGCCTTGTCCTGTGCAGCATGTATCTTTTGCCCAATTTTTTGCAGCTCTGCATCTTCTATCAGTTGATTCCATACCTATGTGCTTTCCTCGTATAGCTTAGCACACTTTTCTTCCATACTTATGATGTTCTCTATGGTTTCTGTCACCGTACTATCCCTTTGATCTATTTCCTCCGGTGGAGTGCCTAACATCGTGCATGATTCTAATTCTAAGATATTCATGTGGAAGCCCTGAATGTCTTAGATAATCTTTGACACTTGTTATTCTATTGGAGTTTCAACTTCCATTGGTATCTATAAGAAATTCTTGTACACTTCTTGCACTGCTTTGTTCAACCTTCTTTCTCTTTGTTCAACCTCATCCTGCTCCATCATAACTTTGCTATATTCTATATGCAATGCTGCCTTATCATTTGTCACTTTAATAAATTCCATTTCCATCTATTTTGCACGCAAATTGATCTCATTTGTAACATTTGTTTGCAAACTCTTTTATACATTCATTGGAAACTATGAAAAACCTAAGTCAATATGACTTAATGCTTGTGCTTGCTCCTAAATCTCCGTTGAGGGGAATTCTAATGATTCTGTTGATAAATTCATCACCCAACACCCTCCTAATGCTACATATGGTTGATATGTCATCGATTGCAACTTTTTGGTCTTCACCATACTCTCTATCTGCTTTGGAATTATCTTGGTTGTCTCCAAAATATGTTGCAACGCGACAATCTACGCTTGCACATCCAAGTGCCTTTCTTATTTATTATGTGATGCTTGCTCAAAATATTCCTTAGTAACCTCCTTTTCTTGATCTATGATATTATCTAATTCATCATCTGTTAAATATTGAATGGTTGTTTCCCTCACATATTTCATTTTTTGTGATGTTGGACTACTTTCCCCTTGTCTATGTCTTTCCTCTTCTCTCTCGACTACAATATAGTCTTTTGTGTGTCACATGTGCCCTTTCCTTGGTTTCCCCATATTTATTCTTCTTCATCATCTCCTACTTCTTCTACTTCTGGGTGTTGTGCCTTTGGTTTCTCCATTTCTGTCACTTGGATCTTCCACCAAGCGTCCCAATATTCTATGATATTGCCCATTTCTTCTTCAGTCACCTTGTATCTTGTGGTCATGCATTCCTAAGTTGGGTCCCTCTTTGATTGAATGTACATATAATAGGATCCTTATCTAAAACATGCAACTTCCTTGTATGCTTCTACCACCTACGGTAATATGCATGATGTATCTTGAATGCATTGTCGAATTACCTCCTTATACATGTAAAAAGAGATGTTGTTATCCAATTGTATCTCCTTATGCGCAGTATGCCACAAGTTAACATATATTAGGGACCTAACCTCCCTAACCCCTTACATAGGTAGAATAATATGTTTTCCATGTAATAAAGGTCGATATTAATAAGGCCTAGTAATAAGGAAGAATAAGTAAAATGTAGGAAGATCTAATAGAAACTTATTCTAGAAGGATATTCCTCCAGATTCACTGTAGGCATGATTTTAGGGGATAAATTTCACTCATGGGCTAATTTTCCATGGTTTCTCCAAAAAACTGATTCGCTATTTTAAAAATGATTTTCCAAAACTCTATAGGATAAAATTATTTTACCTTTAAAATCGCCAAAAAAATATACAAACTATATAAAATCCATAGAAATTTGAATATTTTTACAAAAATATCGCCAAACATTTTATAGTTGGGATATGAAGGATTAGTAAGATTCACCAAGGTTTCTAGATTTTAAAATAAATTTCCATCCTTCAAATCATCCCTGCTAGATTGTTATTTTGGGTAGATATATTTAGTATAAATAGGAGACGAGGGTATGAGAAGTATTTTCTTGAGAATTATTGTAATAGATCGATGCTTTGCTAGAGGTTTCCCCCTCAAAGAGGCAAGTGAACATTGTTTCCTATTAATAAAGGTATTATTTGGGTGCTATGGTTTCATATATTTTGTTGTTCCGTTGTTATTCTTTGCAGTATTTTGTTTTCAACTATTATAATAGATATGGTACCTTACAAGTGGTATCGAGGAACTTTCCTTGGCATAAAATTGTGGGTTATTGTTTTTAGGGCAGAGACATATTTTGACATATTAAAGCTATAGAGATTTTTCATTCAGTGCATAAATCCACGGTCGAGGAAGCATACATGCGGGAACTACAAGTGGTACTTAAGCACACATAGTTGGCCACCCTTCTAGCCCATATTGGTACCCCTTCGAGTGGTAGCACATTAGACAACACTATATATATATTGACCTAGATATCCTAAAGCCCTTCACAAATAAATCGATCGACTACCTGACTACTAAAGTGCCATTGACAACAACACTCGGGACCTATCA
The DNA here is from genome assembly GCA_009831015.1 of Picea engelmannii. Lineage (NCBI taxonomy): Eukaryota > Viridiplantae > Streptophyta > Pinopsida > Pinales > Pinaceae > Picea > Picea engelmannii. Next base: position 1,203,703 of record ML776982.1, read on the forward strand.
TTTTTAATACAATGTTTTTAGTGGACCTGGCCCCTTTCCCAACACCCTTATTTGTGTTGGGTATGTGTTATATTCTTTTCATGTGTGTGTGTCTGGGTGCGTCAGATACGACGACTGCTATTTTTAGCAGATTTTGCTATTTTTAGCTGATTTGTAAATTAATCCCAGATTAAGGTATTAGGGTTTTGGTATCTACGGAATACCTAAAAACATTGTATATATTGTATGGTGAATGGTGAAATTCGATATAATGAAAAAAGAAAGGTTTTCCCGGTTGAGGGTTTCCGGTAAAGATCTCAGTGTATTCTGTGTATGAGCCATTGATTAATTTCTGTATTGCTTAAGAATATATATGCATTGCTTTACTTCGCAGGTTTAAAACTTACAATTTGCACCTTATCCCATTGGATTCCCCTTTTCACCCTAATCATTGTGTTACCTATTACTTGTCACCATTCTTATAAGTGGTCCAACCCACCCTTCCCAACACCCTTATTCACCATCTATCCAAATGGCCACCACCTGCGCCCAAGAATTCAATACATTGATTGTTGACAACGTCCAAAACAAGGAGGACATCAAGAATCTCAATTCCAACATTAGCATGCTCAATTACTCTATTCAATCCCTCTAGGTCCAATGTGCCCACATCAAAGACATAAAAGACACACTTGACCAATTTATAGGGCGTTCCCTGAACCCTTCCTCTTCCTAACAACCATCCTATTAGGAAGACCATGACTCTTCACATTACCAAGGTCCTCATTCAACCCACCTTCCTCGAGACCTACACCTTCCCAGAATTGTGGAAAAACTTGATGGCCCGGATCCCACAGGATGGGTCACTCAAATGGAACATTATTCCTCTTTGCATGGAATTATTGTTAATTTAGCCAAGATTCATTATGGCATCCTACATTTGGATCAGGAACGATGGAAATGGTGAAAATGGTGTAGAAAGGCACACCAAGGGTATGTTTTTTGGACATAGTTTGTTGTAGAGATTTATGAACACTTTGACTCTGACACCCACCATTTAGGATGTTTGAACAAGTTGAAGTAGTCCAGGACCATGGAATACTTTCTCACATCATTTGAGCACTTGGATTTCAGAATGAAAGGAATGTCGGATGGATTATTCAAGGAATGTTTTATTAGTGGCCTAAAATATGAAATTTGTTCCCATGTTCTCATGGCACGCCCCCAGACTTGGTTGGAAGATACTCAACAACCAAGGAATAACAACATATTGTCTCCTCCCATATCTGAAAACCATTCTTTCTTCCTCGCCCTAAACCCACCAATCTCATCCCTCATGCAAATCCCCTCAAGATCCAAAAATTAACCCAAGATGAAACGGTTGAATGCCAACTCAAGGGTCTTTGTTATAATTGTGATGAAAAATATTTT
>ML776983.1:0-20440 GCA_009831015.1 Picea engelmannii
ATTTGGTAGAAAGATGAACCAAGAGGAGTTTGACAGAGAATTTACTAAGGTTAAGGAAAGACTCTGTATAATTTTGAAGATGCTACAAGAAAGCAATGAAGACTAGAGATGGGGCTGGAATGTAAAGAAGAATATTAGGTGTCCTATTGAAGAGATATATGTGAGGAAGCTGAGGAAAATATTGAAGCACAGGTTGAGTGCTTGGATGAAGAAAGAGGAACTCAAAGGAGCTGAGTTTAGTCAGAGGTCGGTTCATTATTGTGAACTAGAGCAAGGATCATTCCTTGGAGAGGATGAGGATGGAGATGATGAAGGGAGATCTTTTGTAAGTCTCATGAAATGTCAAGAAAGTTCAGAACATCATGTGGTGATGATGTCAGAGGCATCAAATGAGACCATGGGATCTTATGTTATTAAAACTAATAAATTGTGTATGTTTACATGTACAGAGGAGGAAGCTGGGCAATCATCTGGAACTGTCATAAAGGTTGATGATGGTGGAGACGTGATTTCTAAAATCATAGAGGGAAAATAGAATCAAAATTCTGCTATGAAGGAAGATGAGACAATGTCATCTCATGAAAGTAGCTAGACTAAAACACAACTTGTGAATGAAGTTGTTGAAGGAGAAGATGTTGATGGTGGAAGTCTGATGAGATGCTCAGACCGAGATGAGGAGACGATGTCATATGAGACTCATGAGTCTCATGGGTTTGACACTAATCATTGGTGTGTGCATGCATGTTATGAAGACAACCAAAAGGACAAAGATGAAGAGCAACAGGATGAAGGCGTGACCAAGAATATTCCAGTGAATGTAATGATGGGTGATAATCTTATGGCAACAAAAGAGGAAATAGAGATCTTAGAGGAATGGATGGCAGAGGAAACAGATGATGAATATTTCATAGAGTGTACAAATTCAATTCAAGTTAATTTTACTGATTTGCATGAGGATTTGGAATCTTGGAAAAGAGGTTAGTAAACAAAAAATTGCATATTCAACATGAAAAATTAGAACTTGAAGAAGAAGGAATTGTCTTGGGAGAGATCAAGGTGCATGAATCTGCAAGGCATGACCAACAGACTGTAAAGGAGTTGGGAGAAACCATGTGGAGTACATATGAAGGACATGGACAACAAAAGACAAGCTAGACATTGGAATTGATAAGCTATGGAAGTTGATGATGAAGAAGTCCAGATGGATATACCAAGAGATGAAGAAGGTAACCAACCACAAATTGCAGTTGGATGAGAGAGATTGCATCAACATGGATTTTGCTCAACAACATAGTAAATTTTTGGATCCAAGAAGGTTGCAGGCAAAAACAGTACAACAACAAGGCAATACGGCAAGTGGACAACAACAACATAAGGTTTGAGATCGAGGAGGACTTCAACAATTGAGACACATGATCAGGAGATCATGAAAATTTTCAACTCTAGGAGTTTGATGCAGGAGCATCTTTTCCTCCAAAACCAACCTTGTTGATTTGACCTAGAGTTATTTACATTTACTAAGGGAGTGGGTTACCTAAATTTCAAATTAGTGTAATTTCTCATATTTTAGTCGCATTCTACAAGGATAGGGTTTGTTTTTCCCTATTTGAGGTGTAAAATATTAATTGAGAAATTAGTTGAGTTTAGGTAGATTATCCTAAGTATGGAGGATTCGATTCCATTTGATCCTAATTAATTGTAATGTACAAGAGTGCTATTATGGTTGTTAGCAGCACAATCTTAAGGATTTGTTGATGAGTTGGAATTTGACCTTCCATGCTTAAAATTGTAAGCCTACGAGAAATCAGGAGGAGTGTGTGTAGTGACAGAGTGAGAAATAGATAGAGTGTGAGTAGAAGACCAATTGTGGACAAAAGGCTGAACATAGGCCAATTAAACATAAATATGGCCAAGGGAGGTGAGAAGGACCTTATGTAATTGTTTATATATTCATTTATAGAATCTTTGTGTGTTTATCTGGTATTTTTGTATATCATTGGATGAAATGTGAGCTAATGAATCCATATAGGATCCTCTGTGTGTTATCTAATGTTGTGCAAGTTTGGATCGAAATCGATAATCGATCATCGATCATCGAAGAGAACAATGTCGTTGAGGTGATACAGGATCATTTGAATCCATATTTGAGTCAGTTGGAGTTGTGGGAGAATAGAGGTCGAAGACTATGCTACACGCAAGGTGAAACAGAGATCAAAGAATCCTTTGTAAGCATCAAGGAACATAAGTCATTGGATCAAGGTCAAGTTAAGTCCTGACCGTTGGATCAAGATCATAGTAAATTCCTCACTGCACGTAATTGGAGAATCATGACTGTTCGATCCAGATTCAGATTGATGGTTCTTGTTATAGAGGATCATGGGTATTAGAGATTTTAAGGTGTTCAAGGTTGTAAAAGTCCCAAGAGTCTGGTGATGGGAACATTTATGATCATCAAATCTAGAGGCAAATCTATAAACGACAGTGTATTGGGGTTTAGAAGGTGCAAGGAAGTTAAAGGAAAGGTGACCAATCCATGTCTAGAAGAGATAAAAAACTCATATTATATATGGGATAAAGTTTCCAGATTGACAATCCAAACCCAATAGCCTAGACTTATATATGGTGAAATTGTGATCATTGCTCACTAGCAGGATCAATGATCCATATCATCGTGCATCTCCGACTGTGGGAGTTTTGGTTGATGAGAATTCTGAAAATTTTTGAGGTCCCGACGACAACAAATGTCACGCTGATGTAAGGAACTCCACAATTGAGGTGACACTTGGAGACCAGTCCCCACAATATATTATTTCCGTGGAAAACCATTGATGATGAATATTACATCTTGAGTTTGTAGATCGACGACCCTCTTCAAGACCAAGATATGTCAAGCTGACATCATAGCCCCACGCAGGAGACAACACCTGGAAGAAAGGTTCCATACTGATTACAGTTTTGTGGTATCCCACAACATGAGTTGAACTATAACTAAAGGAGAATCAATGAACCAGACTAGATTTGTGATCTGGATCGACGGTGATCTATCATTGAATGATATCATAGAAGAAGAGATTGTGAACGTTGATTACCTACGGGATCAACGGTCCAGGTCATTGCGGGCCGTGACCTTTGAGAGTTTTGAGTTTTTTAAAAGGGCATGAAGTCTCGATGTCCCAGGACTGCTATATGTGGCAACCATCCATTGAAGAGCATAGATCAATGAACACCAGAACAAGTGGCACAATGAAACTGGAAGATCCACCGTCGATCATTAGTGCCAAGGTTTAAGTGCTTAAGGGAATAAACACTCTATAATATCTATTAGTCGTATGGACAGGAAGGGATTAGAACTAGATGAGAAAAACACTTGGAGTTTAAGCACAAGGTTCTATATGTAAGCCATGAAAGTGATAAGGAATATATTTGAGCGATGTAGAGAGACTGGTGTGAGAACAAAGTAATCCAGAATCTGTAAAAAAGGACTTTGGGCTTGTATAAAGAATCCGAGAGAAGCTCGATATTGAAGTTGCAACATATTTTCTTATAAATATGCACCCATGGGAAAATGACTTGGTGGGTTTCTATCAATTGGTATCAGAGCCCAGTTTGCTCCGATAATGGAAAGGGAAATGTGCAAATTTGGAATTACATAAGTTCAACAGAGGAACTTTGAATTTGTATAATTGAGGTCATTCCAGCCAAGGAGAAGCAAAAGAGATGTTGAGAAGACAAGATCTCGGAATAGATCTTGTAGATATTGAGTTGATGTTTTATTATTAACTCTGGTAAAGGTATATTTGTGTTTGTAGGTAGCATTAACGAGAGAAATAAAATGGTAGAAACCATGAAAACAAAGAAGTTGTTACAGAGGATGAAGAACACATAAGGCTCTTAAAGAAGAAGAGAAGCTTGTAGAAGAACCTTGCAACAACGAGTGTTGTAAATACTTCTAGGATGAATATTGGAAGTGAAGAGAAGAACAAAAGTTTTTAGATGAGAGTGAGTAGGTGAAGAAGCCAGAGAAGAGAAGAGGAGTGCTCAAAAGCTTCCAGAGGAGAGAAACAGAAGGATACCCAGAGGTCACGCTCATGAGTGAAGCTTGATGAGGTATTGAGTGGCAAGGTGTTGAGCCTTTCTACAGAGGAGGCTTGATGCGACTCACAATGAACTAGGAGAAGTTCACAAGGGAAAATATGGAGATGACTACTGATGGTCATGACATAGGTTCAGAGAAAATTCACAACAAGAGGAGAGAGGATGCCAAAGAAGTTGGCAGATATATGAACCAAGAGGAGTTTGACAAAGAATTTGATAAGGTTAAGGAAAGACTCTATATAATTTTGAAGCTACTATAGGAAAGAAATGAAGACCAAAGATAGGTCTGGAATGTAAAGAAGAAGTTCAAGTGGTATATTGAACAAATATATGTGAGGAAGCTGAGGAAAATCTTGAAGCATAGGTTGGGTGCTTGGATGAAGAAAGAGGAACTCAAAGGAGTTGAGTTTAGTCAGAGGCCAGTTCACTATTGTGAACCAGAGCAAGGATCATTCCTTGGAGAGGATGCAGATGGAGATGATGAAGGGAGATATGTTGAAAGTCTCATGAAATGTCAAGAAATTTTAGAACATCATGTGGGGATGATGTCAGAGGAATCAAATGAGACCATGGAATCTTATGTTTTTAAAACTAATAAATTGTGTATGTTTACAGGTTGTATAGAGGAGGAAGATGGACAATCATCTGGAACTGTCATAAAGGTTGATTGTGGTGAAGACATGATTTCTAAAAGCATGGAGGAAAATAGAATCAAAATTATGTTATGAAGGAAGATGAGACAACATCATCTTATGAAAGGAGCCAGAGTAAAACACAACTTGTGAATGAAGTTGTTGAAGGAGTAGATGTTGATGGTGGAAGTATGATGAAATGCTCAGACCAGGATGAGGAGACAATGTCAGATGAGACTTAAGAGTATCATGGGTTTGACACTAATCATTGGCGTGTGTATGCATGTTATGAAGAAAACCAAAAAGACAAAGATGAAGAGCAATAGGATGAAGGCATGACCAAGAAGATTCCAATGAATGGAATGATGGGTGATAATATTATGGAAATAGAAGAAGAAATAGAGATCTTAGAGGAATGGATGGCAGGGGAAACAAGTGATGAATATTTCATAGAGTGTACAAATTCAGTTCAAGTTAATTTTACTGATTTGCATGAGGAGTTGGAATTCTTGGAAAAGAGGTTAGTAAATAAAAAATTGCATATTCAACATGAAAAATTAGAAATGGAAGAAGAAGGAATTGTCTTGGGAGAGATCAAGGTGCATGAACTTGCAAGGCATTCCCAACAAACTATAAAGGAGATGGGAGAAACCATGTGGAGTACATATGATGGACATAGACAACAAAGGACAGAGCTAGACATTGGAATTGATAAGCTATGGAAGATGATGATGAAGAAGTACATATGGAGATACCAAGAGATGAAGAAGGTAACCAACCATAAATTGCAGTTGGATGAGAGATATTGCATCAGCAGGGAGTTTGCTCAGCAACATAGTGAAGTTTGGGATTCAGGAAGGTTGCATGCAACAATAATACAACAACAAGGCAATAACGCAAGTGGACAACAACAACATAAGTTTTTGGGATCGAGGAGGACTTCAACAAATGAAGACACATGATCAAGAGATCATGAGAATTTTCAACTCTAGGAGTTTGATGCAGGAGCATTTTTTCCTCCAAAATCAACCTTGTTGATTTGACCTAGAGTTATTTACATTTACTAAGGGAGTGGGTTACCTAAACTTCAAATTAGTGTAATTTCTCATATTTTAGTCGGATTCTACAAGGATGGGGTTTGTTTTTCCCTATTTGAGGTGTAAAAGCTTAACTGAGCAATTAGTTGAGTTTAGGTAGATTATCCTAAGTATGGAGGATTTGATTCCATTTGATCCTTATCAATTGTAAAGTACAAGAGTGCTATTATGGTTGTTAGTTGCACAATCTTAGAGATTTGTTGATGAGATGAAAGTTGACCTTCCATGCTTAAAATTGTAAGCCTATAGGCAATCAAGAGGAGTGTGTGTAGAGACAGAGTGAGAAAGAGATAGAGTGTGAGTAGAAGGAAAATTGTGGCCAAAAGGCTGAACAAAGTTCAATTAAATGTACATCTAGCCAAGGGGGGCAAGAAAGGCCTTATGTAATTGTGTACAAATTCATTTATAAAATATTTGTGTGTTTAACTTGTGTTTTTGTATATCATTGGATGAAGTGTGAGCTATTGCAGGTTTTGGTCAAAATTGATCATCGATCATCGAAGAGATCAATGTCTTTGAGGCGATAAAGGATCATTTCAATCCAGAGTTGAGTCATTTGGAGTCGTGGGAGAATAGAGGAAGACTATGTTGCGCACAAGGTGAACCAAAGGTCAAAGAAGACTTTGTAAGCATAGAGGAACAACAATTGTTGGATCAAGGTCAAGTTAAGTCCTAACCGTTGGATCAAGATCATAGTAAATTCATCATTTCACGTAACCGGAGAATCATGACCATTTGATCCAGATTCAGATTGATGGTTCTCGTTATATCAGATCATGGGTATCAGAGGTTTCAAGGTGTTTGAGGCTGTAAAATTATCGACAATCTAGTGATGGGAATAGATCTAACCGTCAAATATAGAGGAAGATCGATGAACGATAGTGTATCGAGGTTTATAAGGTGCAAGGAAGTTAAAGGAAAGACAACCAATCCACGTCTAGAAGAGATCAACAACTCAAATTAGATTTGGGATAAAGTTTCCAGATCGATGGTCCAAACCCCATAGCCTAGACTTATAGATGGTGAAATCATGACCAATGATCACTAGCAGGATCAATGTTCTAGATCATTATGCATCTCAGATCACAAAGTTTTTGTTGATGATAATTCTTAAAATTTCTGAGGTCTCGATGACGACAAACGTCATGCTGACATAAGCCAATCCACACATGAGGTGACACATGGACACCAGGACCCATGATATATGGTTTCCATGGAAAACCATTGACAATGAAGATTAAATATTGAGTTTGTAGATCGAAGACCCTTGTAGAGACTGAAATATGTCAGGTTGACGTCAGAGCCCCACTTAGGAGACGACACATGGAAGCAAGGTTCTAGACTGATCAGAGTTTTGTGGTGGCCCATAACATGATTTGAACTATAATTAAAGGAAAATCAACTGTCCATACTGGATCCACTATTTGTATCGATGATAATCCATCGTTGAATGATATCATAGAAGAAAAAATTGTGTCCACTGATCACCAGCGGGATCAACGATCCAGGTCATTGCGGAGCATGATATTCAGGAGTTTTGAGTTGTTGAAAAGGGTGTGAAGTCCCATCATCTCGAGACCCCTATATGTGGCAGCCATCCATTGAAGAGCGTAGATCAACGACCACTAGAATGAGTGGTGCAACAGAACTGGAAGATCCACCTTCGATCATTAGCGTCAAGGTTTAAGTGCTTAAGGGAATAAGCATTGCGTCACAACTATTAGTCGCATAGACATGAAGAGCTTAGAACCAGACGCTAAAAGTACTTGTAGTTTAAGAACATGGTTCTTGTTGTTGGTTATGAAAGTGATAAGCACTAGATTTGAGCGCGATAGAGAGACTGGTGCGAGAACAAAGTATTTCAGACTCCAAAAAAGAGGACTTTGGGACCACATAAAGAATTCAAGAGAAGCTTGAGCTTGAAGCTGCAACATAGTTACTTATAACTCTACACCTGTGGGAAACTGACCTGGTGGGTCACTATCATATGGATATGGGTCGCTATATATATATATATATATATATATATATATATCAATTGGGTTTAGCTCACGTGGTTGGGAGGAATGATTGTTATCTTCTCCACCTGGGTTAAATTCCTACAAGTATTATATTGAGCTCATAACGGGTACATTGTTGTAATGGCTTCAAACCTTCTGAAGATTCTAGGGTTTAACCCATATATCATCCAGATTTGGGGATTTTCTATGGACTTTATAAAACACACACATATATATCTTTTTATATTAAATTGTAAAATATAACATAAAATCATGAATTTATTTCATGGTGTAAGAATAATTCGTCTCTCTTAATCTTAATTTTTATTCTCATATATTATTATAAGAATTCTTTAAATATAGGTTTAAATAGAAAACAAAATCCAACAAGGATATTCCTAATTGTATGTGTAATGATCCAAATGCTTAAAACATCATAAAATAACAAAAGTACATAATGTGAGCATGTAACACAAATCCAATATGGATTAGTTACACAATAACTCCTTAAAAAATAGGGGAACCCCTCCAAATAACCAAATACCTTCATACATCACCATTCACATGTCATGATAATGAATACATGATCTCTATTTATACCTATTCACACAATATACATGAAACCCATTTCCTATCAAGCCGACCCTATTACACATATATTTACACATTATATGTACATTTTCCCCATATATGCTCTCCCTTGGGGTCATATCGTATACATTTGGCCTTATATATGCCCCCCTTGGGTCTGATTTATGAATGCCTAGAGGCTACTTGTGGTCAAGGACCAAATGATCATATAAACTTTGATAAAAATTGTAGTAGTGGCCAATGGCCAGGATAAGAAAACTAGCTCTTATACCAAATGTTGCTCACCAATTAAATATCCAAAATATTTGGAATACAATATAGAAATCCATGTGGATAACAACATATATAATAAATGTATGAGTAATGATGATATATATGATTACAAATGATAATGAGGGCCGTATATATATACCCACGTAAGGATGCCTTTTCATAAGAGATGTGACCTTTCATCAGGAAGATGTCTCTTCACTACATATTAGTTATTGATTATTAATTATCGTTAATATTTATTTTTATTTATATATTATATATTTTGTTTATTATATTAATTACCATACTTATTGATATTCTTTCTTTTTAACAATAATGGTTAAGATTTATATTAAAAATAAAAAAAGCTATGACAAAGCTTAGTAGCTAGGACATATAATATAATGTAGGCCATAGCCTTAAATTCAAAATACATAATTGATCCCAAGTTTTCCAAACACGGTCTATAGTACAAAAAATCCTTATGCTATATTTGTAGGAATATTCCCTAAGATATTCCTAAAGTAAACAAAGTACTTGACAATATATAATAAAAACATACTGAAAATGAAAAGGAAATACTAGATGGTTTTCTTCTATTGAAACACCGCAATTCTACATTTCTTTATAACCTTTTCTTTTGGGTCCTTACAATACTGCGCCTTGTCATCTGTAGTTTGAAAAACATGTTGATTTTCTAGTTATAGCTTAAGGATTTTAGGAGGGACATGGAGGCTTAGGAGGAATCTTCTGTTGGAAAATGATTTGAGAGAGTGGGAGAATTCACCACACTATCCATGATATGAAGAAAGGATACAATGTGCTCCAAGAGTTACTTGACTAAATCAAATTTGACTGAGGCTTCCGATTTTTTTTCTATTTTGGACACCCCTTAATGCATCCACCTCCTACCAATTTCTCAAATACACAACATGCCTAGATGTTTCAATGGCACAATTATCTCTTGTTGCATTCATTTCTTTATTTTTTTGTTCCAAATTTCATTGCCATTGTTCCCATCTAATCGAGTTTTTATGATGCTAGATTGAGCTTCTCCTACATCCTTCATGTTGCACTGTTTTAGACTCCTTGAATTCCCCCAACTCACAAGGAACGTATCATACCTTGTGGCAGGAAAAATGCACCATCTTCCTCTAAATTGGTAGAGATATTGGAGTGACATTAGGGAAAAAATAAATATGATGGCACATTACCAGAGTTGATGGAGGAGAACTCTCTCTAAGACTTAGGTATGACAATTGTGGAGGGCTTGGAGATAGCAAAACAAGAACACATTTACACCAAAAACCCAAAATTAGCTAGGGTACACTCTTCCCTCATCCATATAAACCACTTTGAAATTCCCACCAAGGAGCCATACGATTCTTCAAACTTCACACACATGGGTGGAGGGTAGGAGTAATACATCGCCTCCATTTCATACTTGTCCATCGTTTCAATAATATGATATTTATCATATTTCCTAAATTGTCTTTCATTAAGGTTGAGGCTTAAATTAACTATGGGGGGACATGGATGGAATTCCCCCCATTTAAATGGCATACCCTGAGACTTAACCCTGCACCCATATTTGCTTGATGATCAGATATAGAGTTTTGATGAAGATGGATGTTGAAGAAGTCAATCTTTTCAAAACGATGTGCTTCTTGAAGTATTATTTTCACCAAATGTGCTAAGGGTGGTTTTTTGGTAGGGGATTTATTTTGAATTGCTAAAAGAATTATCATTGTGTCACCCACTACTAATATTTCCCTTACTCCTTGAGATTTGAGAAGTGTGATACCTTTCAAAAGAGCTAAAGCTTTTGTTCCATTATTCAAAACTATCCCAAGTTCCCAAGCATAAAAAATTCATGATTTCCTCTAGAGTCAATAATGAATCTCCCCATACCTCCCACCCCATAATTATATACATTCTTATGACCTTCAATCTCATTAATATATATTTTTAAAATATAGCACATTATTTCCAAAATTTTAAAATTTTTCCATCAATATAAAAATGACATCTTAAAATTTAAAATAATTATATCTTTTAAAAAACTTCAATGGAAGTCATTAAAATCCACTTAATATATATATATATATATACTTCCTCTCATTTCAAGGATGGTACCCATGGTAAACCAAATTCCACAAAATCTCAAGACTTAAAAAAGTTATCACAATGTTATGATATTTAACATATGGCCCATGAAGAATATCATGCCATGACATGGAATTTGAACCCATGTGGGGAGGATGACATTTTCCACACAACCACTAGGGTTAGACCCACTTGAATATATATATATATATATATATATATAATGGTGATTGTAGTTAGGTTAAACTGGACTCGATGAAAGAGTCAAAGTTGTTAGGTCAACAATGGTGGTTTTAGACACATGGTTTTTGTAGCCTCTGGTTTTATAGCTCGTGGATTACATGTAATGAAATATTTTAAAAGGATAGTGATACTCCATTGTAATGTTCTGAGAGTTGAGTGGTGAAGACTCACTTGGCCTAGGGCCAGGAGGTTGGTTGGCTTGGCTGGGTTTGGCCAAGGGAAATAATAGATCTATTGTTGGTTGGTTTTATAATGGATATGTCATATGTTAGGTGTGGTTGGATCTATTTTTTGGTTTCATATCCACCAAGAATAAAACATCAAGAGATAGAGTTCAAAGAAATGGAAACGCGAGAGGATGGTGTCATAAGTGTTGGGATAACAACAATGAAAAAATAATAATCAAAATTTTAATAGAGTTGAATGTAAATGGGCATACAACTATAAAACCTGGTTAGGAATGCGTACCCTAGGTTTGAAATTTCACCGGTAAAGTCTAGAGGTAGACCTAGGTGATTGGGGGGAGCATGCAGGATTCTCGGATACACTAAATTTGATGTAGGTTTGGTCGAAATTGGTCATGCGAAATCCCAAGTCAAGTTTAAAGTGGGGAATGGTAGGTTAAATTTGACTCAATGAAAGAGTCAATGTTGTTGGGTCAACAATGGTGGTTTAAGGCACATGGTTTTGGTAGCCCGTGGTTTTAGAGCCCATGGACTACATGTAATGAAAGCCTTTAAAAGGTTAGTTATACTCCATTATGACGAGGATGTTGATAATATATCTTCTCTTGTGATGAGGATGTCGATAAGGTGTCTTTGTAGCTTAACTTTCCCTTATTGTGTATGTAGAGTTTTCTTGATTTATTTCTGTTATTGTATCTTCTCCATAAAATGATGTTGTTTAGTTGATCACTGGATCTACACACACAATTTCCATTATTTGTACTCCAAAATTTGAATATGTCTATTTTTCAACTAACTTTGTAGTTGTTGATAAAAACTTTGGTCACTTAGATTTTCCTCTCTTTGATATAATAATAAAAAAATTGATATCAGAAAAAGACAAATTTTAATGATCATAAGCTCATGGTGTATCCCTCGATCTTAGCTTCGTCACACACTTTACATATTGAAATTCTAAATCTGTATGCTCAATATATCCATGTTTTTCTCCAACTGCCCAAAGAACACTTATAGCCTCCATACTTAGAGCCATTTTAAAATTCCTCTCTTATCTATTAACTTATCGTCTCATTTCATTCTTGGTTTCCTTCCACTTCTTTATCTTATACTTAGATTCTAAGTATAGAATTAGTCTCATTCTTGGTACTCATTCTTGATACTTAATCTTGGTTCTAATTCTTAGCACTTAAGATTAAGTCTTGGTTCTTTCATTCCATAATTAGTCTTATTTTCGTGGTTCTTTCATTCCATACTTGTCTAATATCCCTTGTGGGATACCCTTTCCCCTCTCTTCACTCCAATCCACCTCCACACTTGTCCGAACAATCCACTTTACTTAGTTTATTTTATATCCCTTTTCCCCTCTCTTCACTCCACTCCACCCCCACACATGTCCGATCGACCCACTTTACTTAGTTTATTTTTTATCCCCTTCCCCCTTTCTTCACTCCACTCCACCCCCACACCCATTCGACTGATCCAATTTACTTATTTTATTTTTTCCCTTCCCCCTCTCTACACTCCCTCTCTCCTCACTTCACTCCTCTCCCTCTCCCGTGACGCCATACCATTCTAATTCCTCACTCCCCTCACCCTTGCAGACCCAAAACACTGCAAAAATCACATCTGATTCACTCCTCTACGCCCATGATCTATCCTCATTCCCAAACCTGATCCTCTCTCCTACGTCATAACTCCTCCTACCTCCCTTCTCCTCTCGTCCATCCCCTTTATTCTCCCTTCTTTAATGTGATTCCAAAGCTTATTCAACCAATCACTTTATGACATGTGGAATACATGACAACTAATGATACCAAGACACATGGAATCCAATCACGTTGAGACACTTGGCATTATCTGTGCAATGACTCATTGTTAACTAGGTGATGACATGGACGTTGACTGGATGTTGACTAGGCGAGTGGGCCATCAAAATTTTAATAAGTCGTGAATTTCCTAAGGCACGACCTCCATAAGCTCTTATGTTTCACATTAATGATATGGAAGCCTCTACATTATAAACACCAATATTTCTACCACCACAATGCATGTAGGATTTATAAGGAAAATTTTAATCAAGGGCCTAAAATGACCCATGAATTTGATGGACGTTTGCTGAGTAGCGAACTTCTGAAGCTCATAACTCAAGATCCAAATGTCGGTTTTGGGAAAACTATACCTCATTGGAAATATATTTCGACAAGCAAGACGATGGAACATGGTTCAAGGGATGAAATTGTATATCATTCTCCAAGAAATTATAAGAATAGTTAGCTCTATTTTCATGATTTGCTGATAAATTTGTTCGAAACCTCAACTTCCCGAGGTTATAAATTGAGATCCAGAACTCCAAATTTCACTCAGGAGGACTCATTGGAAATATGAAATGATGAAGGTTTCACCTAGAATGGTTTCCATGGTTGAGAAGACACTTATCATGCTCAAAAAATTAAAACATATCCACTTTTTTAAAAGACAGACAATTTGAAAATTTGAAAATACAATTTTATTAAATGATTTTTATTAAAGACGAAATGAGCCCCAATTCAAGGCATGAATTTCAATGGTAAAGATTCATTAATGATACTTAAATGAAGCATTAATTAAAGTGGTTACTCCAAGAAGGAAGCATGTGGAAAATTCTAGAAGAAAAAAACCCTAACTACTTCAAGAAGTTTTGAGAGTAGATTTTAAAAGAGAGAGAGAACCATCAAAGCCAGGTTAGAAGGTTTAGAGAAGATCATAATAGAAAAGGTCCGTTCATCAGTATGCAACTACATATTTGATCAGAAAACAAAGATCTACATTTTTCTTTCTTCTTCTTCTTCTACACTATCTTTCTCAAGGGTTTATGCTTGTATTTCTGAACTGAGCACAAGGCTGCATTTTTGGGTGTTTTCTTGTATTCTTCTAGGCCTCTTCTTAATAGATCATAGGAGTATTTTACTTCCATCTATATGACTGATAAATGTAATCCATGATTGTATAAATGATTCATGGATATTTAGTCCTTGTGTTTGACAATTTTTATTTTTGAAGCACTAGTTAATTGGTTTACTGAATGTTTTGTAATGATAAGTATCTTTCACGTAATAAAATTCACAGAGAACTACTTCGAGGTGTAACTTCAATGATTGATCAAAATATAAGTTTATGAGCACGAGATTCTTGAAGTGCACCTATCATATTCGATTATGTTTTGAATGCAATACTAATTTAAATTTATGTGAAATGATCAATACTATTTCACTCTTTTTCTTGTGATAGGATATGGTTGCATATTTTGTTTGCATATGTTTCAGAGGGTTGTAATAATGAAGATGAACATGCAATTATTGTGATTTCAAAGCCTTTCTTCATCCTTTTCATTGTTAAAGAAGATACTTGGTCCATTTCCAAGAAAATGTTGTATTCAAAGAGCAATATGGTTATCAAAAACCCTTTCATATACAAATTAAATAAATAAAGATCTGGGGTTTGTTGTCTAGAATTCTCCCATTTGACAGCCCAATCAAAGAACTTCATGCTAAATATTTTAGATTATGACAAAGGAGTACCATCTCTATAAAAATGCAGGAGGATATTTATACTCATGAGGTTTCTTTTTGGATCTTGACCAATCTGAACATCAACAATAGTTTCTTGAGATGTGATGTGGATTGGATATGTGTTTGTTTCCTTTTACACAACTTGGATTTGTTCATCTCAAAACTTTGATGCTTCCATTTTGATAAGCAATTCTAACTTGTTTTACAAGGACCTTTTTTTTTTTTGTAAATAAAGTAAGAGCCTTGTATTAATTTCTACTAATATATGTACAATGCCATGTGTTAGCCACATGTTCTTCCAAAAAAGGGAAACCAAAATAGGTGATTGTCATTAAAGACTTAGATTTTGATGCGTCACTATGTGAACAAAACTGTATGAAAAAAATAATTTGATCGCCATGACCAAACTGTATGAACAAAATGGAATTGGTCACCATGACCATCTAGCCTACGACAAGAGCAAACAAAAAACAATATCTTGTGATGAGCGCAAACAAAAAACATAAACTTGGAGGCTCTACTCCTCGAGCGAGCTCGAGCGGCCATGGATGTTGTAGACAGGGATGTACTTCTAGCCACACGTTGGGCATCGATTCCACGCAGGAGTGTCCACTAATGCATCGAACAAAGTTTCCAATCTTTGGTCGAGGACGCACTGTGAGTGTAGCTAATCATATTTCTTTTTCCAAATTTTGAAAATGAGTTGGAGGTGCTCCTCCGAGATTCGATTTGCACAGAGCAAAGGCAGATCCACTTCCAAGTCCTCACCAACATTCATCGTGTGCTCCTCCACCTACCATCTTGGGGGAATTTCCTCCTCCACCATGCAACTTCCAGTGCCAAACATCAAGTCCTGTGGATTGATTTTCGGGGGGGAAATAGGATTAGTGAGAAAAGAAGTGAGCTCTTTCGAAGGTGGTGTTTCCTCTTTAACTGGGCGGTTTCCATGTATGGAGTGAGGGGGTGACGATGGAGGCTCTGACGGCCCCTAGCTATTATGCCTGGGGTCGGAGGTGTGAATTGCAATGAGAGCCAATTAGGAGCGGGTAATTTTGTTGTGCCTAGAGAGGGCGTTGTAATACAACGAGCCTCTCTTGGACTTCCCCCTTTATCTCAGCATGGTGGAGAGAATATAGAGGCTGGTCTGCAGTGGAGCTGGTGGAAAGAGCCCGGGAGAGACTGAAAGAGCCGAAGCACAGAAGTAAATTCAAAGGGAAATGCAGAGAATTTGGCTGTGAGAGTCGAGGGGAAGGAGTGGAATAACAGATGGAAAAAGAGGGAATTCGCCTGAGATATCTAGGTAGAAAACACAGTTGTAGAGGGAAAATGTGAGAATTCACTCAAAAGATCCAAGGAGAAAGAACAAATGTAGAGGGGGAATGAATGAATTCACCAGCACGATTTCCCTCTAAGTACAAATTGAATTGTCAGATAGGCTAGCCATGAGAGCCAAGGTGATGACTTCCCTAGGCCTGGTACGCCTGGTCTGGCTTATGCGGGGGGTCATTAAACCTGCAAGGTTATCTAGGTGCATTGCCATTACTCTCTGTTGGGTGCGGGTCATTCTGCAGTAATGGGCAGAGGGATGGCGACTAGAGTTAATAACTCCTGTGGCCGCCCCATTCCATCTATCCTTTGACAGTTTCCAAGTGGCACCCCATCCAGGGGGTTTTATAGGGACTTCTTATCATTCTTAAGATTTTTAATTTGTGAAAGTAGGTTTTGATTATGATTTGTTAAGCATGCAAGTTTTTAATTCTTTGATTTAGTTGACTTTTGGTTTTGATGTTTTGACTCTCAAGTTTTCCATCTTTTAACTTCTTGATTTGTTCCAATAATCTTTGAATACGACTTTTTAAATGAGAAGTTTCTTCATTTGTTTTCTGATAATTTATTCTCGAGATCTTGATTCTCTTTTTCCAACTTTTGAACGCAATGTTGTGTATCCTTTGACTTCCTAATTTGAGTAAGTAGTTTTTGATTGTAATATTTTAAGCGACATATTTCTTGGTCTTTTTCTGCTAACATAACCTCTAGATATTAAAATTTTTCTTCTTGTTTCATGCATTTGTCTTCTATCTTTTTAATTCATGACTCTATTTGTGTGTCATTTTTAAATTCGATTAAGGGAAAAGTTTTGTGACACTTTGTGCAAATGACATTTTGATTTTTGAATGATTCTCGACAATTATAATACTCCTTTGCACAAATAGAACATTTCACAAATAAACCATAATTCCTTGTGGAATTCATAAATTTTTTGAAATAATAATTTATTATTTCTTCTTAAAATATTTGAATTGAACTTCTTCCTTTCACACTTCTTTCTTTTCACCTCGTATAATTCCTCTCTCTCTCTCTCTCTCTCTCTCTCTATATATATATATATATATATATATATATATATATATATATATATATATATATATGAACTTTTGAATACCTCCCCTTTATTTTTAATTTTCCATAATACTTCAACTTCGTATAAACTTTTTCAAGTGTATACTCTAAAGTCCAATTAATGTTTCAACTTATTAAATACTATTTGTGATTTATATCACTCTAACTCCTTGTATTAATATAGCAACAAACCCCCTCGGATGGGGTGATATTAAACATGACGGGTGGATGTCCATATGGGTGGACACATGGCCACATCTCTTACCACCTCAAGCCACCTCATCCCACACTCACCTCCACAATTAATCCATGCGTTTAACTCCTCGACCAACACACCTCTGCATTCAATTGAATTCAGATCGTTTTAATGTTATAGCGCTCTAGTTCGTGGGAGAGATTATGGAAATGGGATGGACGCAGGCCTAGTCCCATCACCTTTCCTGGTTCAACGATTTTAGGCCAGATTTTTGGACATCCATGGCTCATTCGAGATCTCGACCTCCCGAGTCTTGGCCTCCTCCTGCAGACTGTCTAGTTTTTTTCCTCTGGCTCAAGTTTCCTTGGTGCTCTCGGCCCCCTACGCCTAGCATTCTTCCTCCAGTCCACTATTGCTTTTGGTTATGGCTCAATTCCTGTCCTTCGAACAACATTTATCATGCGCTCCATCTCTGGTTTCTAGTGTTTTTCCTGATGCCTCGACTTCGAGGTAAATCGAAACGGGGGACAACCTGGTACACTGGAAGAGGAAGAGGTTCGAGAGGATGAGGCAATCAGAATCTTCCAAGCTTGCCTCAAGACTTTGTGCGTGCCTCCACCCCTTGGTTACGCCCTCTTCTTTAGATTTGATATGACACTGCGATCTTGTAAAATGTTATGTGGCGATTTGAAAGATTCGTCGTATTAACCCCATGATTCTTCTTTACCTTGGGACAATGATATATACATCCAATAGGCCATGCTTTAATTGAATGCATGACTGCAACAATTGTACATACACAATTAAAAATGTACAGACCAATTTAAATGTCCACTTGTATGACAATTGGCGATTCATTGGTATAATTGACGTGGAACACATTTTTTGTTTCTCTTTCGTATATTTTTATTTTTTTTCGATTTCTCTTCTGAATCTGTAGTGGAATAATTGTCTTAAGGAGTGGGCTAACTCAGGAGCAATCTTCCCTCTCGAGTTACTTTTCCAGCGGCCCGCTTTTAAATTTTCGGCCAATCCAAAACTCTGATCGATTTTCTAAGCATCTGGGTTGGTTTAAAATGGGGAAAAATCCTTGGGGTAAGGTTTTGAAACGCATGGAACTTTGATCCATGCGAAACTCAAACCACCCCTGAAAATTTTGGCCAGATTCAGGTCCATGTTTTTGCTTGAAAAGCGAAATTCGAGAGGGAAGATTGCTCCCGAGTTAGCCTAGATGCGATTGTATGCGAACTTTATTTTGGCGTGAAAATTTTATGGTGAATACAGTGAAAACTACAATTAATTTGGTGATCGTACAACACTGCATGACAACAAAATGTGGCAGTAGTATGGAAGGCTATACTAAAATCGCACAAATTGTATGCAGAATTTTTCTATATGGACCGATTGTAGCAACTTCTCTTATTTATATTCTTGATGTTTGATTTTCTTAATTTGTAGTCGATAGTCGTCTCATGTAGCAATAAAAATGTAATAGAATAATACCTTTTTTTTCTTTGACAGAAGTCTGAATGATGAATGGCCAGAGGCTAGTTGTGGTCAAGGACCAAACAATCATATAAGCTCTGATAACCATTGTAGTTGTGGCCAATGGGCAGGATTAGAAAACTAACTCTGATACCAAATGTGGCTCACCATTTAAATATCCAAAATATTTGGAATACAATGTATAAATCCATGTAGATAACAATATATATAATAAATGTATCAGTAATGATAATATAGATGATTATAGATGATAATGAGGATCATATATATACGGACATAGGGGTGCCCTTTCATAAGAGACATGACCTTTCATCGGGAAGGTGTCTCTTCACTACATATTAGTTATTAATTATTAATTCTTGTTCATATTTATTTATATTTGTATATTATGTTGATTACATTCATTATATTAATTACCATACTTATTGATATTCTTTCTTTTTATCAATAATGGTTAAGATTTATATTAAAAGTAAAAAAATCTATGACAAAGCCTAATAGCTAGGACATATAATAGAATGTAGGCCATAACCTTAAATTCAAAATACATAATTGATCCCAAGTTTGCCAAAAACGGTTTATAGTCCAAAAAATCCTTATACTATCTTCGTAGGAATATTCCTTAACACATTTCTAAAGGAAACAAACTACTCGACAATATATAATAAAAACATATTGAAAATGAAAAGGAAATACTTGATGATTTGCTTCTACTGAAACACCACAATTCTACGCTTCTTTTTAACCATCCCTTTTGGGTCTTTGCAATACTATGCCTTGAACAAATTTACCAACTTAATGAGAATGATGACCTCAAAACGATAACTCTAGCCCCAAAACATCATATTTTTGGGTAAAAAAACACCAAAATCAATCCCCAAATCAAAAAGTGGTGCTACTGGTAGCACCCTTTTTTGGGGATTTGGTTAAAATTGTGACTTGTTTGAAATCGTGCCCTTGAATAAAAAAAGGGAGGTGGTTAAAATTGCAGACAAAACTCTGAAATTGACCCTTGAATAAAAAAGTGATGCTACCAGTAGCACAACTTTTTTTTTTTGAATTAAAACTATGACCTAATTGAAATCGTGGCCTTGACCACTAACACCACCACAAATAAAACATTGAAAATTGACTCCTAAATCTTAAATTGTTATTACTTGATAATATATTTACTATTTTATTTTATTTTTTTAATAATTTACATTAAGAAAATAATTATATTGTCAAATCTCGCTAGTGCGATTATATTTCAAGGGTTTCGTTCTGTATGGCGACCAAGGTTTGAAACTCACATTAGTTGGTGTGGTCCAGGCCAGGGGCAATCCTCAAATGATTTTGATGGCTTAGATGTCCTTAGGTCAAGGTTTCTTAGACCACAGGATAATCCCCTAGGTAATGGATATGATAATAATAATAATAACAATAAAATTTGAAAAACAAACACCTCAAAACAATTTTTTTTTTTAAAGAAAAAAGACAATTTTTGTTGAAAAAAAATGCAAATCACAATTTTTCAATCAAAAAATGAATAAAAAAGAGTAAAATATCTCTCTCTCTCTCTCTATATATATATTAGGGAGACGACTGTT
>ML776983.1:41700-52517 GCA_009831015.1 Picea engelmannii
ACTTTCTACTAATTTGTTATATAACATGAATGCAACCAATTTTTAATACATTGAAAGATAGCATTTTTATTATTTAAAAAAAATAAAAATTTTAGTAAATAATTAATGTCAATACTCATCATAATAGTTGTTTATACATGATGAGGTTGTAGGGGGTTAAATTTTTTCTACTCAATATGCATATAAATGTATGGTGTAAATTTTTTTTTTTGGTCTATCACAAGTTCCTCTAAGCCTAAGATTAAGGGTTCATTTATTTGTATATTTGACAATAATAGAACAATATATTTACAATCGATTTTCTTGAACTTTCAGTTATGGGTTTGGATTGGATTTCAAATTTTTTTTACAAAATACGATGACACAGCTTAAAACTTTGATCTATACACCATAAAGATAACATTAACAAACAACTCAATTGCTAGACAACAATTTTGAAATTTTGACTCTTTTTGAAGAACCAATTTTATACTTGATATTCATTACTTTCTACTAATTTGTTATATAACATGAATGCAACCAATTTTTAATACATTGAAAGATAACTTTTTTATTATTTAAATAATAATAATAATAATAACTTTTTTATTATTTAAATAATAATAATAATAATAATAAAATTAGTAAATAATTAATGTGAATACTCATCATAATGGTTATTTATACATGAAGAGGTTGTAGGGGGTTAAATTTTTTCTACTCAATATGCATATACATGTATGGAGTAAATTTGTTTTTTGGTTTATGACAAGTTCTCCTAAGCCAGTTAAAGTGATGAGAAATTAATAGTTATGAGAAATTTCACTAGGTTTTAGACTTATATTCATTACTTTTTACTAAATTGTTATATAATATGAATGCAACCAATTTTTAATACATTGAAAGATAACTTTTTTATTATGTAAACAAAATCAAAATTTTAATAAACAATTAATGTCAATACTCACCATAATGGTTGTTTATACATGATGAGGTTCTAGGGGGTTCAAGTTTTTCTACTCAATATGCATATAAATGTATGGTGTAAATTTTGTTTTTTTGGTCTATGGCAAGTTTCCCTAAGCCTCAGATTGAGGGTTCATTTATTTGTATATCTAGCAATAACAGAACACGATATTTACAATCGATTTTCTTGAACTTTTAGTTATGAGTTTGGATTGAATTTCACCAAAATTTTACAAAATACGATGACACATCTTAAAAAATTGATCTATACACCATAAACATAACATTAACAGACAACTCAATTGCTAGACAACAATTTTGAAATTTTGACTCTCTTTGAAGAACTGGTTTTAGACTTGATATTCATTACTTTCTACTAATTTGTTATATAACATGAATGCAACCAATTTTTAATACATTGAAAGATAACATTTTTATTATTTAAAAAAATAAAAAATTTAGTAAATAATTAATGTCAATACTCATCATAATGATTGTTTATACATGATGAGGTTGTAAGGGGTTAAAGTTTTTCTACTCAATATGCATATAAATGTATGGTGTAATTTTTTTTTCTTGTTTATGGCAAGTTCCCCTAACCCTCAAATTGAGGGTTCATTTATTTGTATTTCTGGTAATAACAGAAATGTATATTTATAATCAGTTTCCCATAACTTTTAGTTATGGGTTTGGATTGGGTTTCACCAAAATTTTACAAAATACGATGACACAGCTTAAAAATTTGATCTCTACACCATAAACATAATATTAACAGAGTTTGTAAAACATGTTAAGGTTTAATAATATTTAATTTCATCATTTTAGTAAGTTCGCATAAGGATATATGATTTGGTTTTATATTAATAATAATGATTATTATATTATTATTTATTGAAATTAATTTTGATTTAGAATAAAAAACAAGTAATTTATTTTAATATTTTGTTTTTATAATTCAAAATTTCATGGAAAATTTATCTAAATATTTGTTCTATTTATTAAAAAAATCAAGTTTTTGTTAATAATATCTATATTCTATTTTAATTTAATATTTAAAATTGTTTTATAGTACACTGATCCCCACCAGCATGCCCAAAATTTCAAATTTACCTTGCGTATCAAGTGAAAATTTGATGATGACCATTTGTTTTTCATGCCTGCCATTTTATGTTTTATGCATAGTCATGAGTGTCAATTTTTTTTGTGTTGTTATATACAAATTTCACCGTCATAAATTTATAGTGATGAGAAATTTCGCCGGTTAATAGTGATGAGAAATTTATAGCAGAGGCCTCTTAATGGAAAAAAAAAACTATAAAAATAAGTTGCAGTTGTTCAAATGAGGGGAAAATGGCCTTTTAGAGCTCGCGACTTAAGGAGAGGCCTATACAATACTAATAACAAACATATTCATGATTGTAAGAGGTTTAAGAGGTGAATGAATCCAACAAAAATTGATTGAGTCCTCTTCCCGAAGTTGAGTATTCTAATTCCTTGACCTCCTTTCTCCCATAATTGTGGCAGGCATTTGAACCTAAGGGCAGTGAACTATATGACTTGTGCACCAAATTCCCATAGCGAGGGAAGGCTCTTAAGCCCAACAGAGTCCCAAGTAGTGGTATTCCAAGCCTACTTCAATAAGACTTTATAAGGTCTCTAGGGGTCCCCCATCTAGCGGGCTTCTGAATCAATAGAGAGTTTCAAAAGATGAGATATTTAAAGAGGCTTTATAAGCCAGTTCATGACCTACCTGATAGAGAGTTATTGGAGTTGTTGACCCTTTTTCGATGACCAACCCCTTTATCATATTAGGGATGCCTTTAAAAATAATGGAGCAATGGAGCTACTTTGAAGTAGGATTAACCTGTTCCAATGAGCCACACGTTCACTCTCCAGTGCATTGATGGAATCATGAAACCACCGATGGCCCCCATCTTTCTTAATCAAAGTTGCAGTTTAACCTATTATCGGGGAGATGCAAGATTTGAAAACTTGTCTACAAATGGGAAATGAAATACTTTTCTCAAAACATACAAAACATACACACCATATTTATTTAACCATTAACGGATGGGACTCAAGAGACCTTGTGTCATAATCCCAATGTTTCACCCTTGCCTGAGCTATTCTATCCCGACACCTTGGTGATCGTTCGACACTTCATTACGGTTGTCGTAGGGGCTTAGCCTTCTTGCGGCTACTAGAAAAAAGACTATGCCTCCTTTTTTAAAGGTGGCATGTATCTCCATTTTAGACTACAAGTGTTGATCCAACCACAAACATTTACAATTATGACACAAGTGTTTTCAATACTTAGCCAAAATGCATAAAACCATGAACATCGCAAGTAAGAAACACAACACAAGTAAGTTGACACCTAAGTTAGGTTCCTCAATTTTTTATGAAGAGAATATCATAGAGTAAAAAAGGGGGAGCTCGACAACCGCCATAGCTCCTCTTACAATAGTTAACTAGGGCACAACAGTCCAAAATTCTCCTTGTTGCCTACAACCTGGAAGCACCCCGCGAGCTTGCCTCCTGGAGGTCTCAATCTTTCCTTTTCTTAGTTGCCACAAAAACTCTTCAACTGCAGATCTGTTATCCCTTAGCTCTAAGCTTGGATATTTCTCTTGGATTGTTTTCATACTTGGCCCGTGCCTTATTTTATACTTACCAAAGCCTCTAACCAACTCTACAACTCAAGGTCCTCTACACGTCATTCTTGATGTCTAAGTGAACCCAAACCAAAGACTTGGTCCATCTGTTGCAATTGTTCCACGAAGAGGGGAAAAAGATGGACCTGCACCCCTTAACTTGGGCAACCGTACAACTGCCCAAATTCCTTGATCACTCTTGGTCGTATTCTTTTAACTTGTTTCCAATCTTGGTTACAACCAACTCCCTTGGTTGCAACTCCGATGCACTTCGTCTCGCCAAGTGGTTCTCCTCTCCATCTTTCATGCTCGCACACCCCATACTGCCAAGGTTGACCAATGATAGTGCCGACAAACATGAAAATCCATCCTCTGTATCCATCACACACTTGTCCATCCCATTGAAGCAATGGTGCAGGGGTGCCTAATGATTACTTCAAGACATGGATGTTACACCTTGCTCTTGAAACTCGTCCATCTCATTGAAGCAGTGGTGTAGGGGTGCCCATTACCTACTTCAAGACATGGACATTACACCTTGATTTTGGAACTTCAAAGGAAGAATCACGATCCGTTTTGGTAGTGAAATAGAAGCATAGTTGGAGCATTTCCCTCCACCTGAACGAGATTCATTGCAAAATGAAATCCAATGATAGTGTTGTGCTCAGACCAAATTCTACATCTATCCCATGCCTCTTGTTTGAGTAAATTACAATGTATGTGGAATTGGGAACTGGGAGTCTAAGATACTAGTGAATTTCGTTTAGTGGTTCATTTAATACTCTATATTAATTCATTATATGTAATATGGTAAGATATTTAACTAATTTAATTCCTACCAAACTAACAATTAAAATGAATAATAAATATCACCACAAATCTTCATCACTAATTTTTCAAATCTGAACCAACAATCAAAATTGAATCCTCCATAGCCCTTCCAAAGGATTCAAACCCATTCTAGAAGGGTAATTCAAAAATCACTCTTAAAAAATGTGAATTTTTGAAATCACTTGTCATTTATGAAAGACAACAAATATCATAAAATTTCAAAAAAAGGGTCACATTTTCAACAACCCATCATTCTCATTTCCAACTCTTGGGTGCTCAATAAGCATTATACCTTTCGTATTATATGAGGATGGATGTGAATCATGAGAAAGATTCACGATTCAACACCCATTACTTTCCTTTGGCATCTAAAGACTACAATAATCTATATTCTTGTTGGCTCTCATCGATCCCTTGATATGGTGTACCCTTCCACAACATAAAATCCATCACAAAGTTCATGTATAATCATATCATCGTATTTTCATGTCCAACATCTTGAGTGTCACTTATTATAAGCTTCCAGGAGAAGCTTGGACACCTTATCTTTGTGGATCCCCACTTTAATTCATGTGTTATGTGCATTTTTTTATCCTTTTCGATATGGTAATTGGCATGGCATTTAATGTCCATACTTAATGTGTTTAGATCTCACACTCAAAATAATGTCATTTCCTTTGTTATCTTTTCCTCCTCTCTTGGATTTGCAAAAAAACAAAACAATTAGTCATGGGTTATGAATGTAAATTGCAATGGCATTGAAAACTCATTAGCAAGATTCACTACAAATATGTGGTTCAATGCCATTTTTTAGGAGAACACAATAGACATTGATTTAACCCAAGGAAATGA
Source organism: Picea engelmannii (assembly GCA_009831015.1). NCBI lineage: Eukaryota > Viridiplantae > Streptophyta > Pinopsida > Pinales > Pinaceae > Picea > Picea engelmannii. The sequence goes on from ML776983.1 coordinate 46,983, forward strand.
GATCATATCTCTTTCTTCATGTTCACATAATCTATCTGTCTAAAAACATCTAACATGTTGACAAACCTAACATAGTTATAACATTGGTATCTAATATTTTATAATTATTTTAGAAAATTCATTGGCCTCTTGACCACTTAGTATATTGTTCACGACATCCTTGTTATTGCAATAGATACTTAGAGAAAAATACACATAATTAATATTTAAGTGTAGATATCTCAACGATTCATTAATCTTGTATAGGTTTTTTTCAAACTCATTATGTTTCTTTAAGATAACACAATGTTTCTTTGTTTCACACAAAATTATGTTAATGATTTTGTTTGGGATAAAACAACTACATTAAGATCAACGATAACTTGTATGTTCTCAATTAAGTTTATGTATGAGCCTATGCAAAATAGACCTTATCAACATCACAAAACCTAAAATTGGAATTACAACAATGAGAATTGTGATTCTATTCACTCAATTTTCTACATCATTAATTCCCCATTCCGTAAGTTTATGTATCTTTATCTACAACACTTCTTATTTCTAGAAACATTGACATTAGTGTGAAGATACTTTAAGTGTCAAATATTTGAGAATGTTCCTTAGATCTCTTTCCCTCTACCTCATCGCAAGTCCATGAATAATGAGAAGTATCATTTTACAACCTTAATGCTCGGAGCAACATTTTTTTATGTTTGGGTGAGATTATTAATTAAGATATGGAGAAAGTAACATAATTCATGTTATCCTTAGATCTATGCAATAGGAATTATGCTCTAACATCCACTTTGTCACACATTTTTTGCATGGTTTAATAAATAGAGAGAGCAATCAATGTCCTCAATAAGAATCACACACTTGGTGGTCTTGATGAGAAATTTCCTTTAGCTTTGTGTTTGTATCAACTTTATGATATCCAAATTATAGACGTTTTATCCTACATAATAAGCAACGGGTGCAATCATGCTATATTTGTGTGTTCCTAAAGCCTTATAGAACAAGTAGGCTCTCTTCATGGCTTTATAGTGTTTTGATAGAATTACCCATCCAACAAAGGCCTCAAGGTCTAAGACAATTTCTTTTTACCTAATGAGATTTACAACAAACATGACTCTTGTGGTCAAGCATGATTCTGATATGTTTGAGATATGAATCTAAGTTGTAATGCTCACTTATCATATTGATACATAGAACAAATCCTATCTTATATGGGTGTCTACAAAAAGGTTAGATTTTGACATTGTGTCTAAAGCTTTACATTGTCATTTGGAACGCTCTAAACTCCTATAAAGAAAATAAGTATGGTTTGGTGTTTATGACTTTTTATTTTTATTTATAATATACATATAACCCATAAGAATGTTACGTTTAAAATTACAAAGTATGATTGTATTATTTTGTTTATTGAAATTATAACTTATCTATTTGATGGTTTGTTAACTTTTAACATTGTTAAAAAGTAGAAGCACAATATTTTATCTAGAATTTTTTCAGTTTTAAATGTATACTTAGTTTACACTTGTCCATTGTCAATTGAAGTACAAGTATTTTTGCAAATTTTCATCATGGAGTGGTTGGATGAAAATATACCCTTCAACTTGAAATGAAGATGAGCTCTTCAAATTTGATCACTGATGTGAAACCCATGTCTGGTGAGCCACTCCATAGGTTAGTAGACAAACGTCAATTAAACAGGTTTAGTTTTTTAATGTGGAAAAGGGTTGAAGTGTGGATTTTGTATCCACCTATCAAAAACGTGTTTGGAGGAAAAAACATTCTACGAGTGTCAAATTCCAGGCCTACCGGCCACAGGGAGAGTGAACGCCACGTGACTTTTCATCGTTGTCGAGTTGTTCTTGGTTTTGGTCTTTTTCGCTCTAATGACGACTTAAATCTGCACAAAATCATTTTGTTTTTTAAATTGCATTTTTGAATGCAGAAATGAAATCAATGTGCTGAAAAACCCCCAAGGCACCCAAATTATACAGAAATAATGTCACACACCCACTACGCAAATCAAATTTTTTTGTTGATTTCTCAACAATGAGAATCCCCGAAGCTTGAAACAGTGAAACGCCTAACCCCGACGGGGTTAGCGAGGGGCAAGTTTCTCTCTTGGAGTCCTGTCTATGTGACCCTATACGACGTCCACACACATAAGCCAGCCAAGAGTTTATCGACTTTTCGCAATTCGGGGAATCACGATACACGACTTCTACCTTTCCCCATTCAAATCCTTAAAACTTCCAAGGTCCCCAAAGTTTCCCTCCAAAGGGAGATCGACGGTCGTAAGCCTCCCTTGATCCAACAACATGGATCCTTTCGGGGTTTTGGTACTCGGGAGTTCGAAGTGCAACGACTCCAAGACTCTTCGTCATTCAAATCTCCAAAATTCCGATATGGAAAGCCGTGTAAGAGATCAACGGATCTTAGGAGCGTGGATTTGACGGTCCACGGTATTTCGTGTATCGAGATTTCGTGACTCGCGAGGACAGGGGTTCTTGTCTTTTGGTTCCCCGGATGCCGAAACGTCGAAACATCGATCGACAACCATGTGTCCCTTCGATGGATGGGGGCAACCCTCAACCAAGATCGACGGTCGTGGTATTTTTGGGATGATCAATGGTCATGATCAAATCCCAGCTTTTCTCAATCTTAATCATACCTCACGCCTTTTCGAGGCTTCGGTGATCAGAATTTCATGACTCGCGAAGACAAGGGTTCTTTTCCCTTTTGTTTCCCGAGTGATGAAATGCCGAAGCACTTACCAGTGGCCACATGTGCTCTAAATATGGATGGTCCAGGCACTTCCATGGACCATGGGGTCTATGGTCCCGATTCCTTCATCTCTTGCAAGGGAAAAAGAAGGGGTCGTGCCATTAATGCCTGCATTTCTTTCTTAAATCAACGGTCATTATAGACCCTGGGATCCTCCAAAGGGATCTTGTTCGTGCATTGCTTGCAAAGGCGGAGAGGGGTAGAGGAATTATCATTCACGTGTCCTCCCTCAGATGAACGATCCTCGTTGTTTCGCGATTTCGCGACTTGCAACTCTCAGTGGCGCAAATCCTTGGTCAACTCGAATCCTCGATATCCGAAATACCTATGGACTCTTGATCTTCGCCATGTGTTCGACTCATATTGATTCCGGGATTTTCACTATGAAAATTCCCGACCTCATGTCATCGTGACTCCCGATTTCACGAATGTCGATATCCCGATGGCCACGCCTCTCGTCGGGACTTTCAACCTCCTGTTCACGAGGGCTTAACCCTCATGCATATCTTAACAGATCCAACGGTCGTCGGGTTGTTCTAGCTAAGATCTAATGGGTCAGATCTATCCCACGTCGCGCACTCTCCCACTACTTCATGGACGTGGAAAATCAACGGTCCAGATGTTCTCATGGACCTTGGGGGTCTACGATCCTGATTTCCTCGCTATTCACGAAGATAGAGGAAAAGGGGCAAGGTATGCAACGCCCTTGTTTTCTTTCGTCAATCTAACGGTCGTGGATGACCATGGATCTTCCGACGGGATCTCGTCCGTCGATCGATACTTATCCCTACGCTGCTACTTCGGGATTTTTAAGAGGGTTGTTCCTCCTCGTGCAGGGTTGTTAAGACTTGCACATTCAAGTCCTTTTTCCAGGTTCTTGGTAAACCTTTCCAAGGAGGGAATCTCTGTGAAGAGATCTATTCCGGGGCATTTCGAGAGACAGATAAGGGGAAACAACTTCCCGAGAACGGGATGGAAGTCTGACTTGGTTCAACTTATGCATAATTAAATTCATTTACCAACATAATTCATGTGTGGTTTTTCTGTTATAAGCATATACAACTACTAGTACTGATCAAAATACTACACAGACATTTTTATAATGAAAACATTCACAATTTCGTAGCTTATGAGCATAATTATCCAAATACATATATTTCAAGGTGCCAGAGGCAAAACACTTATCAGAAATAACACTAGGGTTAAGCGACTGCTGAGATGGGTGCTCGTTTCCACCCAACCGTAATCTTAGCGACTCCCAGCGGATTTACCACTAGCCACCCCCGAGCTGAGACCACGATGTTGTGAGACTGTGTCTCCGTCTGCCAGTGACCAGGAGAGAAGGTTGTAATCCTCCCTCTCTACTATCACTCACTCTGCGTAATTCCAGAGTTCTCCCCTCGCGTATGCCCCCCCAATCGCTTCTACCTTATGCCTTATCCTCTTGCGAGGTTGTGTGTGGCGCGATTTCCCTCGCGCTGGTCAGTCATGATGGCTCTACGGATAGGCAGTTCACCTCCCCATCCCTCATTAAGCCATCTACCTACCAGCCTGCGAGTCATTTAATTCGGGGCCAGCGAGCCGCTTTTGGTTCTCCAGGCCAATGGAGTCCAAATACGGTATTAATTCTCGGTGGAAGTTAACGCCACCTTTCCAGGTGCCTTCCACCTCCATCGTGGTCTCTTTTTCTGCACATCCCCTCTCAACAGTCCTGCAATAAAATTCATATTGTTATTCACATTCATTGACCTTTTCCTCAAGGTCCATTTACATCACATATTCACATTTATGAGTTTTCCATAGTTCTTGGCCAGTCCAGTTATTTTTACAAACTGGGGGAAATAGGGTGTTACAATTCCCTCCGCCTTAAAAGGAACATCATCCTCGATGTTCTTATCTACTAACATGAATTGCATGTACAGAAGTAAACAAAATTGGATATGCATGTCTCATCGCATCCTCCATTTCCCATGTAGCCTCATCTGGGCCAAAATGTTTCCACTGCACCTTGACCTGTGCAATGGTTCTGTTCCAGAGTAGGGTTTCCTTTCTGTCCAATATGCAGTGGGGTTCTAGTAGAAATTCTCCCTTCGGTTCCACCTGGATCACAGACCAGTCAATTATATGATTAGCATCATGTACATATTTCTTCAATAATGAAACATGGAAAACATTATGTCCTTTTACTGTGGGAGGAAGTGCTAGCCGATAGGCTACAGGTCCCACTCTATCTAGAACTTCAAAGGGTCCACAATACCAGGGTGCCAACTTGGCACAAGCTCCCATTTTCAAGGAACTCCTTCTGGGCTTAATTCTGAGATATACATGGTCTCCCATTTTGAACTCTCTTGGAGTTCTCTTTTGGTTAGCATAACTTTTCTGTCGGTTCTGGGCGATCTTCAGATTTTGTTTTATCTGAGCTACTTGTTGTTCCATTTCTCTCAGCATATCGGGTCCAAAATAAATCCTATTTACATGATTACTCCAGCTGATTGGAGTATTACACGACCTACCATATAGGACCTTGAAGGGACTCATTTTTAAGGATGCTTGGTAACCGTTGTTGTAGGCGAATTCTACCAATGGTAGGTAGTCTTCCCATTTTCTGGGTTGATGAATTACATGCATCCTTAACATATCTTCTAATATTTGGTTCACTCTTTCTGTCTGTCCGTCGGTTTGAGGGTGATAGGTGGTGCTGAACAACAATTTGGTCTCCAATCCAGCCATCAGTGATTTCCAAAAATTGGAAGTAAATTT
>ML776983.1:54058-78237 GCA_009831015.1 Picea engelmannii
CAAGTCAATCTTTGAGAAAATAGACGCACCTCCCAACTGATCGAATAGATCATCGATCCTGGGCAAGGGGTATTTGTTCTTTATGGTTACTTTATTAAGTTGTCTGTAATCTATGCACAGTCTAAGGGTGCCATCCTTCTTTTCACAAATAGGATTGGTGCTCCCCATGGGGACACGCTGGGCCGAATATAACCCTTATCCATCATTTATTTCAATTGCAATTTGAGTTCCACTAACTTGGGTGTGCTCATTCGGTAGGGTGTCCTAGACACCGACATCGCTCCTGGTGCGAGCTCTATCGAGAATTCAATGTCTCTTCTCGGAGGTAGACCCGGTACCTCTTCCAGAAACACGTCTCTGTATTCCCTTAGGATAGGGTGATCGTCAGGGCTTGGTTTAGCACCTTCGATTATTTTCAACACCTGTATTGCATACATGGGACATCGTTTTTGGCAATACTTTCTCATTTGCAGGGCTGATATTTGTCTCACCGAGACCGGTTTTCGGATCCCTTGAAGGGTTATCCTTTTTCCTTATTTGCTCACACATTCTAAGGTTTTATCGTAATAGTCCAATTTGGCTTTATGAGCGGCCAACCAGTCCATACCAATCAACAGATCGTATGATCCCAGGGGTAATATGTTAAGGGTCGCTTGGGTGGGGAATTCACCCAACATTAACTGGCAGGCTGGTATGACCTCTACCACCTTTCTTTTGGTGCCAGTGGCTAACTGTACCAACCATGGCTTAGTTTGCTTTTGTGGTTGTAGCTTACACTTATCAATAGCTTTAGGGGCTATATAACTCAAATTTGAACCAGGGTCAATCAAAATAGACACCAGATGGTTGAACATCATACCTTCTATTTCCACCACTGAAGCTTGGTGGTCAGCTTGGTTATTATCCAAGGCTGCATAAATCTGCGGCACACTCCTTGCCACATCATTGACTGTGGTAGCTTCCTGAATGTTATAAACTTTCCGATTGTTCTGTTGTCGATGTGGGCAGTCTCTTAGGAGATGCTCTTCGCCGCAACCCCAACATTTCAAAGGTTCTGTCTTTGGGTTATTATTCCTTACTGGTATAGGTCCAGAAGTTTTATTTTCGTCCACTGAGGGAAAGTTCTGCTGGAGTACACTTCGGGCTGGATAGTTCATTCTGGGGTTCTTCTTGTTGTTTTTAAATCCTGAGGATTTGATCCCCTTTCTCTGAAATCTCAAACCACTCTTCTGTTTCCAGTCTCCATAAGACTCTGCCCGATGTTCATATTGTTCATGACAATATGTTTCTTTTCGAATAGTGTCTTCTAAGGTTTTTGGCTCATCGAATTCAATTCGGTTCCGGTATTCCTTGGGTAACCCACTGATGAAACGTTTTGCCTTTGCCTTCTCTGCTTTGATGTAGGGTACATATCTCAATAAATCGAGGAATTTGTTGACATATTCCTCTATAGTGAGTTTCCCCAGTTTGAGTTCATAAAACTCTTTAGCCTTCTCGTCAAAGTATCTTTCCGACAAATACTTCTTCCGAAAGTACTTCTCAAACCGTTTCCAAGACAGGTCCTCCTCGCGGACCCCTTTCATATTCTTAAGATCTTCCCACCAAATGGAAGCCTGTCCGTTCAGATTGAAAGTGGCCACTCGGGCCTTCAAATTCTCTGAAAAATCATGGACTCTGAAATATTTCTTCATTCCAAGTAGCCAGGCCTCGGCTTCCTCTCACTTCTTTATCTCACCGTCGAAGGAGGGAGGTTTGGCCTTTCTGAATTCCTCAAATTTATGACTCTTGGAAGTCTTTTGCTTCTTTTGTTTCCTTCGCGAATAGGAACTGGTCCTGCTGCTGGAAGAGCCTTCTGAATCGCCAGCTTCCTTCTCAGTGGAATCATCCAGCACTGGTCCTTTACCTCTGGGGTGGACCTTTCTTGAGGTGCTTCTCTCAGTATGGACACTGACACGACCATGATTCTGCATCTCAGGTTCCAACTGCATTTGTCGTTGTAGGTCGGATAAGCTCTACAGTAAAACTGCATTAATTTCGGTTTGCTTCTTTTGTTCTTTCATCATCCATTCATTGTCGGCCTTGCATCTTTGCAATTCAACCATGAGACTCCTCACAGTCTCGGCTAGGTCTAGAGGGGTTCCTATTGCTCTTCTTTCGTCAGACTCTTCGTCTCTGTTGTGGGAGCCTTCTCCCATCTCTTGGTGAGTCACCATACTCTGCGTCTGTAGATTCCCACGGCTGATCGTCCGCTTGAGTGAAAAGACAAATGTTGGTTATTAGTCAAGAGTCAAATACATTTTTTTTTAATAATTTGCGCATAATTTATAACTCTTTCTCATGCATACACAGTCGGGTTCTCGTTTCCAAGTTTTAATCCTGGACAAGAGAGTTACGTTAGGGGTTACTCTTCGTAGGAGTACTTCGAACGAAGCTTATGCGCAACTCGTGCATGAGCCCAATCAAGCCGAGTGTTGTAACCATGCTCTGATACCACTTTGTCACACACCCACTACGCAAATCAAAATTTTTCGTTGATTTCTCAACAATGAGAATCCCCGAAGCTTGAAACAGCGAAATGCCCAACCCCGACGGGGCTAGCGAGGGGAAACTTTCTCTCTTGGGGTCTTTTCTATGTGACCCTATACGACGTCCACGCACATAAGACAACCAAGAGCTTATCGACTTTTCGCGATTCGGGGAATCACGATACACGACTTCTACCTTTCCCCATTCAAATCCACGAAACTTTCGAGGTCCCCAAAGTTTCCCTCCAAAGGGAGATCGACGGCCGTAAGCCTCCCTTGATCCAACGGTATGGATCCTTTCGGGGTTTCGGTACTCGGGAGTTCGAAGTGCAATGATTCCAAGACTCTTTGTCATTCAAATCTCCGAAATTCCGATATGGAAAGCCGTGTAAGAGATCGATGGATCTTAGGAGCATGGATTCGATGGTCCACGAGATTTCGGGTATCGACATTTTGTGACTCGCGAGGACAGGGGTTCTTGTCTTTTGGTTCCCCGGATGCCGAAATGTCGAAACGTCGATCGGCAACCACATGTCCCTTCGATGGACACGAGCGACCCTCAACCAAGATCGACGGTTGTGGTCTTTTTGGGATGATCAACGATCACGATCAAATCTCGGATTTTCTCAATCTTAATCATACCTCACGCCTTTTCAAGGCTTCGGTGATCGGAATTTCGTGACTCGCGAAGAGAAGGGTTCTTTTCCCTTTTGTTTCCCGGGTGCCGAAACACCGAAGCGTTTACCAGCGGCCACGTGTGCTCTAAAGATGGACGGTCCAGACACTTCCATGGACCATGGGGTCTATGGTCCCGATTCCTTCATCTCTTGCAAGGGAAAAAGAAGGGGTCGTGCCATTAATGCCTGCGTCTCTTTCTTAAATCAATGGTCATTACAGACCCTAGGATCCTCCGAAGGGATCCTATTCGTGCATTGCTTGCAAAGGCAGAGAGGGGTAGAGGAATTATCATTCACGTGTCCTCCCTCAGATGAACGATCCTCGTTGTTTCGCAATTTCGTGACTTGCGACTCCCAGTGACACAAATACTTGGTCAACTCGAATCCCCGGTATCTGAAATACCTATGGACTCTCGATCTCCGCCACATGTCCTCCTATGATGGATGACTCATATTGATTCCGGGATTTTCACTATGAAAATTCCTGACCTCATGTCATCGTGACTCCCGATTTCATGAATGTCGATATCCCGATGGCCACGCCTCTCGTCGAGACTTTCAACCTCCTGTTCACGAGGGCTTAACCCTCATGCATCTCTTAACAAATCCAACGGTCGTCGGGTAGATCTAGCTAAGATCTAATGGTTCAGATCTGTCCCACATCGTGCACTCTCCCACTACTTCATGGACGTGGAAAATCAACGGTCCAAATGTTCTCATGGACCTTGGGGTCTACGATCCCGATTTCCTCGCTATTCACGAGGATAGAGGAAAAGGAGAAAGGTATGCAACGCCCTTGTTTTTTTTCGTCAATCTAATGGTCGTGGATAACCATGGATCTTCCGACGGGATCTCGTCCGTCGATTGATACTTATCCCTACGCTGCTACTTCGGGATTTTTAAGAGGGTCGTTCCTCCTCGTGCAGGGTTGCTAAGACTTGCACATTCAAGTCCTTTTTCCAGGTTCTTGGTAAACCTTTCTAAGGAGGGAATCTCTGTGAAGAGATCTATTCCGGGGCATTCCGGGAGACAGATAAGGGGAAACAACTTCCCGAGAACGGGCTGGAAGTCTGACTTGGTTCAACTTATGCATAATTAAATTCATTTACCAACATAAGTCATGCGTGGTTTTTCTGTTATAAACATATACAACTACTAGTACTGATCAAAATACTACACAGACATTTTTATAATGAAAACATTCACAATTTCACAGCTTATGAGCATAATTATCCAAATACATATGTTTCAAGGTGCCAGAGGCAAAACACTTATCAGAAATAACACTAGGGTTAAGTGACTGCTGAGAGGGGTGCTCGTTTCCACCCAACCATAGACTTAGTGACTCCCAGTGGATTTACCACTAGCCACCCCCGAGCTGAGACCACGATGCTGTGAGACTATGTCTCCATCTTCCAGTGACCAGGAGCGAAGGTTGCAATCCTCCCTCTCTGCTATCACTCACTCTGCATAATGCCAAAGTTCTCCCCTCGCGTCTGCCCCCCCCAATCGCTTCTACCTTATGCCTTATCCTCTTGCAAGGTTGCATGTGGCACGATTTCCCTCGCGCTGGTCAGTCATGATGGCTCTACAGATAGGTGGTTCACCTCCCCATCCCTCATTAAGCCATCTACCTACCAGCCTGCGAGTCATTTAATTCGGGGCCAGCGAACCGCTTTTGGTTCTCCGGGCCAGTGGAGTCCAAATATGGTATTAATTTGTTAGCGCTCTGTAATTTGCTTAAGGTTGTTGAGGCAGTCATAGAGGTAACCTCGAACCGCTTCGAGTCTTGGATCTAGCCCTCCAAGACTCAGAGAGGGATCTCTCTTTTATATTTAGCTTTGTTTTTAAGGGATGGGTTTTAGGCTAGTTATAAAAGTAATGAAAATATAAAGTTTTTTATTTTGAGATGGTTACTTTGGGACAACAAGGAGGGCCATTGGGAAAATAGGATTTGTGCTTTAAACAAAGTGATTCACATCTCAGATCTGGACAAGACTGTTACACGGGGCAAGGTAGCAGAAGCATTGGATCGATTTAAGTTTTGAGTATCTGCTGATAAATTCTGCCTCTATTACTTTCCTTCTGGTAATAAGAACTGAAAACAAATTGTAAAGAAGACAGGAAATACATTAACAGAGAAAAACACCACCAACATTTCTACACAGGAATCCTGTGAACAACATGCTCATTTCTGAATTGATCATCTGAATATTACAATAATATTATCTGGCCATACACAGCCCATGCTCCAGCAAAGAAAATGAAAATGACAGGTCTGGACCTCTCACACAGGTCGAGCCTCTCCTATCCAGCCTAGTCGAACCCCCTCCTAGTCTTTTACAAGTGTATTAATACAAAAAATCTCTATCTGTCCAGGACTCGCGCTCATTACTCTGCTATCTCAAAATAGAAAACAGTTACATACAATATACTGCCACCTGTAGATTTTTTCCAATAGTAAACTAAATGAAAACTGAATTTGGTGACTTGTTTGCTTTGACATCTGGCATATTGGAGGAGGTTTAATGATTTGCTGGCGAAAAGACTGAACGCTGGAGGTTTGTTTAGTAATTTTCTGAAGGTTGTTGATGTTGTGCAGGAAAATCTGTGATATGGAGTTGATTTTGTGCCATCTGGAAACACTGATAAGATCCCTGAAAATCTGGGGAAAATGGTATGGAGATAGCCCTTTTTGAGAGGTTCGACACATCACTTTGCCAGTGGTTTGTATTTATTTTGTTATCAATTCCCCTAAATTTCTGCAAAAGTGCTCTGCCACTTATTCCTTATCGATTTTGCAAACAATATGTATCCCTTGCTTGACTTGCGTTATTTCTATAACCTTAAGAGGATGTACAAATTTTACTTGAATGGTTTCAACATTTAATTAGGCTTGTTGTATTATGTAGCGTTGAGTTATAGTATCCAATAATCAGAGACATTTCATAATAGCATTAACAACAGTGGAGGAATGCCTTGCCAGAGAAATAATGGCTGATTGACAAGGTCCTTCTTTTACAACATCTTGGCCAGCAACAAAAGCATCATCTGCAACTATAGCTTCTCCTTCTTTAGTTCACCTCCAGATTCTTCGATTAAGCCTCCATATCTCGTTCTAGAGTAATCCTGCATAATTTCATTCTCATCAAATTCCCAAGGAAAGAAGCAACTCCAAACACACAAAAAGTCCTTATTTCGTATCCATAAATGATGTGAGCAAAATGCCAACAAATCAACCATAACTGTAATGATCAGGTGGACACTGGATCCTGTTTCAAACACCTAGTCCAGGTTACCAATAATCTATTGTAGAGAAGACAATTTCATCAGTGGACATTGAGACTCTGGTTTTCTAATCTCTAGGAGCTTAGTCTAAGGTAGAAGATCACTTTTCTCCTTATGCACTGTACGTGGATTATTTGATATAGACCCCATCCATAATATAATACGATACCTCAACCTCTGAACCCTGCAAGCCATTCTGAAGCACACTGCTAATCATTATCGTGTTCACGATCAATCATGTACAAAAAAGCTTGCAACGACTATCATGTAGCAGAAAGGCGTTTGTCATCTTGTTGAGGCATTATGTAGAGGATAAGCTCGAGAGGGTTACCATTCTTCTCTGCTGATTCTATCATACGTTAAATGACATTTTCAACATTCCCATTTATCTCTGGCAAAAGCTCTTTTGTTCATAAAAGATGGAATATCATACTAGCGAGGACCAACAGCAGGGGTAAACTTGAAGAACACGCAACCTTCCTTTGCAACTGTGACTCCTCCGCGTTGGACACCTTGAATCCGGCTTCAAACACCTAGCAGAGGGTTTTAAACGTTGCTTATATATATATATATTTTTATTATCTATGGACAATATCCCAAATTCGCATGGTGAACTGAACATTTAGCGTTTAAATAAACCAACAGTTACATGCTATGTCAATGAATTGAGCTCGAGGCTTGGGCTTTGGGGTTTGGTGTTGGCGCTGGCATTGGCTTGTGTGTTTGTTGTTGGTGCACGAAAGGTCTAACTCTCAGTGTTGAGTGCGCTTGAATGGATGGCCCTAGGCCAATATAACTTTTGCCAAATTTTTTTGTCAAAATAGTTATGTTTTGATAAACCTAACTAAACTCTGCACAAAGGCCGAGGGGCAAATTTTTTCTCATTTCACCAAAAATAAATTATAGAAACCCAACCTTACATTTGGCCCACAAAAGTAAAAATTTTGTCATTCAAACCACTTCACAAATTTTCGCCAAAATGCACCAGAACTTGCTTTGAACTTCGCGCGCAGGTACTCATTGTATGCTTGGTCAGTGTCGGGCGCTTTCCGCCGCCTTTGCCATGCGTCGTGAGCGAACACATATGCCTGAAAATAAATAACTAATATTCAGAATACTGATCCCCTATTATATAGGGTTCTAACATAGGCTCCACCTGGGGAAAATATCTCCGAAGGAGGTGTTTAGAATCACTGAACTCTGAATTTCACCGACCAGCTGATCATTGGGCTGCCCCCAAACTGTAAACTGAAAATAACTATGAAGAGACAAAAAGAAAAGATTCTCATTCTGTTGAGATTATTGGCACATTCCTACCTACCCTACTTTTCTAACGGTTACTGCTTCAATCAAGTAATGAAAAAGTGCTAATGAAGCCAACCCAGCAGTTGATCCCTTGATTGGGCTTCCTCATCATGCTTGATGAAAATCAAGGCTACAATATGTACTGGCAACTGGTGATAGCTTGGGTCCTTGCAGAAAAAACATGTTTGAACAGTTACACTGAAAAGGAGGTCCGTATAATTTGCAACCGAGTCAATAAATATACGATCTATTTGTTGATTCTCCAGGTATTCATTCAGCATTCTAACATGGATAAGTTTCCTATTCGTGTCCTTAATATCAGACCATGACTGCAACTGTTCAACATCAGACTTATGCTTGCCAAAAAAAGATTCATCAATCAGAAAATCGAAAGAGGACACAATCTCTTTTGGTTTTGGAGACGTGAGTTTCTCATAAAATTGCTTTGGATGTTGGAAACTATAAGACTGCATCTGAGTATTCAAAAGCTCAATATACTTTTCAAGTTTTTCAGCAACTAGCTCGAGAACACACATTTTACTTTTATGAGAATATTTTTTCGATTTACAACAATGAAACACAACTGCTAACGAAACCTCATCAAATTGAAAATCTGCTAACTCACCCCTGCATTCTTCTATGGCTTCACAATAAGTAGGATTTGCCACATACCCTGTCATCTTGAAGCATCATCAAGGCTCTAAAATCTGGATTCTTCAGCAGTGAATTCGCTTGCGATCTTTGAAGCTTGGGATCTTGAACAATGGAGTCGCCAGGTGAATGGTACAGCCTTCATGTGTTTGGCTTCTGTTCACCATCAGAAGTCAAAACTGAACTTGAAGTCCAGCTCTGGAGAAAGCTCCCCAGTGGAGTCACCAAAAATGTTAGTGCTCTGTAATTTTCCTAAGGCTGCTGAGGCAATCATAAAGGTAACCTCGAACTGCTTCGAGTCTTGGATCTAGCCCTCTAAGAATCAGAGAGGGTTCTCTCTTTTAGATTTAGCTTTGTTTTTAAGGGATGGGTTTTAGGCTAGTTATAAAAGCAATGAAAATATAGAGTTTTTGATTTTGAGATGGTTACTTTGGGACAACAAGGAGGGCCATTGGACAAATGGGGTCTGCGCTTTAAACAAAGTGATTCACATCTCAGATCTGGACAAGACTGTTACACAGGGCAAGGTAGCAGAAACATTGGATAGATTTAAGTTTTGATGGCATCGGTTTGAGGAAGAAGTAGGGGAGGTAAAAACCAGGCACAGGAGCAGCTAAGAATTCCTGAACTAAGCTTTTAGAAGATAAACATAAAGATTACCACAAGCTGAGAGGCCGAGTATCTGCTGATAAATTCTGCCTCTATTACTTTCCTTCTGGTAATAAGAACTGAAAACAAATTGTAAAGAAGACAGGAAATACATTAACAGAGAAAAACACCACCAACATTTCTACACAGGAATCCTGTGAACAACATTCTCATTTCTGAATTGATCATCTGAATATTACAATAATATTATCTGGCCATACACAGCCCATGCTCCAGCAAAGAAAATGAAAATGACAGGTCTGGACCTCTCACACAGGTCGAGCCTCTCCTATCCAGCCTAGTCGAACCCCCTCCTAGTCTTTTACAAGTGTATTAATACAAAAAATCTCTATCTGTCCAGGACTCGCGCTCATTACTCTGCTATCTCAAAATAGAAAACAGTTACATACAATATACTGCCACCTGTAGATTTTTTCCAACAGTAAACTAAATGAAAACTGAATTTGGTGACTTGTTTGCTTTGACATCTGGCATATTGGAGGAGGTTTAATGATTTGCTGGCGAAAAGACTGAACGCTGGAGGTTTGTTTAGTTATTTTCTGAAGGTTGTTGATGTTGTGCAGGAAAATCTGTGATATGGAGCTGATTTTGTGCCATCTGGAAACACTGATAAGATCCCTGAAAATCTGGGGAAAATGGTATGGAGATAGCCCTTTTTGAGAGGTTCGACACATCACTTTGCCAGTGGTTTGTATTTATTTTGTTATCAATTCCCCTAAATTTTTGCAAAAGTGCTCTGCCACTTATTCCTTATCGATTTTGCAAACAATATGTATCCCTTGCTTGACTTGCGTTATTTCTATAACCTTAAGAGGATGTACAACTTTTACTTGAATGGTTTCAACATTTAAGTAGGCTTGTTGTATTATGTAGCGTTGAGTTATAGTATCCAATAATCGGAGACATTTCAGAATAGCATTAACAGTAGTGGAGGAATGCCTTGCCAGAGAAATAATGGCTGACTGACAAGGTCCTTCTTTTACAACATCTTGGCCAGCAACAAAAGCATCATCTGCAACTATAGCTTCTCCTTCTTTAGTTCACCTCCAGATTCTTCGATTAAGCCTCCATATCTCGTTCTAGAGTAAGCCTGCATAATTTCATTCTCATCAAATTCCCAAGGAAAGAAGCAACTCCAAACACACAAAAAGTCCTTATTTCGTATCCATAAAGGATGTGAGCAAAATGCCAACAAATCGACCATAATTGTAATGATCAGGTGGACACTGGATCCTGTTTCAAACACCTAGTCCAGGTTACCAATAATTTATTGTGGAGAAGACAATTTCATCAGTGGACATTGAGACTCTGGTTTTCTAATCTCTAAGAGCTTAGTCTTAGGTAGAAGATCACTTTTCTCCTTATGCACTGTACGTGGATAATTTGATATAGACCCCATCCATAATATAATACGATACCTCAACCTCTGAACCCCGCAAGCCATTCTGAAGCACACTGCTAATCATTATCGTGTTCAGGATCAATCATGTACAAAAAAGCTTGCAGCGACTATCATGTAGCATAAAGGCGTTTGTCATCTTGTTGAGGCATTATGTAGAGGATAAGCTCGAGAGGGTTACCATTCTTCTCTGCTGATTCTATCATACGTTTAATGACATTTTCAACATTCCCATTTATCTCTGGCAAAAGCTCTTTTGTTCATAAAAGATGGAATATCATACTAGCGAGGACCAACAGCAGGGGCAAACTCGAAGAACACGCAACCTTCCTTTGCAACTGTGACTCCTCCGCGTTGGACACCTTGAATCCGGCTTCAAACACCTGGCAGAGGGTTTTAAACGCTGCTTTTATATATTTTTTTTGATTCTCTGTGGACAATATCCCACATTCGCGTGGTGAACTGAACATTTAGCGTTTAAATAAACCAACAGTTACATGCTATGTCAATGAATTGAGCCCGAGGCTTGGGCTTTGGGGTTTGGTGTTGGCGCTGGCATTGGCTTGTGTGTTTGCTGTTGGTGCACGAAAGGTCTAACTCTCGATGTTGAGTGCGCTTGAATGGATGGCCCTAGGCCAATATAACTTTTGCCAAATTTTTTTGTCAAAATAGTTATGTTTTGATAAACCTAACTAAACTCTGCACAAAGGCCGAGGGGCAAATTTTTGCTCATTTCACCAAAAATAAATTATAGAAACCCAACCTTACATTTGGCCCACAAAAGTAAAATTTTTTTCATTCAAACCACTTCACAAATTTTCGCCAAAATGCACCAGAACTTGCTTTGAACTTCGCGCGCAGGTACTCATTGTATGCTTGATCAGTGTCGGGCGCCTTCCGCCGCCTTCGCCATGCGTCGTGAGCGAACACATATGCCTGAAAATAAATAACTAATATTCAGAATACCGATCCCCTACTATATAGGGTTCTAACATAATTCTTGGTGGAAGTTAACGCCACCTTTCCAGGTGCCTTCCACCGCCATCGTGGTCTCTTTTTCTGCACATCCCCTCTCAACAGTCCTGCAATAAAATTCATATTGTTATTCACGTTCATTGACTTTTTCCTCAAGGTCCATTTACATCACATATTCACATTTATGAGTTTGCCATAGTTCTTGGCCAGTCCAGTTATTTTTACAAACTGGGGGAAACAGGGTGTTACAAATAACCACTTAAATTTGCAAATCCAACAACTACTTGTGAAATTTTGGACAAATATAACAGAAAAATATCCCCGGAAAAGTACCAATTTATGAATGATGTACTGCTTAGAAAATATGATTCAACTGAGTTAAATTTGAATTTCATATCAAACTTGATAGCTTGGGAAGAAAGCATGGCTTGGGCCGAGCAAGACCAAAGGATGCCCGTCAAGTGAGAGGATGTAGCTAATATAACTATACCTGCTTACAACTATTACATAGAGCATTAAATGTTCTATGTGTTGGAATATATATTGTTGGAACTTACAATATATATTTTAATATGTAAAGCATTAAATGCTCTGCTTTAAGGTGTATATTGTTGGTATTGAAAAATTCTAAGTTGTGGTTTTGTTATCAATATGCATTTCTCAGTAAAACATTTAATGCTTTATATTAGGATATGTACAGTTAGAACCATATATATATTAAAATATAAAGCATTAAATGCTCTACTGCTGAGTGCATATTATTTACATTTGATTTATCATCAGTCTAATATTGTCAAATACTTTTTGAAATTACAAAAAATGAATTTAAAAATCTCAATATTTGTGAATCTAGGTCTCTGCAAACTATTGATTTAATATCTGAAAAGGAGGTGGGTCTAATCAATGTCTCCTATTACTGATATTTTATTGGCTCCAGTACTGCTGAACTAACTGAAGCCAAAAAAAAATTACTGATAGCTATACTGGAGCCAAAAAAAAATTACTGATATTTTATTGGCTCCAGTACTGCTGAACTAACTGAAGGGAGGCAGGGACTCTGTGAAACAAGTGCTCTTTGCGTAGTTGCATTGGAGAAGATCTTGGATTCGATAGCTATCTGTAGCTTGTTATGTATGGTAAATGGCCATCGAGAGTCTTATGAGCCATCTATTCATTCCCGTCATTACAAAAGAAGCTCCCTGTGTAAAGCACTCCAGTTCTTCGTATTTCCCTTCACCAGTTGCACGAGGGCACGGGTTCGAAACCTGCCAGTGAAAAATAAGCCAACATTTGTGATGATTATGGAGAAATAGAGGCTACTGCATTCTCTCATCACAATCCAATTTTATTCATGCCTGCAAACTGTCCATATTTAATACTAGTCTGCTCCAAAATCACAACTGACTCCCAGGAAATCCACTGGCCTTTCCTCCAAAACGTATCATTAAATTCCAAATGAGGAAGCAATTTGTGATGTTCTCATTTTAATAAATTATTAAACTATTTAAAAGGTATTAAAAAGTATTGTGGCAGCAATTTGGGATGTTCTCATTTTAATAAATTATCAAAATATTTAAAAAGTATTGTAAAAAGTTGATTGTCTATGTGATAAATGAGGTGTTTAATTAATCTAAAATAAATAATTTTACAATCTTGGAAGATTTCAACCTCCTTCCAAACCACCACGTGGATGTGTAACAAGGAATAAGAACTAATAGAGGAGCTTTCATGTGGGTGTCTCTTGAGGAACAAGGGTTAACAGTGGAAGATATTGAAAACCTATGTGATAAATGAAGTGTTTAATTAAATGAAAATAAATAATTTTATAATCTTGGAAGATTTCAACCTCCTTCTAAACCACCATGTGGATGTGTAACAAAGAATAAGAGCTAATAGAGGAGCTTTCATGTGGATGTCCCTTGAGGAACAAGGGTTAATAGTGGAAGATATTGAAGACCTATGTGATGAATGAGGTGTTTAATTAATCGAAAATAAATAATTTTACAATCTTGGAAGATTTCAACCTCCTTCCAAACCACCATGTGGATGTGTAACAAGGAATAAGAGCTAATAGAGGAGCTTCCATGTGGGTGTCCCTTGAGGAACAAGGGTTAACAGTGGAAGATATTGAAGACCTATGTGATGAATGAGGTGTTTAATTAATCGAAAATAAATAATTTTACAATCTTGGAAGATTTCAACCTCCTTCCAAACCACCATGTGGATGTGTAACAAGGAATAAGAGCTAATAGAGGAGCTTCCATGTGGGTGTCCCTTGAGGAACAAGGGTTAACAGTGGAAGCTATTGAGGACCTAAAATCATATTGACATAAAATTTAAGCAACTGTCAACTCTAATAACGATTTACTCATTTTTCATTTACACTTTTATTGGATTTTTTTCTTTACACTTTTATTGAATTTTTTCCTTGTTTGGCTTTTCAAACAAAAGCAACAAGACAGCTTGAGTGGGCCTAATGGTTAAGAACATGTGTTACCTTCTAAGAGGTCACAAGTTCGAATCCAAAGGGGGGTAGGGTATGTATACCTTCATTGGGCAGAAGAGGTCTCATACACCAATTTAGTGTCTGGTTATTTTAAGCATCTATTTCATTCATCATTTTGCAATATATTAGGCATATTTACATTTACATTTTGTGAAAGCAATTTGACTTAGAGGATGAGAGCTTCACTCATAAGTGCACTATTGGCTTTATTTTAAGCACCTATTTCATTCATCATTTTTCAACATAGCTAATACAAACTACTTTATGCTAGTTTATTAATGAGTTGTGAAATTCGTTGAACAAACAACACATTTGTTTCTTTCTTATGTTTTCCAACAATATTTGATGCCCACATGCCTTGTTCAGTAATAGGCAATATAGTCTTCTATTTTTACCATTGAATTTATTTCAACATCAACCAAAATTTTCAATGCATTGTAATTAAGGAATGCAATAGCTTGCCATCATGCCTCTAACAACAGTTTATGCGACGAAAAAAATTAGAGATGATATTTTTCATACAGAGGCACAAGGATAGGTAGGCTTCGCTCTGCCTTACTTCTGCATATTATTAGTTCAATGTCTTCTTCTTTATATAATTTTTATATGATATTGTGCGCAGGGGGTGGTTCTAAAGGGGGTTTCTCTAACTCATTTTCTCATATTTCTTCTTCATTAGATCGAGAGAGTTCCTCTAACCTCATTTGTGCAACTAGTTCCACTACTGTTGGGGTATCCTCACTTTTTGTAGAATCTTCCTCAACTTCACTTGGCGCATTCTTGGTATCTAAAGTGATATTTCCATATTTGTCTAAATCATCATCTTCTCTTTTGAATTTCCATTGGGATCAACATGATCTTCTCATTCTCCATCATCCTCTCTCTCAGGGCACCCTTCTAGTGCATCTATTCTCTCGACTTGCACCTCTCGCACCTCTCTTTCCTTTGCATGCTCCTTAGGTGCTTCCTCTCTTCTTCTATCTCTCACTCTACTAACAATTGCTAGTATGTCTTCTCCCTTCTTCCTAAGACTATCTGATTGAACTTTATATATTGCTCTACATAACACATTTCTTCTCTCGTACCTCTCTACCCTAGTTTTTGTTTGTTCCTTTGGATCCATCTTTCTATGTTTTCTCTAATTCATCTCCCCTTCCTTCTTCCCCTAACCCCCCATCACAAGGTTTTATGTTGTCAATCTGTTTGGTATCATCTCCATTATCACTTTCTCTATGAACAACATCTTAATTCACAAAGGTATTAATTCCAACAACCTTCCCCTTGGTCCTTCTTTGAAATCCTTCTCAACCATGCTAAAAGAAGTGTTATATTCAATAACAAACTCAACAATGTATCCCTCCTTAACCTACTCGAACTAAAATTCAATCACACACATCCACTTGTTATCTAGTCTCTTGAGTCTTTTAACAGTTTCTTGGTCCCAAATGACAGGTTCTTGAGAGTGGCATAATGTATTAATTTCTACTTGTATTTTTATCCAATCTTGCTATAAACTAGGAAATTCAACAAAGAAAATTATGTGCTTATCAAAATAGAAATACATGTCCTTCCATCAATCTATGTTGATGTGCATATTATGTGTTTCTCTCCATATAAACTTGATCTCCCTTTCTATAATCCAATCATGTATCTCCCATGTTGAGGGTTTCCAAAACATACCATTGTTTTCTCTTGCAAGAATCCCAAAAATGGAACCATTTTGTTGGCAATAAATTTAGACCCTGTGCATGGGCCAATATTAATAATATATTAACATTAGCATTTTCTATACTATGTTAGGAGTAAGGTTTACTCGATATGCTAACATGCATTGCAAAAATAGATATAAACATGATTAAAGAAAGCAATGTATACGACTTTACATATTCACAATATAAACCATGCAACAATAATATGCAATCATAATTTTAGAGGGGGGACCACACCACACTCCTTTCTATTCCATTTCATAAGATCAATCCATTAATCCAAATTGGATCCTAGTTAAATCTTGTAACCATTTCCTGAGCAAAATAAAATCCCCACCGAATGCTAGTTTTCCCATTTGGGTTTCTAGGGTTAAAAAATATTAGTTGTCTATGTATGAATTGTGTGATTGAGTTCTTTGCATTTTGGATTATCCATGATGGTAATTACTCCACTGTATTAAAATCAAATCATTTTTGTTAATTTTCCACAACTCTAAAATCAAACTATTGGAATCGTTGAATGATAACTACAACATCGTTACTCCTTTTTTTTTATCGTTGACAAGACAATTGTATGTGTTAGCCTCATTCTATTAGGGACCTAACCCCTCACGTAGATATAATAATATATTTTCCATGTAATAAAGGCCGACATTAGTTAATAAGGCCTAAATATATTTTCCATTTAATAAAGACCGACATTAGTTAGTAAGGCCTATTTAATAATTGTGAACAAGTCAATCTAAGAAGACCTAATAGAAGCTTTTGCTTCTAGAAAGATCTTCCTCTAGAATGTTTTTTAGAATATGGAATTAGTATAAATAAGAGTAGGAGGCATGAGAAAGCTTGTCTTGAGAATTATTGTAATAGAACTTTGCTCTGTTGGACGTTTCCCCCTCGAAGAGACAATTGAACATTGCTTTCTTTGAATAAAGGTATTATTTTTGGTATTGCTCTTCTCAATAGTTTGTTGTTCCAATGATATCTGTTGAATATTCTTGTTTATGCATATTATATTACATCTGGTACTTTACAAGTGGTATCAGAGCACTTTCCTTGGCAGGAATTGTGGGTAATTTTTTTCCCCAAGGTATAGACGTGTATTGTTGGTGTCTTTAAAGCACAAAGATCTATCGTTCATCCAGTAAAATTGTGGTGGGGAAGACTACACGTAGGCGATACAAACAGATTCATGGGGTTTCATAGAAACACAAAGTTTAACCCTTGTTGGAAACCTCTGTAACCCATGTTGGTACCCCTCTAGTAGTACCACATTAGATAGAATTTGTACACGACCATCACTCCCATGTATTGGCCGGTATATAGGGAGTCCCATAGGTCTCCTTAAACCAACCCTAGATCAACCGATTGGCCGACTGACTGCTATAGTGCCATCGAGAACAACAATCAAGAAGATACTCTCTAATACCTAGGTAATCGAGTAGTATGGCTAAGGGTATGGTTGAGCCTCCTTAGTTGGTTCCCTGAGATATCAGGTTGAGTACAATTGCTCGACCCCGCACGTATATCAGAGAGCTATAACACATGGAAAACCATTTTCCATAGGCACCCTGGAAAGCCTAATCAGGGGGGAACATCCTGACAAGGAACAAAAAGGATATTTTGGTCATGCAACCTTGCCTCCTACACTTTGGTTGCGAAATTCCTACACATTTCTTTTTGTTAAGAATTTGGGCATTTTGACACTGCGATATTATTCAATCTAGAGTAGGAGAAAAAAAAAGTTTGGGTCCTTCCTACACCCTTATTTGAGACCTATCTCATTGGATTCCTCTTTTTGTCCTGATCACTGTGATACCTATCATTTTTAACATTTCTTTTTTACCCCGTGGACCCATACCCTTCCCGACACCTTTATTTCCCACTTATCCCGTTGGTTTTCTCTCATTTCCTTGATCTTAGTGGTATATATCACTTATCTACTTTTTTTTTTTTCTGTGGTCCCACCCCTCTTTCTCTCATGGCTCCCACCCACCAAGAAGAAACCAATCATAAACTGAATACTGACCTTACTTCCCTTTAGGCCCAAGTGAATAAGGACATTCCTGCCATTCATGCCAAAATGGACTACATCCAGGAACAAATAGGTAGCCAAATTGTTGAATTCAATTATGCTCTTGAACAATTCATGAACAAATTCTAGGGTCCTTCCTCCTCTGACCCACCTCTCTATATGGAAGATGTTGACTCCAACCAACCTCTGCGCTCTCATTCCAACTTCCTACCTCGTGATCCCTGTCTTCCCATAGTTGAGGTGAACAAATTTGATGGCTTAGATCCAACAGCCTAGGTCACTCAAATGGAACACTATTTCTGACTACATGGAATTACTGATGAGTTGACCAATATTCTCTACACAATTATCTATTTGGATCTGGAATGATGGAAATGGTGGAAATGGCGTAGAAATTCACATCAAGAGTATGTTGCTTGGTCATAGTTTGTTATTGAGTTGTATGAACACTTTGACACAAACACCCACCATTTAGGATGTCTAACCAAGTTGAAATAGTTTGGACTAGTGGAATATTTTATTGTTTCCTTTGAGCACTTGTGTTTCCATATAGAGGGCATGGAAAATGATTTTTTCAAGGAATTTTTATAAGTGGCCTCAAGGATGAAATCCAAGCTCAAGTCATAATGGCTCTCCCTCAGACTTGGTTGGAAGCAACTAAACATGCCAAGGAGGCACAACATGTCATATTGGCCCAGAGCATAAAACCCACTTTTGTTCCTCGCCCTAAACCCACCATCCCTACCCCTCAATCCACTCCTCTCAAGGTCCAAAAATTAACACGAGATGAAATGGTTGAACATCAACTCAATGGTCTCTGCTATAATTGTGATGACAAATACTTTCTAGGGCACAAGTGTAAAGGACAAAAAAAATTTATGGCCATTTCAGATGATGTTTCTGATGAAGATGTTGAAATCTCTCCTGAAGCCGAGCTACCCCAAACATATAATATTTTGCAGCCCTCTTATCCTCCCAAAGTTGAACAATTGATTTTGTTGAATGCTCTCACTGGTTTTTCTGCTCCCCAAACCCTCAAATTGTTTGGTTACATTAATCACCATAAATTCATCATCCTAGTTGACAGTGGCAACACTCATAATTTCATTCATCGCCACCTTGCTTAATAAGTCAATTTCCATATCCGTGTTGTCAACAATTTTCAAATCACGATTGCCAATGGTGGTTCCATGAAATTTGGGGGGTGTTGTGAAAATGTGTGCCTACAAATCGGTCAGTATAACCTGAAATGTCAGATGTTTTCTATTGACATGGGTGGTTATGACATTGTGCTTGGTGTTGAATGGTTACGCACTCTTGGCCACATAACCATGGATTTTAAGGATTTAACCATGCAATTCCAACAGGAAGGACAACATTATAAATTCTAAGGCATTACAGGAGGGTCCTTGGAGATCATCAGTTCCCACCACATGGAAATGTTACTAAAAAAAAGTCATTTTGGCATCATTTCCCAACTCCATTCCATTTAAGAAGTTGAGACAATCCCGATACACCCCAACCTTCAAGATATCCTTTCTAGCCATCCCACTCTTTTCCAAACTCTCCAGGGCCTTCCCCCTCCTGCGAAGACGATGACCATTCCATTCCTTTAAGCCCGTGAAGTCTTCCTCCCAATGTTCACCCTTATCATCATCCCTTTTCTCAAAAAAATGAAATTGAGAAAATTGTCCAAGAATTGTTAAATGCAAGTGTTATCTGTCTCAATATGAACCCCTATTATTCTCATGTTGTCATGGTCCTCAAAAATGAAGGAACTTGCATGTGTCTTTATTTTTCTGCCCTTAACAAACTTACCATCAATGACAAATTTCCCATTCCCGTCATAGATTACCTTCTGGATGAACTCAGTGGGGCTCAATACTTTACCAAACTTGACCTTCGTTTGGGCTACCACCAGATACATATGAAAGAGGAAGACATCCCCAAGACTACATTTCACACTCATGAGGGCCACTATGAGTTCTTGGTCATGTCCTTTGGTCTCTGTAATGCCCCCTCCACTTTTCAAAGTCTCATGAATCATGTCTTTTGTCCTTTCCTCTATCACTTTGTGTTAGTTTTCTTTGATGATATTCTCATCTATTGTAAAATGTGGCTAGCCCATCTTTCTCATGTAGATCAAGTTCTCCATCTCCTCTCCAAGCACCAAAGTTTCCTCAAAGAATCTAAATGTGATTTTGGTGCCTCTAAATTTGAGTACCTGGTCCATATTGTTGGCAAGGATGGTGTAAGGGTGGATCCTAAGAAAATTGAAGTTATGCAGAATTGGCCTCGCCCTAAAACTCTTAAAATTATGCGTTGTTTCCTAGGTTTAATGGCATATTATCGCAAGATTGTTCGAAATTATGGTGAAATTGTGGATCCTCTCACAACTCTCCTTAAAATGACTTCTTTCAGTTGGACTCCAGCAGCTAACCAATCCTTCCAAGCCTTGAAAGACGTTATGTACACTACTCTTGTACTTGCCCTACCTGAATTCACCAAGACCTTTGTTCTGGAATGTGATGCATCGGGGAGAGGAATTGGGGCAGTCCTCATGCAAGATGGATGACCTTTGGCTTTCACCAAGAAACAGTTGTCGGACCAACATTTTGGCCAATCGATTTATGAAAAGGAAATGTTGGCTATTTTTCATGCAGTGGATCTCTGGTTCCTTTATCTATTGGGTCAACCCTTCCCAATTAAAATGGATCATCGAAGCCTCAAGTACTTCACGGAACAAAAAATTTCACCCCGAAGCAACAAAAATGGGTGACCGAGCTATTTGGATATGATTATGAGATTGTTTATAAGAAGGGAAAAGAAAATGCAATGGATGATTCTCTTTCCAGGAAATATGAAGATGAAGGGTCCCTCTTTTCCCTCTCATTCATTGTCATCGATTGGATTCATGTTGTTCAACAATAATGGTTGCAAGACCCCAAAATTTTCGGCCTAATAAAAAAAATCAACAGGATCGCTAAGTTGTTCATGGGTACTCTTGGCACAATGATGAGTTTCTCTATAAAGATCACTTGTATTTAAGCAAACAGACGACACTTAAATCCAAGGTGCTCCATGAGTTTCATGTTTCACCTATAGCAGGCCATTCCAGTTTACCAAAATTTATGAATGAGTCAAACAATCTTTCTTCTAGGACGGTATGAAACATGACATCTGCACCTTTGTGGTCGAATGTGATACCCATTAACTCAATAAGGGAAAGACTTTCAAACATCCTGGTTCCCTCCAACCAATTCCGCTTCCACCTACTATTTGGACGGATATTTCTATGGATTTAATTGTTGACTTACCCAAAGCAAGAAATAAGTTAGTCATCATGGTGGTAGTGGATCGCCTTTCCAAATATGCTCATTTATGTGCTCTTCAATACCCATTCACAACATCCACGGAGGCTCAAATTTTTATGGATAACATCTTAAAACTCCATGGAATGCCTCATTCTATTGTTTCTAATTGTGATCCCACTTTTACCAACAATTTATGGCAAGAATTATTTAGGCTCCATGGAAATCAATTGCATCTCAACAAATCCTATCATCCCCAGATTGATGGCCAAACGAAAGTGGTCAACAAGTGTTTGGAAACATATTTGAGGTGTTTTGCATCTGACAGACAACATCAATGGGTTCAGTGGTTACCCCTAGTTGAATAGTTCTACAACAACTCTTACCATACTGCCACTCGTATGACTCCTTTTGAAGCAGTCTATAGGAAGAATCCACCGTCGGTTCTCCCATACATACCAGGTGTCTCCAAGGTTCAGGAGGTTGACCGCAATCTTACCGTCCACATGACCATTCTCTATACTCTCAAAGAAAAAAATGGTAATAGCTTAAAACCACTTGAAGCAACATGAATATCAGGGTAGTTCTAAATGTCAATTTGTTGAAGAGGATCATGTGTTTCTATGTATACAACCATACAAGAGGACTTCACTCAAATCCTAGCAATGTCAAAAAATTTAACCGAATTTTTATGGTCCTTATACTATTCTTAAACATGTGGGGCCAGTGTCCTGTCAGTTAGCTTTTCCCAGTCACTCCATGCTACATCCTGTTTTTCATGTCTCATTCCTGAAGAAAGTGATTGGCACCAAATTCCACACCCAAACCATCCTACCAGAGTTGGATGAAGAAGATTCTATTTGGTTGCAGCCACAAGCCATCTTAGACTAGTGAGAGCATTGCCTCCAACAACGCACCATCAAGGAAGTTTTGGTTCACTGGAAGGATACTCCACTAGAAGATGCCACTTGGGAACCGACTGCCATTTTGCAACAATTTCCTTATCTAAGCCTTCAGGACAAGGCTCTTTTTCAAGGGGGGAGGTCATGTTAGGGACCTAACCCCTCATGTAGATAGAATAATATATTTTCCATGTAACAAAGGCTGACATTAGTTAGTAATGCCTAAATATACTTTCCATGTAATAATGGTCGACATTAGTTAGTAAGGCTTATTTAATAATTGTGAACAAGTCAATGTAAGAATGCCTAATAGAAGCTTCTTCTTCTAGAAACATCTTCCTCTAGAATGTTCTTTAGAATATAGAATTAGCATAATAAGAGTAGGAGGCATGAGAAATCTTGTCTTGAGAATTATTGTAATAGAGCTATGCTCTGCTGGAGGTTTCCCCCTCAAAGAGGCAAGTGCACATTTCTTTCTTTGAATAAAGATATTATTTATGGTATTTCTCTTCTCAATACTTTGATGTTCCATTGATATATGTTAAATATTCGTGTTTCTGCATATTATATTACATCTGGTACTTTTCACATTCCTAATGCATGTTGATTCCCATGGCCTATTTTTTTCCCCTACTCCATTTGATAAGTGATTTCCTTGCTTGTGTGTTGTGCTTGGGACTATATACCAACAACCAACATTATACAAAACCATTTGGAGTTCATTGTCAATAATTATAGCCATGTATTCCTCAACTAATGAATGTGACCAAATGTGTGGGCTTCTATATATTTGATGAACTAAACTATTGTCTTGTGAATGGGTGGGAACTCAAAGATATACATATTTCATTAAGAGTGGATTGTGCTCTATGTTGACTCCACTCTATGTACATCATGGTGTTATCCAGAGTGATCTCTCCAAGATCTTATATATTCCTAGCTACCTATGACATGCCAACAAAAGGATTTTAAGTGTTGTGATTGCATGTTCAAACCACATAGACTAGAATTTACTCTCAAATGACACTAATATTTTAGAGTGCTTGATAGAGATTGTGTAAACATATTTTGAGTGCTAGAATTTGAGTAAGTGGAGCCATTATTTTTACCCGTTGATAAGTAGCAGTTAAGAAGGTTTTCTTAATAGAGTTATATTTTATTTTGGCATTAATAAAGTTAGAGAGTTGTGAACGCATTTTCCTAAAATAAAGTGTTCTTGGAATTGGCTCTACAAGGACACCAGACTTGATTCTCATTAACGAGAAATGGTCTGGACACCTCAAGAAAGAAACCAACTAGTGTAATCCACCTTAGAAGTAAAGGTTTCCATTCATGCATTGAGAATAGAAATCAACATTGATAATTGATTGTTGAGATTGTAGATTATTACAATTTTATTTCCATATAGATCCATGTTGATGAGATAGACATGCCATAGGCCTACTATTGATGAATAATCCATACATTCTTTCTATAAATCCTCAATATCCACAAAGGGATTCAAACTGTGATTTCTTCCTTCTTCCATATATTCATACAAAGCTTTCAACCAATCTTAACATACAAAAATCCAACCCTAACTCTCTCATTTACATTCATATTTATATTGACATAAATTCATTACACTAAGTTCCAATTCAATTATAACTATCTATAGCCTAAGTCATTCTAGCACATAGACAAGCAGGTGCATTGGTGTGATGATGCGCTAAATAGTTGGCATGTTGACATAGACTGCACATGCATACCCGAAATAAGATGCCAATGGACCCCAACACTATGCTTTTCTTTCCCTCAAGACACTGAAACTTGTTTCTACAAAATAGAGTGCCAAAAAGGTTAATGCAGTTGTTGCTTCTATTGGCCATTTAAGCTTGTTGCAAGGATCCAAGTTATTAGAATGATCATACAATATAATTGAATTTACTTGTTTCATAATTGAATTCTATGAATTCTTGTTGTGATCGAATGAATGCCAACAAAAATAACTAGAAATCAACCACCATTGCGTTGAAATGTGCTTTCTACAGGTCAATATGAGGGAGGTGTAATTCCTTTAGTGTTCGACATGGAGTTGACATGTGGCATTAATAAAATAAAAAAATAAATTCGGCCATAAATAAAATATTTAAATATCCATTTTATATCAATTCTCGGTGTGTGTGCGTGTGTGTGTGTGTCTACACACACACACACACACACACACACACACACACACACACACACA
>ML776983.1:78338-128757 GCA_009831015.1 Picea engelmannii
AGTGTGTCTACTTAAACATATGCTTCAAGGCATTATGATCAATTCCAAGCTCAAAGATATTATCCATTAAGTAGTACCTTTAAATTTTCAAAGCATTCATTGTTGCAATAAGTTCTAAGTCATGAGTAACATAGTTTTATCATGGTCTTTCAATTTCCTTGTCTCATAACATATCACATGATTATCTTTCATGAGAAATCCAACAAGTCCCTCAATGCATGCATCCATGCATAAAAAAAAAACATTTCTCTATATCTACAATTTTCATAATTGAAGAACTTGTGAGTAGCTTCTTTAATAGCTAAAAGCCTTTTTCACATTCCTGGGACCTTTTAAAATTTACCTTTTTCTTTTCTAGGGAAGTTAATGTATATGCAATTTTTGAAAATCCTTCAATAAATATTTTGTAATAATCAATGAGACCTGTGGAGGATCTGACATTTGTTACACTCTTTGGAGTGGGCCAATTCATTATCGCCTCACTCTAGATCCACATAAATTCCTTCTAAAATAATGTGACCCAAATATTGAAAGTGCTTATGTTAAAAATCACATTTTCTTAGTTTTTCATACAACTTATGCTCTCTTAGCACTTGCATAACCATTTTCAATTTTTTTTTTCATGTTATTCGTCATTCTTAGTATATACGCGAATATCATCTAGAAAGACAAGCACAAACTTATCCAAGTATTTGTTGAAAACACTATTCATGTGACACATGAATGTAGGCTAGTACATTAGTAAGAACAAAAGGCACAACCACAAATTCACAATGGCCATACCTTGTTCTAAGGGTTATCTTATGGATGCCTTCTTCCTTAATTCTAACTTGATGATAAGTAGACCTTAATTTATTTATTTTAAATTATTTTTCCCCTCTCATTCGATCAAAAAATTCATCATTTTGAGGGAGTGGATACTTGTTATTCATTGTGACTTTTCTCAAATACTTATAATCAATATATAGCTTGATATTTTAACCTTTCTTTTTCACAAATAAGATAGGTTCTTCCCATGGAGATACACTTGGTCAAATGTATCCTTTTTCCAACAACCCTTGCAATTGTTTTTTCAGATTGATTAGCTTTGGGGTAGTCATTTTATAAGGATCCTTGGACATTGGTGCAATTCCTAATACAAGATCAATAGAGAAATAAATATCTCCCTTTGGAGGAAGCCTTACTACTTCCTTAGGGAATACATATTTGAAGTCATTCAACACAAGATAATCTTCAATCTTTTGATTTCTATTTTCTATTGATTCTAATATGCAGGTTGCATAAAATTGGCATCCTTTTCTAAAGCATTTCTTTACTTGGAAGGATAAAATTTTCCCAACAAAGATTAGCTTTGGTAAGATTCTTACTATCATTGAGTCTCTATTTACATCAATGCAATCAAAACCCTTATTGTAGTTGTCAAGCTTGAATTAATGTGCTTCCAACCAATCCATACCAATGAGGACATCATATGAATAAAGTGAAAAAATTCTCAAATTTATCCATGTGAAGAGTCCGTTTAGATTTAATGGGAAACTCTCCACCATTTCACTAACCTTTCTCTTGGTTCTAGTGACTAACTATATTATCCATGACTTTCTATTCTTACACTTCTTAAGAGAAAACTTTTCAACATATTTAGGGGAAACATAACTGTGACTTGATCATGGATCAATTAAAATGTAAATGGATTTCTTAGTAATCTTATATTAAACTTCAACCATAGTTGATTGGTGATCTTCTTAGTGTTCTTCCAATGCAACATACATTCTAGGAATAATTCTTGCTACATCATTAACAATCGTATCCTCTTGAATGTTGTGAATATTCCAAGTGTTCTCTTTTTTATGTGAGAAATTATTGAGCAAATGGTCTTCTCCAAATCCCCAACAGTATATAGGCTCTTTGGGCCTCTTTCCCACTAACTCAACTAGTTTATTTTTCTAAAATTTCTTTGGATGATTTTTAAAATGTGGAGGCTTGAACCTTTTCTTTCTCTGGTCAAGATTCTCCTTGTTCTTTTCCTTCCATGTCTTGTGGAGTTTCCACTTGTTTTTTATATGCTCATAGTTGGAGTACTTGTCTTTTATAATTGCTTCATCTAGAGTTCAAGATTCATCAAACTAAATTATGTCTCTATATGATTTAAGGTAACCCACTTGAATGACATTGGATCTTTACCTTCTCATCCTTGATATACTTGGCATACATCAATAATGCCAAGAATATGTTCACATATTCATCCATGGTCATTTGTATCAACATTAACTCATGGAATTATTCGATTTTACCATCATATTATTTGTGAAAGAGATTTTTTTACTGAAAGTGCTTCTTGAACTATTTCTAAACATCTTTCTCTTGCTGACTTTCTTAACTTGTCTAAGATGCTTCCACCAAATTGATAATCCGTCATTTAAATTGAATATGGCCACTTTGGCCTTTATGTTTCCAAAGTAATCATGGACTTGGAAACAAGTACTCATCCCCAAAATCCAAGCATCAACTTCTTGTCCAAATTTAACTTCACCATAAAATGTAGGTGGTTTTGCCTTTTAAAATTCTCCATGTAAATAATCTTTGAAAGGTCTCTTTCTCCTATGTTTGATGGGAGAATATTCTAGGCTACTAAATGAGTCTTTAGATGCATATGACTCACTAACAAAATATTTTGATAGAGATGGCTTGTAGGTTCTCTCTCATGAGGTTTTCCATGTACTATGGGGCCTCTTATGAGAATGACCCTTGGAGTTATTCCTACTCCCACTACTCCTACTAGCATTTTGTTAATTATGTCCATGATACATTTTCTTATGTATGTTTTTCAATATTTGTAGCATGGAAACATTCAACTGGTTCTATTCCTCCCAATCTTTAATTAACCTTTTGTTTTCCAAACTGTAGCTTTGCAATTCCACTCTTATAATTTTCATATTCTATGCAATATGTGGAGGAGTCTCTTAATTTATATGTACATTGGACTCAATATTTTAATTTTTGTCTTGCATATGTTGAACCAAGGAATCTGCTTCAAAATAATAAGGGTCTCGAGCATCCTCCATGATGATAATTCCTTACCCCAACCCTAACTAAGCTTCTATTCTTTTAATTATCTTGATATGTCAAAAGGATTTCTACAAGAATCAAGCACTTGTATTTCTTCCCCTTTGAAATACCTTTCCAATTGTTGCATATTTTTTCAATTTTTATGTTAGTGATAGAAATTAGAGGCCTTGTTACCCCCCATGCCTAGGGGTAACTAGAGGAGATCATGTCTCATGGCCCGTAATGGAGACAATGATCCTGACCATCATGATTATCAGCTTGTCCACATATGGCAGCCCAACAACCCCCCTCATTTGCCTCGTACAGTTACATATCAACAAAGTCTCATAACATCTAGACAACCCAACGTATAGGATATGGTCATCCATTGTTACTACAAAATATGTTAATCCTTCTTTCATGCAAAGTGTTGTGCTTAATTTTTTTGGGCATGTGGATGAGGATCATGGTTGAAGTTGGATAATGGATCATTGGCTTGGGAAGTTGTGTTTGTTTCCTTGTTTCACCTTGGTGGTCAACTTCTATTCCCTAGTCCTGTTTTTCACCGCTGAAGGAAAAGGGGTACTAATGGGGGGGCCTCACAAGGGTAACGTTTTGTTCCCCACCATACTTAACACTTCCCATCCTGGAGCCTTTCATAGTGCACTAAAATTTGGCAATGGGTCATGGTCCATTTTCTCATGAGAATAAGGGGACCAGAGGTGGATGCAACTGCTATATATATGTATATGTTGTGATAAAGGCCACCTATAAAATCCACATGCCATCTTGAGTTGTACTCCCTCTAATGGTAATTTCCCTTTCTCTGGATTGAAGGCACAATCCTAATAGGACTATAGCCTAATAAAAATGAAAGAAAGAACCTTGAAACCTGTAAAGGGGACTTGCAAGATAGAGAATGTGTATCAAAAGGAAATTAACGGTTTCAGAATGCAAAAAGTACCAAGGAAATGGCATCTCAAGAAACAAGCACCAAGCTCATAGAAATGGATTTGATGACACCATAAGCCATGAAGTAAGCCCAAATTCATATCACTATCAAAATTACTCTTGAAGGGTTTCTTTTTTTCATTGCTTCCCTCAGGACCTAACCCTCTACTTGGGTCTTCTATTTACTTTCTAGGTTGGCACACTTTATAGGTTTGGACAAAGGCCCTCCCATATTCAAACTTTCCAATTCATATGAAGTCTCAGGCTGGTGTGATGCTTGAAAGGGATAGTGAGGTGTATTGTTTGCATGGCTTATATCTTAAGTAACAACTTACTTTACATGATTTAATGACTAACATATCTTATGAACATTGGTTTACCTTGTCTTAAATTCTTCTTTGTTTTGGATGGCCCTAACATGGTTCTTTGAGGGATGCCCTAGGATTTCACCCAGGACGTTGTGTCTTTATTGCAAGACATTGGCACATGTGTTGTAGAGAAGTGGGTCATTCAGTGGATTACCATCTTCCAACATGAGATATCACATCTTCAGGACCTTGGATGATGGGCATATGGGTTTGGTTTGAGAATATTTGGTCATGATGGCACACAAATGGGATGAAAGCCCACAGGATGAGCGGGGTACCCTAGGGATTATTATTCACTTGATTAGGGACATTGTAGTAGTAGAAAACCATATACCATGCAAATACGATATGTTGTTCCCTCCAACTTGGACACACTTCCCTAAACCCTTGATGCCACCCTCCATGTGATCATGACGTCATATTCTAGGGTTTGGTGGCATTAGGGTCTAATGGACACTTTGGGTGCCAGTGATGATTTGGAATCACCATGCATGAGGAGACACATAATAGCCATTAATCCACTTTGATATGTTTCCACATGCCTTTTGGAGCCCCTCTCCTAGCCTAGGAAGGCTTGATGTTAACACATGTGTGTCCCTTATGATGTATTATTTGCATTTTGGCACTTTTTAGAGGTTAAATGAGGGGTCAACCCCAGTTCTAATTTAATTTTGACTTGTAAAGTGGAAAAAGAACTATGTTTGGCCTCATATATAAAGGATAACACTATTTTCATTTTGGATCATCACAATTCCTCACACATTGTGGGGTTACATTCTAGAAAAGTTTGTTATTTGAGCCCTCTTGGTCTTTTTCTCTTATGTGTTATTCTTAAAGGAGGATATTTTGTGGAGGTCTTGCTCATTTGGATGGATAATTTCTACAATTAAGGTTTTATGCTCTTAATTCTTGGAAGAAGTAAGTAATTTTTTGTAATTTTATGTTGTCTTTCTAATGTTAATTGGTTAATTTTCTATCTTGTTACAAGTATTCTTGTTTTGTTGAAACCCTAAGAAGAAGACATAAGTGTTTCTCTTCCTCACAAATTTTTACTTGTTCAAGTTTGTGAAATATACTTGCTAGGTTTAAAATCCTAATCCCCAAAAGTGCTTGAACTTTAGGGTTTTAACCATAGACTTTGGTCCTTGACCTAAGTGAAGCTAGAAGAAGGGAAAAAATTATCTAGGGCCCAAACGTGCTTGCACCTTAGGGTTTATAATCTACCTATTTTGTTTCACTTAGATCAATCTTCAATTTTAATTCATTTGAGACTCCATAGGCCATAAAGGACAATGACATTGATCTAGGAGTGTTATTGTGGCTGAAGTAGTTGTTAAAACCAATTTTCTTACTCCATCAAACATCCTACTAACATTACTAACACTAACTATAACAAAATTCAAGTACTTCTTGCTGTTGTAATACAATTTTTCTACAACCAATGAAAACTACATTATATTGTTGCATACACCTATTTATAAATGGTTTAACTTGTTCAAAAATTACTTCTAGCAATTGGATATTTATATGATTGATGGATGCTTACTTTTCATGCTAAATTGCTACATTTCTAAGCACTTATTATTGTTGTTGTTGCAAAATAGTTATTTCTGTTATAAGACCGGTTTATAGTTGTAATTTGCAACATCCATAGCAATTTTTACTTGTCTAGTGTCTAAAGGGATATTTTTTCACTTGTTGATTCTCAAATGTGTTAAGTCTTTTGTAAAATCTTTCATCTATATTCCTTTCCCATACTTAGAAAATTTTTGAGTTTGTCGCGGGTTCACAATGTACCTTTAGTCATGTTCAACTTCTGCGACACCCAAAATACACCATCAATTTATGTCGCCTTCATTTTGCACCTATACTTAGAATAGTTTCAAAAAATACTTCACCGTGGGGCTAAGGCACCTTCTTGATTGTCTTATCTATTCTCGTGACTTCGTCGTCCTAATCTGATTCTTATACATAGCCAAAATTTCAAATTCATACCATGAGTCCATGTGATGTTATGACTCTTCTCCATACCTCGCCATCTCACTTGTCTACAACCCTGTGATATCTCAACACTTAGTCAAATTTTAAAAGTCTTATTGTGGGTATGCAATGATTTCATTACTCTTCCATATACTTGTTGATTAATTGGGTTGGTTGGCATTGATGTTAACCCTTGAATAAATTTTGGTAGCCCTAGAAGTGTAGATAAGGAACCCAGATTTATCTGATGAATAATGTAATGAAGATCAATGAATTTGCATGAAATACTATCATAGATGGATAATACATTTTGTGTTGTTTCTAGTGATATGTGGTACATCACGTAGTTCCTCACGGTTGAGGAGATATGGATGAGTGAAGTTGTATAACCCTCATGAGTTTTCTAGAAGCCCCTAGAAGGTCAAATAAGTCAATTATTCTAGAATCTCCTAGAAGAAGTTTACTAAGTCAAAGTGGTTGTAACTAGGAGTTAATCATGGGTAAAGTTGTTGTAATAAGAAAATAATTAAAAATAAATTAGTTGCAACAAGAAGTAGTGAGTTCACTATTTATGGTAAAGTGGTTGCAAATGGGTAAAGTAGTTAAAAGTGGGTTAGCCCTAAAAGAGGAAATTTGGGTAAAATAGTTAGAAGATAACCCCTAAAGGAAGCTGCTTAGAGAGTATAAATAAGAGAGCAAGGTTCTCCCATTAGCACCTAATTGAGCACATTGAATATCCATTTTTTGAAATGTTATGACCATGTATTATTGATAAATCTAAAGCAATGAGTTTGAAGTAGTGACGAGAGAATTTGTAGGAGTTGAAGGGTCGTGATTGTGGGTACTGAACTAGGGTTTTACTGAAGACATCCACAGGTTGCAGTACTAGAAGGGCACAAACATTTGGGGGCCACAATGGGACAAAGCGTGGATACCTGCAAGTTTACTGAAGGCAAAGCACATATCTGTTGCCAAAGCTGAAAAGGAAGTTCAGATCTATCATTAGTGACCAGTTGCGGAACTGATAAGAGTCTACAAGGACTAAGAGTGATAAGGTACAACAAAGCTATCTATAGTAACAAAAGGTATGTTATATGATTATCTTAAGTATATCTTTGGTGGATGCTTGGGTTTAGCCATGTGAGATTGAGATTTTTCCCTTGAGGGATTATTGGTTGTATGGTATATTTTGTATAAGACAGATCTACCATGATACATTGCTAGTTTATTGGTTGTTTGTTGTTGGTACACTACATTGAGCATCTTGTTAAGATATATCTTGTGTTATTTGGAGTATGGTTGAGGGTTTATGTTTGAGACATATTGTTATCAATACCAGTTGTGATTGCATAATAGTGAGGGTTTGATGCATGGTTAATGTAATGGTTTCCTATATCACACAAGATTAGTGAGAATTATGTATGAATCTAGTACATGGTTGTGTTAGATCTACTTGGGCATTGGATGAGTATTCTTTTCTATCGGATTGACTAGTCTGTGAGAAGATACAAAGAGATCAGATAGTGACATAGAATGAGACAGTGAAACAAACCGAGTGACAAATACATCATTTGTGATACTAGCATAGTTTTGTGCTAGTCTGTGAGTTGCAACAAATAGAGGCACGAACATCTACGAGTTGCAGTAGGGAAAGGCCCAAACATCCACGTGTTGTAGAATAGACAGGTCGCAGATATGCAGGAAAGTTTTGAAGAATATTGGTACATGTTGTGATAGGATTTCAATGACAGTTATTATAGTGACATAGTTGATTCAATGACAGTTATTATAGTGACATAGTTGATTCAATGACAGTGAAAGGTTGTCTACATTTGGAATTTATATTACAGGGTTGTTGGACAAGGCAAGGATAGGTGGTTGTAGATACCTTTCGGTTGTAGCCGGAGAAAATAGGGGTTTGTAGCCTCCTTCTGGTTGGAGCTAGAGAATTGGGGAGTTGGAGCTTCCCTCAAGTTGTCACCTAAGAATCTAGGGGGTTGGAGACTCCTTCCAGTTGGAGCTGGAAAAAAAGGAAGTTGGTGCTTCCAATGAATGTACTTCTTAAAGACATATAAGAAAACGCATTCTATGGTTTTCTCCATCAATGGGTTTCCACGTAAAAATATTGGTGTATTGTGTATGTGTTTGATTGCTCATTGTTCATGGTTTATTTATTCTTCACTCATTGAATGATATTGGTAAACTGGTCATAAAGTTAACAACACTTATATTCACTGCGGTTAAAAAGGATTAAAAAACATTATTATTGATTCACCCCCCCTCTCAGTAATCCAACAATACTCCTGACCCTTTTGTGATTTTACCCCATCATTCCACCATTACGATTGTCCATTTCCCCACGGTAATCCATGTCTTATCTTATCACGTTCCTCGATGTAGTTTTAATACAAATTCCTCATAAATGAATAAAATTAGTTAAGTGTTAAAAGTTGTTATTAATGGTGATCTTCTTGAGACAATTCCTCATCAGTTGAGACAATACTTTGAATCAAAAGCCTCAAATCATATTATGGTAAATAGGTTTACTTTGGTAATAACATTTAGAAATAACTATACATTAATTTGTCAACTTGATTAAGTGTGACAACCAGAAGAAAGGAACAGTTCTTGGGAGATACCATCAACTTACTTGGACAAGAATATTAGAGGTTTCATTGGTCGAGGGAATACATATATTACTTTTCATTTCTACTTCCAGAGAAGAGTTCGAATCGTATTTGGATATTCAAAATCGCTCTTCCAGGATGTGTTCTAGAGGAACACACTTTCAAATAATTTGTTTCATGGTGCATTGATAAATTTGACAAGAATCAGAGAATAATTAAGTTGCAAGGGGAAAATCCTATTTTTTTAGCACCTTCAGTCTTCAAGAGAATGCTCAGATTTTCATAAACGGTGATGAATTTCAAAGGTGATAAAGACAATGACTTTCTGAAGGGAGCTTATACGAGAATATATTGAAGACCCAACAATTATTCCAATGGATATTTCAAGTATTTAGGTCAATTCATTAAAAAAACCCTATCGAGAAATGAGATGCTTATTTGCTAGAGTAGCTGAGCAAGAATATACATCTACTATTCCAAGGCTAGATCTCTATATCTTGTATTTTTCAATCCATGAATGAGAAATATTTGATTGGGAAAATATTAACTCCAATGAATTATCTTTTCAGTTGGAAAATCTTAGAAAGAATGAAAAATTCTACATGTCCTCATACCTGATTTTTTCCATACATATTGCCATGTTTTCAAAGGTTTTCCTTTGGCTAAGCAAGTTAATTGTAAGTTCGACCTTGTTCAGATGTGGTATCCTACTTTATGGAAACATTAGGCTATGTACCATTATTATGAAGTAAACAATGCATTCATTTCTTCTTTCAAATAACTTATTTATGGACCAAACACATCTATATTGTCTCTAGAAGAAGCATACTTCTTCGATAAGAGAGGAAGTTTTGAAGCAATGGAGTATTTCAGTATTATCAGGATTTATTATTCTCATGAAAGACCCTTGTATCTGTCGTATTATGTTTCAGACAATATATTTGTTGTTGAAGTATGCAAGCAATATAGATTTTGGGTCCATTTATTTAATGAAAAGAGGAAAAGACAGTTCATTCCTCTGCCATGGAAAATTGGAGAGATGACAGTGAAAAACATTACACACATCAATAAAGTTTCAGTCTAGTTCGATCAATTCAACCTAAAGGAAGCAAATGAAATTAAGGGATTTTATCATAGCCAGTTATTTATGAAACATATGGCATATGTTGGGTACAATGCCTCATTTTCTAATACATTCTTGTTTGGAGAAGAAGAGGGTGATAGTCAAAACCCTCAAGCATTTTCTATTAAGAAAAGGCAAGAGCATATAAAAATAGTTGTTAGTACTACTGATCAATATAGACTACAATGAAAAGTCGTGAATGAGAGGAGTTCATGGTCTCCTAATATTTCTAAAAAAAGATGTCGACCAAAACAAAAATGCTAGTTTGTAGTTCAAGAGAAAATGAAATCTTCAATAGATAATTATGATGATGGAGGTGAGCAAAACCCTCCTAAGGGAAATCTAGAAACACCCCAAAAACTCCCAATAACTAGAAAAAGGAAAAGAGGAACAAATAAGGAATGAGAAAGTGAGGGAATACCTGAAGAAGAAATTGTTCTTGAAGATATGGATCTTGATGTGAATTTCGAGATGAAGAATAGAGGATTCATGAAAACAAACAATTGCAACACAATTGCCCACATAGGAGCCAATTGTATTTGAAGATGAATCATTGACCCTACATAGTGCCATGTTTGATAAAATATCAAAGAAATTGGTTATTGAGAAATCTCATTCAAAAAATAAAAAGGTTCAAGGAAAATTGAGCTCATAACTCAACTTCAATGGATTTACACCTTCTAGAATTGTACAGATTCATGAAGTTACAGGAGAAGCCCTAAAAATGTGGGTTGGAGAAAAGAAGAATGAAAATACCATTCTAAAGGATAAAATTAAATAATTAGAAAGTGCTTTAATTCCCCCACATCTATTAGCCAGCTGAATTGCCACAATACAACATTGGAAAAGTCTTGATGGAACACCAAAATCCATCTCCAAATTGAAGGGAACATCAAATTTACTTGTTTCCATGAGGAGATATGTCGGAGAAAATATACAGAAAAAGAATGACTATTATCCTCGAGACATGGGAACTGGAAATGCTTTTTGTTTCCTTGGGATCAAGAATGACAAATTTTAGGCAATATATTTAGGTTGATCTTGAAAATGACAAAGAATTTTATAAAGGGATTATTTTCACCTTTGTTGCAAAATTTTCAAGTGTTGGTGTGTTCCTGAGGAAAGAGGAGCACTTGCCTTCCACAGTTCGAATAAAAAAACTTAAGGCATGTTGGTTAAAAAGAATCAAAAGTTTACGGGATATGTTGGTTAAATGTGATACTATAAGTGTTAAAAGAGGAGAATTGTATTTAAACTTAATTGAATTGGATTTAGCTAGATGAACATGAGATGTGGATTATCCACATCTAATATTGAATTCTATATTGATGTCAAAAGAACAATTCGAAGAAAAATTGGACTCATTGAAGACTACAACAGGTGAGAAGTTTAATAACTTGATCGAGTATTCAAAAACATAAGTGGAAAGTTGGTTGGTTAGTTATGTGAATAAAAATGAAGACATTGAGGATACCCTACACTAACTTTCGATGGACTTAAAAAATCTAAAAATTTAGTTATTTGATATTAAAGTAAGGAAATAAGTAACCGTGGCACTAATTAGAGATTACATAGAGATTTTGTTAAACAAATCCTTAACTAAAATAATTGAACAAGATCAAGAAGAATCAGTTGTAATCGGTCAAGGAATTCCAATGAAGGAAAATGTAAAAGGCACACCAAGAAGCATCTAACATGAGAGATATTCCATCACAATAAGTAAATTGGTCATATTTCATATTTTTCTATCCTTTATACTCCTCGTTTAGAGATCATCTACTTGTGTCTTTTCATTTTTTGAGAACCCATAACTGATATTTGATCATCTTCTTTTTTCTTCTTACAGGTCCAAGCCTGGTTTTTCTTATGGTCCATGTGAGACCCATCCCAGTCCATTTGAACGAACACTATCTTTAATTTTGTTGTAAAACAAACTATTATTTTTGAACTCCCTATAGAATTATTCTAGGGTGAAACTTTAATGACTTTTCATACTTTCAATCTCATAGTTTGACATGTTTAAAGTTTACTTATCATATTCTCTTCAGTTTTAAATGATATACTCTTTTAAAATTCTCTACATGGTGGACTTGTACTTTCCCGTTTTATGAATGTGACCAAATCTTATTATGTTGTGATGAATGCGAGGAATGTTTTATTTCATATGATGATTTATTTATTCCTATATAATAATCTATATATATTATATTCATGGTCCTTCTATCAAGAACGTTTCTTTGTGAATATATTTCTATATTTTCCTTTGTATTTTCAAAGCAATAAGATTTGGGTCTTCTATTTAGTATTCCCCTATTCAATAGTTTAAGCCAAGAATACCAAGCTATATATTTCAGACAATAATAAAGGAGTACCACCTCTATAAAAACACAAGGATATTTTATCCTCATGAGGTTGTTGTTGGTATTGTGACCAATCTGAACATCAACATTTTTGGTGACCATATTGGGGAGAACAAAAGGCTGATTTCAAAAACCAAAATATTAATGACTTAATCGGAACGTAATCAACCTCAGTTACAAGTAAGACTCATAAATCAAGGAAGTGTCTTACATAAATTGTATGATTTAGCGTTAACAATTGCAAAAACTCGAGAAGAGCTCAAAAGATATTGGGAAATCCTTGCTCGAAAGGAAAAAAGAGAGATAGCGCTGAGACAAAGAGTAAGGGTATGAAAATAAAAAAATTGGAACCTTATAAAGGTTCACTAACAAGAAGTAAGAGAAAATAAATTCAGCTTCATGAAGTTGGTGAAAGTGTGAAATCAAAAATAAGAAAAACCATAATCATGGGAGACCGAGATTGAAGAAACAAAATTATTGAGAACCAAGAAGAAAGAAATAAAAGAAAAAATGTCCCAAGAAGAAGGGCTAGGTCTATCTCGCTTAATTTACAAGGAGAACAACATACATTATTGACGCTCCCTCAAGGAGTTTTACCAATTTTCTCAGGATATGGAATCATGGATCCAAAGAGACATGTGGATCAATTCCTAGATATTTGTGATATCCATTTAATTGAACATGATGATGTGATGGTTAGAGTCTTTTTGCATGCCTTGATAGGTATGGCCTATGAATGGTACCTTTCTCTTCCTGCTCATTCAATCAAATCAATTGATGATCTAGAGAACATTTTTATGACTATTGATCCACCTCCCATTGCATATCATACATTGCTTACCCAGTTCACTCAAAATCACCTAAAAAGGGGAGAAAGAATCTGAGATTTCAATTTACAATTTTTCAAGACTTTGAATCAAATTACAGAAGATCAACGAAAAAATGCTCCTATTATATTTGGGTGTTATAAGAATGTGATCCCTGCAAATGTGAACTATGTAATAAGATCTTCACAAATAAACGATTTACATGGAGCCATCCAGAAGAGAACAAAGATGGAAGATTTTATGTTGGAGACCAATGTTGATCCCGAGATCATTCTTGGGAAATCATAGAGACAAATGAATGCTCTTTCCATATCACATCAAGGACCATCTACTTCAAGAAATGTTCAAAATCGATGAATTGATGGAGGAATCATCCAGGGGGCTCCCCCTAATGTCAGAAATGATTTAGTAGCTTATCTGGAGACAAGATAGAAAATAGAGATCTCTCAAATGAGAAAAACCATTAGACAGATGAAAAATGAGATCACTAGGCTAAAAAGAGCTGAAAATTTTGTTCCACCCAATCAAAATACAAGAACTCCATTACAAGATCAAAGGGTAAGAAATGATATAAATGAAGAGCATAGACCCTGTTGAGCTCCAATTTTGTCATACTTTTTTCCATACAAATACACTCATCATTACACCTTCTCCCTGCATTTCGTCAATAATATATTGCTAATTACACCATAAACCTTCATTATCTCTTGTTATTTATCCTATGTGGTTAATACATAATTTTCCATATTTTTAGTGATTAAAAGGATGATTATACAATAGTTTTGTCGATGATGGTTTAATCCTATGTTTCTATGTCCAAGAAACATGTTATGTACTGTTTAGGTTCCGATATATGCATTCTCCATGTTCCGGTCATGTATTGTTCCCATTCCGGTACTCGCATTGTAGGTCATCCGATGCTCTAAGTCATCTGGTACCAGAAGGTTCTACAGTCAACCGGT
The DNA here is from genome assembly GCA_009831015.1 of Picea engelmannii. Lineage (NCBI taxonomy): Eukaryota > Viridiplantae > Streptophyta > Pinopsida > Pinales > Pinaceae > Picea > Picea engelmannii. Next base: position 92,582 of record ML776983.1, read on the forward strand.
ACCTGCAAAGTCATCCGGTACCCACACTCCATGTCATCCAATACTTTGTAGTGATCCGGTAATACCTTTGCGTTCATCCGGTACCATCTCTCTGCCTCTTCCGGTACTAGCTTCATCTGGTACCAGATTGCGCCTATTCCGGTACTAACTCCATCCAGTACTACCATCGCGTTGGTCTGGTACCCATAGTCATGATTGTTCTCATCCGGTACTAAACCCCTACCTATAAGATTCTGGTACTAACTGTTCTAATCCGATACCAACTGTTCTAATCCAGTACCAACTGTGATAATTCGGTACTAGAAATAATTTGAAATTTTGGAAAGATTCTAGAGGAAAATCGGGTACATGGATTTTTTCCAGAGCCACGTTTACATGTAGACACATGAGGAATAATTCACCCATATCACATGTGTGTACCTCCAACTCAGGGGGAATGATTCTGCTAAAATTAGTGAAAATCTCAAACTGCCAACTTGTGCCTCGATTTCCGTGCAGATGGCATCAGATCTAGAAATTCTACAAGAAGGTTTTGTCTAGAATATGGAAAATTGAGTAAGACACAAGAAGGTTTTCAAAATTAGAATTGGTTTGGAAGATATGGGTGGGGGACTAACTCGAATCTGCCCAAATTGCAATAAAACCCAGATTTTTTAGGATTTTATCTAAAAATGTAATATTTGAAATATGAGCATTGGGATTTGATCCCATCCACTCCTCAATGATTATTAATGTATAAATAAGCCTCATAGGGCTATGAGAAAGAGCCATTAGTTTCATGAAGTTTTTGTAAGTAAGAGGTTTGTTCTTGTGGGGAAGCTTTAAGGAGTTAAGTTCCATGTAAAAATAGAGTTTTTGATCAAAAAGGAGAATTCATTGTTGTTGATTCACTGTGCATCTTTCTCACTTGAGTTGATTGTATTTTAAGCAGGGTTATTTAGCATGGGAAGGGCCCCTCATTCTGAGTAATAACCTGCTACCCTATTTTACTCTCATAGATTAGATTGCTTGTGTTTATTTTTGTATAAATTTCATTTCTAGTTTAGTTGTTATCTTGTTGATTTGCATTCAATTTTTGTAGAACTGCAAGTTTAGTTTCAAGTTAGCATATACATATTAGCACATACTTAGGAATAATTCTTCAGTTGGTGTAATAGTGTTTTGTTTCTATAATTTCATTTAACATTGTTTGCTCATTCCACCATTGGATATTGAAGTGTCTCATTACCATTCCATTCATTGATATTCATTTGTAAAATTATGCTTGGAAATCCAATAAAACAGTGTACAAGAAATTGTTCTAATACCATTGCACCATCTTCTTACACTCTTATTTCTTTTATTGTTTATGAGAAATTGTCAAATCCACAATTCGAGTGAACATAAAAGAGTGCATTTCTCATTGTCCAGTATTGTCATTAAGCAAATATCCATTCTTCTTTCATGCATTTTCTGTAGAGCACTATTATTTTTGTTGACACTTGTAACCATTTGAAGAATTGTTCTTGAGATCCAATTTTAGATTAATTTCACTTATTGGTCATTATTAGTTTTCTTTCATTGTGATTTGGCTTTCCCATAGTTTAGTCTCTATCGAGAATTTCATTTCCACTTGCTTGTTTCTTTTATTGCATTTAAGTGTGGATCCGCTATAGGAAATAATCATTAAAGGACATAAGACTTAAGTAAGCTACTCACGATTAATCACACGAACATCACCCAGAGTGCCTGAAAGACTGTGATCTAAGGCTTTATAACACTAAGTTATTCTTGTGTCCCAGTGATGAATCCTTAGTGTTAATTCCTTGCAGTGTGGGTTTGAGGATTGTTTTGTCGACTTTAGATTAGGCTCGACTAGGCTCTGATCTTGTGTTTACTGCATCTGCGCCTCAAAGATTACGAGCCCTGGTTGATAATTAAATGTGGGAATTAATAGTGCATATATTTATCCCCAACAGACCCAGAGCACCAAGAGTGCCAAATCCTAATGCCGTGGTATTAGAATAAATTGTGGAAGAGGGAAGATTTGAGAATGTTGATCAAGAAACTTACATCTCCCAAGATGAAATTTTAGAGTCAGTACAGATGGATGAAGGAACATCATCTTTTTACATTTTTTATGAACAAGAAGATCCCAATTATTCTCAAGAAAATGTTGTCCAGACAAGAGCACAAATGAATAAATTCAAAACAAAAGAAGCACCTGAAAAAGAAAAAGAAAAAACAAATATTGCAAAACCAACAAAGCAACAAGCAGTTTCTAGTCAAGAAAAGACTTCACCACAAATGAGTTATAATCTGATTGATGACCTAGTCAAACTCATAATTATTTTTCCCTTCATGGAGGTGGTCAAGATACCATAACAAAGATAAAATATTTTAAAGATACTCGATGATTGAAATACAAGAATATATGTTGTTGTCATGAATTCCACGAAACAACAAAACGTTTCATCAGTAAGGACAAGGGGTAAAGTCCCACCATTCTACTTAACCATATAAAATCATGATGTTATATTACACAATTGTCTGGTCGATAGTGGAGCAACCAACAACATCATGCCTCTATCAGCCATGGAAGCATTGGGAATTGGATGCACCAAATACTATTAGCATGGGGAAAGTATATATGCTATTGATTCAAAAAAGGTCCCAACCTATGGTGAGATAAAACATTTTTGTGCATGGATAAGTGCAACACCTCACATAACAATAGTTTTCACTATTATAGTTGTAGACTTGCCTCCAACATATGGTGTTGTATTAGGAAGAGACCGGTGTTCATTGATTAGAGGATATATTATGAATGATGGAAGTTGTATGATGCTTCCTAACAAAGATAGAACAATGGTCAAAGTTCCTCAAGAAACTAGAAAGTCAATATCATTCAAGAAGAAAAAGAATGAAGAAATGCAGAATTATATCGATGTTGGAATAGGAAATTATGTTGTTCTCAGTCGAGAAGAAATCAACTCTCTAAAACAAGAGGAAGAATTTATTTTCAAGGTTTCTGGAAGATTTCGTTTGATGGTGCCTATTCTAAATTTGGAAGTGGAGTAGAGATCATTTTTAAAATCCCTCATTCTAGTTGATCTAAAAATTATAGGTTTTACTGACAATTGCAAGTTAAGTTTAATGTATTTTATGCATCCGATTGATAAGAATGTGAAACACATAAAACTCTATAACTTGTTGCGGAATTATAATTATGACTTTTACTTGAAGCACGTAAGTGATTAAAGAGTTCAGCTATCATAAACCATGCTGCAAATTAAGAGAAGATAACAACAACCAATAAAAATAAATAGAGACAAGAACTTGTTAACAAAGTTCGCCAATCGTTGGCTACATCTCTGAGCCCATTTCCAAGTGGAAGACCTCTTTATTGCTCTTCAAATGCTCAAGTTCTCTTTACTTTGGCTCTTTATTGATACAAAACATGCTTCAAATCTGATGTGAAATACCTCCTTGCTCAGATACATACATGCCTCATCAAACTCCTCTCAAAAACATGACAAAAATGCCTCTCAAAACATGAGAAATGGCCAAATTCCATAAGCTGCTCCTCAAAATCCCTGCATCAAAAAGTTACCCCTCAAGCTCAAAAATCCTGGTTTATATAGTTTTTAGGCTCAACAAGAGAAGCCCAACTTCCCTTGAAGATCTGGCCTCTTTTTGGGATCAAATTCCCCTTCAAATGGCCAAGAAATCCTGAAAAATACATATTCTAGGCTAAACTTTAGCACAAAACCCACTTTTGGTTAATAATACACAAAGTAGCCCCCTAGAGGTGGTGTGCACCCCTTTTAAATGGTCACACGGAGTACATATGGCCAAGCACTATCCTAAAGGGCTAAGTGTTGGCCCTAAACTCGCGCTAACTCCCTAGATTGTGGTCATGTGGCACTCTTGCATGGGACCGCGCCCTCAATTCGCACCCTGCACCATGGTTATGGCTCCGAGTTATATGGTGGAGGGTGCCATAAACCATGCACTGGTGGTTTAAAGTAAGGCGCCTGTGCCCTTTTTCTAATTGATAGTCAAATATAACAATAAATTGTGCGTTGGGGCTATGCCCCAGCTCCCTTCTGCCCATGTGTTAATACAAATACAACATATATATATTGTTTTGGGATTGGTTAAACAAGTCCTATGCTTGGCTTGTTGGTAATGGACCATTCCTCAAAGCGTTAGTTCCTCTACCAGGTCACGGGATCAAGATCCATGAACTCCATAAAAAATTTAACATAACCTGGTGCCATGTGGCAGCCCACGCCTGGGCCACATCGCACCTCCACATTAAACCAACCACATTCCATGTGTCAAACCTCTATTGGTCTATGCATGCATCATATTTCCAATCACATGTTTCCACCTGCCTCTTCCACGTTAGCATAATGAAGTAGCTTGATGATGTCATGTTGATGTCAGCATTGACTTTTTGCTAGTTTGACCTTTGATTTTTTAGTTGTTTGAGAATCTGATTAGAGTGCGATAACTCTCGCATACGAAGCCCATTTGAGAAAGTAAATATATGGTCAGAATCAGCGCACGAGCCATTCGCAATGGAATTGGTTTCATTCAATTCCGATAACTTTCATTTTTGAGCATTTTCTGGACCTGGGGAGCCTCCTCGATCATTCCTCCCCACTTGGAAGCTTTTGGACCACCAAAATTCTGCTTTTACTCAGATAAGAAGTGAGGGTACTTCCTCCCCACTTGTCCTGTATCATCCATCCTCTTTGTTGGGACAATAATCACCTCACTAATCACAACAAACATAAAAATTGAGATAGCATTGTTTATCAAAGTAATCATCCCATTTATTGCACAATCATCTACATTATTTGTCGCATTTAGCGGCCATACACCACTGAATAGCAACAAACTAAACAAAAATACTGAATATGCGAATGAGAATGACAAAACATGCTTCCCCTTCTGAATAAGAACAATAATCAAAGTATGCAACTGAACCTCATGTTGTACTTCTTGTGACACTTCATGATTGTTTGAAACATATTGAACCATTCCATGTTTAGCATCATTAACTTCTTGTTTCATTATAGACATAAGTGTTAAAAAAATTCTTGAATTTACCATCCTTTTTAACTGCCTTGTAGTTGCAAAATACCTGTCAGTTTTCATGCGATGAATACGAATGATGTATTCTTTCCCATCTTTCTTGAAGCAATATTTATTTTCCTCCATGTAGAATATGGATTTTCTATCATAAAGGAATGGGATTCCCAAGACACTTCCACATATGTCCAGTGGCACTATATCAAGCTCTACTTCATCAACATAATTAGAAGTGATTGCAAACTTAATTTTACATTGCTTGGTTACTTGCAAATTATTATCACCGCATATCCATCCCAATGGATATGGTCTAGGATGTGGCTTAGTTTCAAGTACCAAGTTATTTACAACCTCTTCACTGATTAGATTGGCTTGTGATCCATTGTCTACAAGAGTATTGATTTTAAAATTATTTTTTATAACCCTTATGTGGAAAAGTTCACTCCTTTTACACTCATCATTTACAACAACTAAATTAGAAGAGCTAGTACTTGCAACATAATTTATACCTCGGATTCCCATTGCTACAATCTCTGTCTCATCACCGCAGTTTGATCCAAGATCCACTTGAGCTATCACAGTTGTGGTATTATTTCTTCCTTGGTTGGCATACTTATTTGGCTTCATCTCAGGATGTAAGATCCAACAATGATCTTCATCATGGCCTACCTTCTTGCAATGCTTGCAAGTAGGCTTCTCCTTTCTTGTTGTGGTTGTCTTCTTCCCTTTCTCTTTTCTTTTCCCCGAATCCTTTCCTTGCCAAGTATCATTTTTCTTGAGATCATCCTTAGTTTTGATTTCCCACCATATGAGAGTTGTGCCTCCAAATTTGAGACTTGCAAGTTGGATCTTTGTTTCATCATCAACAATCCTTTGTATCTTGCAATAGACTTCTAACTATCTCACCCAGTTATCTAGCTTTTTTGCATCTAATTCACCATCATAAGTGGGTAATTGAAACTTTACATCTAACTTTAATAAAGGCATATCAGAAGAATGATGATTTTTTTTAGGTTTCTTATCCTTGGATGGATGTACACTTGCTTCACTTGTAGATGACGAGGATGAAGGAGAAGACGGTTCTTAAGGTTCACCACCTCCAACTCCTCCTTCTGCTCTTACTGAAGATTCACCTTCTTCAACCTTTGGATTTCTTCGTTGTCCTCTTTCATGGTAAAGTTCCTCTACCATGGCTTTCATCAATTGAAATGACTCAAATAAATCATTCTGATATGCAAAAGGACCTAGCTTCCTTGGTCAAGACATCTATTGTTTATGCGGTCTTCTTTGAATCTCTGAATTAAGAGCCTCAAGTTGGCCTTCTCCTCACTTGAGCTTTTCTCTGGTGAGAATCCAATGCTTGCAATTCCTGTCAAACCTTCAAAACCAAACCCCTATGATACCATAAAATTGATCAAAAAATGATAGGTTTTATTGACAATTGCAAGTTAATTTTAATGTATTTTATGCATCGGATCGATAAGAATGTGAAACACATAAAACTCTATAACTTGTTGCGGAATTATAATTATGACTTTTACTTGAAGCACATAAGTGATTAAAGTGTTCAGCTATCATAAACCACGCTGAAAATTAAGAGAAGATAACAACAACCAATAAAAAGAAATAGAGACAAGAACTTGTTAACGGAGTTCACCAATCGTTGGCTACGTCTTCGGGCCTACTTCCAAGTGGAGGACCTCTTTATTGCTCTTCAAATGCTAAAGTTCTCTTTACATTGGCTCTTTGCTGATACAAAACATGCTTAAGATATGTTGTGCAATACCTCCTTGCTCAGATACATACATGCCTCATCAAACTCCTCTCAAAATCATGACAAAAATGCCTCTCAAAACAAGAGAAATGGCCAAATTACATAAGCTGCTCCTCAAAATCCCTACATCAAAAAGTTACCCCTCAAGATCAAAAAGCCCGGTTTATATAGTTTTTAGGATCAACAAGAGAATCCCAACTTCCCCTGAATATCTAGTCTCTTTTTGGGATCAAATCCCCCTTCAAATGGCCAAGAAATCCTGGAAAATACATATTTTGGGCTAAACTTTAGCACAAAACCCACTTTTGGTTAATAATACATAGAGTAGCCCCCTAGAGGTGGTGCACGCCCCTTTTAAATGGTCAAATGGAGTACATATGGCCAAGCCCTAGCCCAAAGGGCTAAGCGTTGGCTCTAAACTTGCGCTAACTCCCTAGATTGTGGTCATGTGGCACTCTTGCATGGGACCACACCCTCAATTCGCGCCCAACACCATGGTTATGGCTCCGAGTTATATGGTGGAGGGTACCATAAATCGTGTGTTGGTGGTTCGAAGTAAGGTGCCCACGCCCTTTTGTTTATTGGTGGTCACATATAACAATAAATCGCGGGTTGGGGCTATGCCCCAGCCCCCTTCCGCCCATGCGTTAATACAAATACAACATATATATATTGTTTTGGGCTTGGTTAAATAAGTCCTACACTTGGCTTGTTGGTAATGGACCATTCCTCAAAGGTCTAGTTCCTCTACCAGGTCACGGGGTCGAGACCCATGAACTCTATAAAAATTTTAACATAACCACCAACGACGGGGTGCCACGTGGCATCCCACGCCTGGGCCATGTGGCACCTCCACATTAAACCAACCACATGCCACATGTCAAACATATATTGGTCTATGCCTGCATCATTTGTCCAATCACATGTCGCCACCTGCCTCTGCCACGTCAGCATAATGAAGTATCTTGGTGATGTCATGCTGACGTCAGCATTGACTTTTTGCCAATTTGACCTTTGACTTTTTAGTTGTTTGAGAATATGATCGGAGTGCGATAACTCTCGCATACAGAGCCCGTTTGAGAAAGTAAATATATGGTTGGAATCAGTGCAACGAGACGGTCACAATGGAATTGGTTTCATTCAATTATGAGAACTTTTATTTTTGAGCATTTTCTAGACTTGGGGAGCCTCCTGGATCACTAGTATAAATCCACATGCCACTAGACTATAATTTCCATTTAGCAATAACAAAGTAGAGTGTGAAGCACTAATACAAGGAATGATTCTTGCACTCCATATTAAAGTAGAAAATATGCTAGTAATTGGAGACTCAAAATTGGTCATAAACCACATCAAAAATAAATATATGGTCAAGAAAGAAAAGTTGAAACACTATGCAAGAAAATAATTTGATTTCATGGACTCTTTTAACTCATTCAACATCTCTTTCATTCCTCGAGATAATAATCAAAAGGTTGATTCAATGGCAGTTGTTGCATCTCTCTTCAACCCAGATGATTCCCAAAGTCAAAATACATTTCCTGTTAAAAGAATTTCCAGGCCTTCAATACTTGACAATCAAGATTATCTGCAAGTTTTTAAAAATGATGAACATGTGGTTGATTTTCTCGTTGATTAAAATGATTCTTTTGAAATCCTTGATGATCAAACTCATGTATGTGTTTCAAAAGCTTGTGTTAGTTTGGAATCTCTTTTCACAAGAGACGATGAAACAAAAATCCAAGATCCAAAAGAAGAAGTGTCTGTCAGAAACTTTCAAGAGACACAAAAGATAAACATTAGTGCACATGATTCTCCAAAGTATATAAATCTTGGTACCAGTTGCACAATGGAAGAAATTGATCAATACACTTCTTTATTTAAAGAATTTCATGACATTTTTTCCCGGACTTATGACAATATGAAGGAATATGATAAGTCCATTTTTCAGCACATTATACCACTTAAAGAAGGAGCAAATCTTGTTAATCAAAAGTTAAGAATGATAAATCCTAAGTTTAAGTCTTTAGTAAAAATGGAATTGGAAAAATTGAAGAAGGTTGGAACAAATTTCCTGATCAAACATTTAGAGTGACTCTCAAACCCTGTTATAGTTAGAAAAAATAGTGGGGAAAGTTTTCTTTGTGTTGACTTTAGAGATCTAAACAGAGCAAGAATCAAAGGTAATCACCCACTCCCCAACTTGGAGATGTTGTTGCAACAAGTTACTAGTTCAGCCTTAATGTCTATGTTAGATGGTGTTTTGGGATATAATCAGGTACTTATTGCTAAGGAAGATAGACCCAAGATTTTTTTTGTCACACCATGGGAGACTTATGCTTATGTTCGCATGCCTTTTTGGTTGAAAAACGTTGGAGAAACTTTCCAAAGGGAAATGGATCATGTGTTCAAATATTTGATTGAGAAGTTTATGGTTGATTATCAAGATGATCTAACTATTCACTCAAAATTAAGAGAAGAACATATCAAACATTTAAGAGAAGTTTTTGAACGTTGCAGATTATATGGTATATCTTTGAATCCTAAGAAATGTATGCTTGTAGTATCAGAATGAAATTTTTTGGGACATATGGTGGGTAAAAAAGGGATATATATAGATCCAGAAAGAATCAAGGCCATTAATGATTTGAATCCTTCAACATCTAAAATGGGAGTTCAATCTTTCTTTGGAAAGATAAACTTTGTACATAGATTATTCACAGACTATGCTACAATTGTGAAGCTCATCAATATATTGTTGAAAAAAGATGAGAAATTTGAATGGACTCAAAAAATTCAAGCAACATTTACTAGAATCAAGCATGTAATCACTACTACTCCAGTCCTTGTCAAAACAAACTTGGATAATGATTTAATATTGTATTATTTTGTTGTGGAAGAGACTATTTCTTCATATTAACATAAAGGAATTCAAAATCAGAAGAATTACCAATCAGTTTTATGAGAAAAACATTGCATGACTATGAACTAAGATACTCAGAGAGAAAATGATCCAGGGGATCAAATTTTGCTCAAAAATCAAAGTTCTTGGAATTGCTTCAAAATGGACACATGCGTAGGCCTCATCCTCATGATCCCGACACAAATTGAACGGGTTCAAACAAATGTCATATGAGTGAGATATCGTGTTCTTTTCATTTTACCAAACAAGCAAAAATTTGTTGACTGTATAGTCCGTACAGTGCTGACGTGGAAGCTGACCATACAGTTTGTACAATTGTACAATGTTGATGTGGCAGGGTACGGACCCACACATGGCAGTGATGTGGTAGATGAGTTGGCATGTTGATTGGACAGGCTTTGTGGAAGACAAGTGGATGAATCTGGTGTTGACACGTGTCATTATTTTGGCAAGTGGTATGGTGCCACGTGGCCTAGTCGTGGGCTGCCACGTGGAAACCCTCCAGTTTGGTTGGCATGTGACAAAATTTTTGTGACTCCATAGGATTTGAACCCGCGACCTCCGAGTGGGGGTAATGATTTGGCAGGGCCCAGGCTACCAGCCCACCCGTGTTGTATTTCTTAACCATATACGTTGATTAATGTATTTGAATTTGCATTATGGTTTGAATGACAAAGTAAAGGGTCGGGGATAAGCCCCAGCCCTTAGTTCTTACCACATAACACATGACCCTATCCCTTAGGCTTTAACGAGAGCATAGGGTTTTAAAACTAATGGCCCATTCCACATGCGACCATGACCGTAACCACTGGCAAGAACTATCCACTATACATATCCCTGGTCACATTGCAATACCTCATATGACCACACACCTTCACATGGAGGATCTAGCTGATGGGCACACCAATCAGTTAGGTCATTGGCCACATGGGGCTATACGACTGATTTCTTCGTCGAGGATTGGGGGACGACGCAAACGGTCCTATAATTTTGCTCATTTTGTAGGAATCGTGGTGTGTGCTGGGTTTTGGAACAGAAAACACACAGAGGTCGAGTTAGTCACACAGTGGGTGCAATTTGGCGAGAAGGTACAACAAGCTTGAAGGGGAAAACTTCCAGGAGGTGTAACTTCTTCATTTTTTGGCCAAACCAAGTGCCGAAAAAGCCCAACTAGGGGTTTTTTGACATTCTGGAGCCATTGGAGCCATCTATTTTGTAATATAAGCACTATAAGAGAACTTTTTAAGCATAATGAAAATGATCCAAGGGAAGTTGGACCAAGAGATGTAGCCCAAGGGAGGGGTGAACTCCTTTATCATTTGTTGTGTTATGTGTTCATTATTGATGCTTTTTATATGTCTGATATGTTTCTCATGATTAAGTAAAAACTCATTAAATTTATGTGTTAGTAGCTTGATCCAATTACCCAAACACATACCATTTTCACACTTGCAATTTAAAGGAAAACAAACCCATTTCATTTTATCAGTTGGTATCAGAGCATAGGTTTGAGGGTTTGATTGTTTGTGCAAGTGTTATTTTCTGATGCTTACAAGGTTGACGCTCACAAGAGGAGAAGGACAGATTATGGAGTCAAGTTCTCATCTCTCAAGAAGGAGAGTTTCACATTTACCTCAGGGTTCAAGGAGACATTCACCAAGCATGGCTCATATGGGGAGTCAAGAGCACCTTTCTTCAGAAGAGGAAACTTTTAGGAAAGCTTTCTTTGATATGGCTGAAATGGTGAAAGTGTTATTTGATGAAAGGAATGCAAGATTGTAGGGTGAAATTTCTAATCCTACAAAAGATGATGAAGACCATGAGGAAAACACTCCAAAAGGGAATGGAGGGAATGGAGGGAATGGTGGCACTCCACCACCTTCACCTCCATCTTTTTCTTCCTCTACTATTTCAGAACCAACTCTTATTTCTCCAAAGGAGCATGGTAAAACTATATCACATACTCCTTTACTTAATCTTGATATTAAATCTGAATTGCATGTGTACAATGGAGAGGTGAATACAGAAAGGTTGGACAATTGGGTTCGTCAAATAGAGGTGTATTGTAGGATACAAAAGATACAAGTTGATGAAACCAAAGTTCATCTTGCCTCTCTTAGATTGGAAGGTGCAACACTAATTTGGTGGGAAGCCAAAACTCAAGAGGACATGAAGAAATATGGCAAAGTTTTATCCTCTTGGAATGATTGTATTGTTGCAATTAAAAGGAAATTGTATCCATTAGAATACATGCATAAAACTATAATGTATTGAAAAAAATTTAGACAAGCTAAGGGGCAAAATCTACAAAGCTATACTCAAGAGTTTAGGAAAAGATCTTTGGTTTTGGGTGTAGATTTGTCTTCACAAGATACTTTGCTCAAATACATTGGAGGATTACATATTTATTTGAGACATCCCATACTTATGTTTAACCCTACAAATATAGATGAAGTATGTGTGCAGGCTACTCATTTAAAAGCAAGAGGAAAGAATGTTCCTCAAGAGGGCAACAAGAAACCTTTCTTTAATGGAGATAAAGGAAAGGGAAAGATCAAGGGAAAAGGAAAGAAGAATGATTTAGTGAAGAAAGATGGAGAAAAATTGACATGCAAGCATTTTTCTAAGGATGGCCATGATGAAGACCATTGTTGGAAACTTCATCCTGAGATGAGACCCAAAAATTTCAACAACAAAGGGAATCCAAATACTACTGCAACTTCCCAACATGATTTGGGTTCAGATTCCGGTGATGAGACAAATATTACAGCCATGGGATATAAAGGTAAGGAATCCATTGCTAGCACTAGTTATTCAAATTCTTCCATCAATGAAACTCAACATGAAGAAGAAAGAATATAGATTTTCCACATAAGGGTTATTTCAAAACATACCAAAATAGACTCACTTTTTGATAGTGGTTCACAAACAAACCTCATATCTGAAGATACAGTAAAGAAATTAAACTTGGAGACAACAACTCATCCAAAACCATACCTGTTAGGATGGATATGTGGAAAAGCAAAGTTGCATGTAACAAGAAGGTGTAAACTCAGATTTGCCATTACTGGAAACTTTATAGATGAGGTAGAACTTGATGTCATTCCATTGGATATATGTGGTATTGTTTTGGGAAGTCCATATTTGTATGATAGGACAGTTATCTTTCATAGACATGAGAACAAATATCATTTTTTTAAACATGGAGTCGAGTACATTGTTAGAGCACATAAAAAGAACATGAACATGTCACTTGTAAATTCTGGACAAATGAAGAGCTTAGTGAATGCTAGTAAGAATTTTGTTCTCTTGATAAAACCAAAAGAGAATATTGAAAAGGAAGCCTTCCAAGGATCTCAAAACTGAAATATGATTTATATGAGGTTGTTAATGCTCATGGTGAGATGTTTTAGGAACCAAAATGATTGCCTCCCAAAAGAGGAGTCCAACATGAGATTTCTTTGTAGCAGGATTGTCCTCTTCAAAACATTGGTATGTATAGGATGTCAGTGATGGAAAATACAGAAATTGAAAAACAAATCCAAGAGTTGCTTGAAAAAGGGGTTATTCGGCCAAGCACTTCTCCATGTGGGTCACCAATTGTGTTAGTACCAAAGAAAGATGGTACATGGCGCATGTGCATTGATTTCATAGCCTTGAATAATATTACGGTAAAGAATCATTATCCTCTTCCTCGTATTCATGATTTTCTTGATCAGTTAAAGTATGCCAAGTATTTTACTAATTTGGATTTGAGAAGTGGATATTATCAGATTAGGATTGTTGAGGGAGACACATGGAAGACAACTTTCAAAACCAAGCAAGGTTTGTATGAGTGGATGGTAATGCCATTTGGTCTTTGTAATTCTCCTGCTACATTCATGAGAGTTATGAATGATGTTTTGAGACCTTTTATTGATGATTGTGTGATAGTTTACTTGGACGATATCTTGATTTTTAGCAAGTCGTGTGAAGAGCATGTCAAGCATGTGAAACAAGTACTAGATGTCTTACAGAAAGAGAAGTTGTTCTTGAAGATGTCTCAGTGTGAATTTGGAAAGACCTCACTTGTTTACTTGGGGCATATTGTGGGAGGAGGAGAATTGAAGATAGATCCTTCCAAGGTCAAAGTCATTGCGGATTGGCCCAAGCGCAACAATGTAACAGAGGTGAGAATCTTTTTGGGAGCAACCCAATATTGGAGGAAGTTTATTGTTAACTTCTCTTACATTGCAACTCCATTACATGCTTTGACAAGTACTAAACAAACTTTTCAATGGGGAGGCAAGCAACAAAAGGAATTTTATGCAACTTTATGTCATTCTAACCAAGTTGAGGAATTGGACTATCATGTACATGATAATTTATTGTATCACCTTGGAAAGATTTGTATTCCACAGGGTGAGAGAGTCAACATCATAAGAGAAGCACATTCTTCTCTTATTGTTGGTCACTTTGGTGTAGGAAAATAGTGGCAAACTTGCAAAGGTATTTCTATTGGCCTAAGATTAATGAAAATGTTTCAAGATATGTAAGAGGATGTTCATTATGTGATACAAGCAAGCCTAGCAATAGAAAGTTGGGTTTGTATAATCCACTTCCGGTACCTACTTGTCCTTGGGAAATCATCTCTATGGATTTTGTAGGAGGTCTACCTATGTCAAGAAAGGGTCATGATTATCGTTTTCTTGTGGTTGACCGTTTTAGAAAAATGTGTATTTTGATGCCTTGTAAGAAACATGTTATAGCTAAAAAAATGACACATATGTTCTTTCAAAATGTTTGGGTTCATTTTGGGTTTCCCAAGTCCATTATTTTTTATTGGGATTCTCGATTTATTGGGAGTTTTTGGTCAATTTTATGGGCACTCATGGATACCAAGCTGAAAAAGAGCACCTCTTTTCATCCACAAACAGATGGTCAGACAAAGGTGGTGAATAGAACAGTAGTACATCTTCTTCGTGGATATTGCAACAAGCATCCTAAGCTTTGGGATGAGCATTTACACTACATTCAACATGCTTATAACCGAGCAAAGCACTCCTCAACTCAAACTTCTCCATTTGAGGCTTGTTTCGATTATTTACCAAAGTATCCTTTATATTTTATCTTTGGGAAAGATGTGGCTATTGAAAAAGAGCCAAGCCAAGTACAAAGAAAGACATGATAAGCATTGTGTTGATCACAAGTTCCAAGTTGGAGATGAATTTTTTCTTTACATTAGCAAAGGGAGGCTTGAAGGAGAAGGTAAAAAATTAAAACCACTTAGATATGGTCCTTTCAAGATACTTGAAAATATTGGTAAGAATGCCTTCCATTTGGATTTGCCTATTTATATGCATATGTATGATGTTGTTATTGTTGACAACTTGAGATTGTATGAGACTCCTTTGATTGATTATCAAGGAGAGCATGTTCAGATTCCAACAATTGAATATTTCTCACCATATTTTCTTTCAAAATTGCATGAAGATACAATCCTTAACAGGAAGACAAGTGAGGGGATGTTGATTACCTTCGTATTGGTCTCAAAGGCACCAATCCAAACAATGCTAGATGGATTGAGGTTGGAAAGGTGAGGGAACTATACCCTCATCTTCAGATAGATTGAAAGTAGTATTTTGGAGGTCCAAAAGATTCCCAATGGGGAGGAGTGATCCAGGGGATCAATTTTTTCTCAAAAATAAAAGTACTTGAAATCACTTTAAAATGGACACGTGCGTAGGCCTCATCCTCACGATCCCAATGCAACTTGAACGGGTTCAAACAGACGTTGTATGAGCAAGATATCGTGTTTTGTTCTTTTTTCCAAACATGCAAAATTTTGTTGACTATATAGTCCATACAATCCATACAGTGATAACGTGGACACTGACCGTACAGTGATGACATGACAAAGTACAGACCCACATGTGGTAGTGATGTGGCAGATGAGTTGGCATGCTGACTGGGTAGCCTCTGTGGTAGACAAGTGGACGAATCCTATGTTGGCACATGTCATTATTTTGGCACATGGTATGGTGCCACGTGGCCTAGTCGTGGGCTGCCACATGGCACCCCTCCAGTTTGGTTGGCACGTGACAAAATTTTTGTGACTCCACAGAAGTCAAATCCGTGACGTCTAGGTGGGGGTAATGATTTGGCAGGGCCCGGGATACCAACCCACCCATGTTGTATTTCTTCACCATATACGTTGATTAATGTATTTGAATTTGTATTATGGGTTGAACGAAGGAGTAAAGGGTTGGGGCTAAGCCCCAGCCCCCGGTTCTTACCACATAACACATGACGCTATCCTTTAACCAAAGCGTGGGGTTTTAAAACCAATGACCCATTCCACATGAGACCACGATTGTAACCACTGGTGGGAAATATCTACTATACATATCCATGGTCACATTGCAATACCTCATATGACCAAAAACCTCCGCCCGGAAGAGCTAGCCGATAGTTGTGCCAATTAGTTAGGTCGTTGGCCACATGGGGCCATACGACCAAGTTCTCCACCAAGGATTGGGGGCCGATGCAAATGGTCCTATAATTTCACCCATTTTGCATGAATCGTGGCATGTGCTTGGTTTTGGCATGAAAAACACATAGAGGCCGAGTTAGTCACACAGTGGGTGCAATTTGGAAAGCAGGTACAACAAGCTTGAAGGGGGAAACTTCTAGGAGGTGTAACTTCTTCATTTTCTTGCCAAACCAGGTGTCGAAAAATCCCAGCTAGGGGTTTTTGGACATTCTGGATCCATTGGGGCCATCTATTTTGTATTATGAGAACTGTAAGAGTACTTTTTAAGAATAATGAAAATGATCCAAGGGAAGTTGGACTAGGAGATGTATCCCAAGAGAGGGGTGAACTCCTTTATCATTTGTTGTGTTGTGTGTTCATTATTGATGGTTTTTATATGTTTGATATGCTACTCATAATTAAGTAAAAACTCATTAAATTTATGTGTTAGTAACTTGATCCAATTACCCAAACACATACCATTTCCACACTTGCAATTTAAAGGAAAACAAACCCATTTCATTTTTAGATCAGAAAAGAAGCCTCTCTCTCTCTAGTCAAAGCGATATCATATTTCAGGACATACATTTTATCATCTCATGCCATTTCTTGTGTTCCAACCTCTCTAGTAAATATGTTGCTTAATCAATAGCTTAGAGAAGGAAAATGGACAAATTGGCTTGCCAAAATTCAAGAGTATGATATCAAAATCAAGCCTATAAAAGCAGTTCAAGGACAAGGGTTATGTAAGTTAATGACATGAATTGATGCAATGAATATATATATATATATATATATATATATATATATATATATATTGTTGGAATACTAAGAGGGGGGGTGAATTAGTATTATTACTTTTACCAATTTTAACCACAATATATAAAATTCAACTTTATCAACAATATATCATCAATGTATCATCAATATATCATGAGTATATAAACATAAGCAACATCACATCAGGTACACAATACATCAGAATTTACGTGGAAACCAAATGGTAGAAAACCACATAATTCTTTCTTATATATCAAAGAATACATTCATCTCCAACACCAACTTCCCAATTCTCTAGCACCAACTAGAAGGAGGCACCAACCCCCTGGTTTACAGGAACCAACCTGAAGGAAGCTATAACTCCTCGGATTCTCTAGCTCCAACCAAAAGGAGGCTACAACCCCTTGATTCTCAGGATCCAACCTAAAGGAAGCTCCAACTCCCTGTGTTCTCTGATACCAACCGAAAGGAGGCTACAACCCCCTTTCCTTGCCTCGTCCTGTCACCCTGAAATATAAGTGTAGACAAATTGTCACTACCACAATCTTTGCCACTGTCACTGTCACATCAACATGTAACCTGTCAACATGTCACTGTATCCAACTTGTCACATCAACATGTTCAACCTGTCACTATCACCGATACTCAACCAGATCCTCTCACATGGATTTTATACCAAGGATAAATCTCGACTAGATGTCCAACATCACCAACACATGCTTCTACCAAGAATTTACCAAACCATAAACATGTACCATACCAAGCATCAACCATGTACCACTACCTATACAACATCAACATTTGTACCAAACCGTGCATCAAACATGCACCAACACCTATACCAAACCATGCATCAACCATGCACAAACACCTATACCAAACCATGCATCAACCATACACCAACACCTATACCAAACTGTGCAACAACCATGCACCACAACTGTGCCAAATTGTGCATCAACCATGTACATCAAAAATTTACATCAACACCATACCATGCATCAATCATGTACCATATCATGTGCCAACCATGCACATCAACAATAACAAGTGTCTCAACGTATACCATATCATGCCATACACCATATACCAATATAACCAAGATATGAACCACCAATGTACCTTATTAGATATACCTCAAACAACATGTACCATACATTCAATATTTGCGTCAAGTCATATACCAAAGCTCACAAACACATGCCTGAAGCATGCTCCTCAGTATCATCAAGATGCAATCTCATAACATATAGAATAACATACCTTTTACATATGTAATTGACCTGGTGCCTCTAAACTTGATACACAATCTGGTAGCTTCACCTCATACCTCAATAACCAGGAACAAGCATCCTCCTTCACTTATGTCTTGTCCTCGTGGGATGAAGATTACCTATCTTGCAAGGCCTCACTTGATGTGCCCTAGGAAACCCACAAGGGTGCCTCATAGGATAGCCTATACTTGACCTGGGAGGGACAACCAAATTAGGGTTTTGTAGAAACCCTCACTCTCTGCAGCTCCAAAAATTTCACTCTTTCCTCGCACTTTCTCTGCTTCCTCATACTTACCGTCAGATTCACCAATAAACCAAGATACTGGAACATAACATTCTCACTAGATAGATATTCAATGTAATTGTGCATATCTTATGAGAGACTCCTTGAGGTGTTTATATACTTTTTCATAGTAACCTCTTTCCTTAATCTTAGGGATTCTAGTACTTTCTTGTCACAACCACTTTACCCATTCATTCATTGACTTGTAACCAACTAGGGGATTCTTGACCATTCTTCAGGGTTTCCAAATTCACAAGACCATACCTCCCTAATAGTGAGGAACCACGTGGCATACCACATATCATCGGAAACATAATGACGAGTACTATCCATCTATGAGTGTCTTGTTTGTATTTTCATTGTCCTTAATGTCCATATTCCTCAATAAAATTCGGGTACCAAAACCACACCATTGGGGCTTCATGTAGACTTCATCAAATGCACCCATCACATATGCTGCTAACTCACCATCAATATCAACCACATCTCTAGGGATTCCATACTTCTCCGAGGGTTTACATAAATCTCCAAGGGTTGACATCAATCTCTAAGGGTTAACATCAATGACAACCAACTGTCCAAACCGTCTATCCAACAATCTCCCCCTTTGGCATTGATAGCAACATCGATGGAAACGTTGATGCCCCAAACTCATGCTCCCCCTATGACCATTTCTCATCATCAATGTTTCTTTCTCGCCCCCTTTGACATCAATGGAAAATGGTATCTCTCCTTGGGGTTGATCACCATGTCTTCATGCATATGTTCTCTCTCTCTCTCTCTCTCTCTCTCTGTTTTGATGCCTTTTTCTTTCTCTTCACATTTTTCATTCCTTGTGTTCCTCTCCAAGTTCTTCTTCTCTTTTGATAGCAAGGAATGACTCCCCTTGAAAGTACACCTTCTCTGAACAATCCTTTTCTGACTTCATGTGATTGATATTTCTCTTTCTCTTCCTTTGACATCATGAGTAAAAGGGTAACTCCCCCTGTCAGTATGTCTCCCCCTGTCTGCATGCTTCTAATCTTTCTTTCACGATCTCTTTCTCTAACGATTTTTCTTCCTTTGACTTCTCTGCAATATATCATGTTCATCAATATAGGGTTTCTTGTGTATGTTTCCTTTCCTCTCTTCCAGTGCTGCTAATTTTCCATTGATGCTTCTTCTTGTAACTCTCTGACATATATAAAAATCATTCATTACTTGATCTCTTCATTCACTTGTCATGTTCACTTGACCATATTGTTCATCAATGTCCCTCTGATGATATAGCTTCTGCTGAAGGTTTCTCTTTCCCTATTTTGTTGTGCCTTTTACTGCTTTCCTTTCTATGACCAATTGATTCCACTGATTTCAATTGTAAATACACTACTATGCATATTCTCTAACCCATGTTTTATGTACCTGCTAAGTATCCCTCTTTGTTGATATATCACAAATTATCCATAACTTTTCTACTCAACTCTCATCAATGCTGACCCATCTATCACTATACTATTATGAAGGCTTCACAACTGCAAGTGATCATCACATATTCATGTCTCTTCAACCTGAATCAAATGTGTCCATTGGTCTTCTCTATATGCAAATCAAACTCTGCATGTCTGGAAGAACCTGTATGGAAGATATCCCTACCTGAATACATATGTGACATACAATCATAAACTTATGCCTGTGTAATTTCCAATTGATACTTGCGTGGTAATACTTTTTCTCAATCGATCAATCTATCACTCTGTACTTATGTTATCTGACTACTCTGAATCTCTCTATGCAAATAATTCAAACTGCTCAAAGGATAGTTCTATTATCTGTAGTAGCTACTGCGCCAACTCCCCTTGTTCAATATTCATATTCATTGGGAGTCTCCAAGCTGGTTGGATCAGAAAAATACCCGCTCTATTGCGGAGTAATATTCCTCTTCGTCTGTAGACTCATTATATTTTTGAACTCTAACTTCTTCCTTTCTACCCGTGGATTGATCTTTCACTACAATTCCTGAAAGTACAATTTCTTGGGCATGTTCTTTATTCACCTTCTCTTCTTTTCTTTTTCGCACTACTGCAAATCTTGAGATCTCTGGGACATGTTCTTTATTCACATGTTCTTCTTCTTCTTTTTTTCTTCTCCAAACCTTCCTGTATCTAACATATTCCTTTTTCCTTGTATATTTGTCTTCATATCATACTATTTCCAATCATGAGAGTATGAATTTTGGGTGTACCTCATTCATCTGATCTTCCTTTACCTATTCTTGTTTTCTTTTTAAAACCTGCTTATATATGTTATCAATGTTCTTTCTCAAGGAAGTATCCATCATGCTTCTACAATCACGATCTATGTGACCATAATTGTGGAATTTGTAATATTCAATATTGTGTGGGGCCACATAAGTATTTATTGCTTGAATGTGAATGATATTCTTTGTGGTGTAGTCTTTCTGAATTCCTTCCTTGGATGATCATGATCATGATTGAAAATTCTTTGTGGCTTGAATGTGGAGGGTCTTCTTGAATATGTATCTCTATCAATTTTCTTTGATTCTAGCTGACCATGATTCCTTCCTTTGAGTACTTATGCATAACTCTTACTCTTTTCTTCATTCTTATTTTCTAGGAACATGGAATGCTTCTCTTCAACATTCTCTATTGATGATGTGGATGTTTCTGTCTCTTCAACATTCTTGTTGAGATTGACGATTTTGGCTCTCAATGTGACAACTTCTTCTTCAAGCCTCTCAACCTCTTTTTCTTTATTCATCATTTGAATCTTCATGACTTCTTCTGTTCGCTTTGCTTCTTCAAGTTGGATCTTCAAGGAGATGATTTTTTTCAAGTCTTCTCTCTTCTTTACCAAATGTTGCTTCAAGATGATTTAATTCTTCATATCTTTTCTTGAGATGATCTGTCAAAATATTCTCTCTCTTCTCTGCTTCCTTTCTTTCAATTTCCAAACACTTCTTCTCTTATGTTGCTTCCTTCCTTAGTGCTGCTATTTTGGCTTCCAAACACTGCTTCTCTTCCATTCCGTCTAGCTTCTTCCAGCTAAGATTTTAGATTTACAATGACATGTTGGGATTTTTCAGAACTTTCTTGAGAATACTTCTTGACTAATTGTTCCTCAAGAGACTTGTTTTTCTTCCTTTCTTTCATCAACTCGTATAAAGCACTGATTAATTCTGCTTCAAGATCTACTATGCCTTCTTCACAATCTTCTCTTTTTGAATCTGTCTAACATGATGACCATCTTTCTTCTTTCTTTGTACATGCATATTCTTTATCACTCTCTCGATCTATGATGAGATATTCCTCAAAATAGAGATTGTGTAGCTTATCCCAAAGATATTTAGCTGATAAAAATTTCCCCACTTTCTCTTTTACTGAATCAGGTAATCCTTCCAAGATGAAATCCATTGATGTTTGTTGTTTCTTTTCAATTCCTTCTTGGCTACAGTCTTTGGTTTCTTAGTAGCGGTATATCATGTAAAAATTGATTTCCAAACATCATATCCATGTTCCTATAAAAATGTTTTCATTCCAATACTCCACAACTCATACTTCATACCAATGTGACCATCAAATTGTGGTATTCCATTCCTATACAAATTGTTGCTCTCCATGATCTACCTTCTAGTGGTTAGACTGTTTCTTGAAGGAACCTACTCTGATACCAATTGTTGGAATAATGAGAGGGGGGGGGTGAATCAATATGATCACTTTTACCATTTTTAACCACAATATATAAATTTCAACTTTATCAACAATATATCATCAATATATCATCAATATATCATGATCATATAAACATAAGTATCATCACATCAACATCACATCAAGTACACAATACACCAGAACTTATGTGGAAACCAAAATGGGAGAAAACCACTAAATTATTTCTTATATATAAAAGAATACATGCATTGGAAACACCAACTTCCCAATTCTTGAGCACCAACTCGGAGGAGGCACCAACCCCCTAGTTTACAGGAACCAACCTAAAGGAAGCTACAGCTCCCTAAATTCTGTGGCTCCAACCAGAAGGAGGCTACAACCCCCTGATTCTCAGGATCTAACCTGAAGGAAGGTCCAACTCCTTGTGTTATCCGACACCAATCAAAAGGAGGATATAACCCCCTTTTGTTGCCCCATATTTCCACCATGAAATATAAGTGTAGACAAACTGTCACTACCACAATATCTGCCACTACCACTGCCACTATCACTTTCACAACCACTATCACATCAACCTGTAACTTGTCGACCTATCATTGTATCCAATCTGTCACTGTCACCAATACTCAACTGGATCCTCTCACATGGATCATATACCAAGGACACCTCTCAGCTAGATGTCCAACATCACCAACACATGCCTCTCCCAAGCATGTACCAAACCATCAACCTATACCATACCAATCATCAACCATGTACCACTACCTGTACAACATCAACATCTGTACCAAACCGTGCATCAACCATACACCAACATTTGTACCAAACCGTGCATCAACCATGCACCACAATTGTACCAAACTATGCATCAACCGTGCACCACAACTGTGCCAAACCGTGCATCAACCATGCACTACAACTATACCAAACCATGCATCAACACCATACCATGTACCATATCATGTGCCAACCATTCACATCAACCACAAGAAGTGTTTCAATGTATACCATATCATGCCATACACCATATACCAATATAACCAAGATATGAATCAGAAATGTACCTTATCAGATATACCTCAACCAACATGTACCAGACATTCAAGGTGTTCCTCAAATCATATACCAAATCTCACAAACACATGCCTCAAGCATGCTCCTCAATATCACCAAGATGAAACCTCATAACACATAGAATAACATACCTTTTACATATGTAACTGACCTGGTGCCTCTAAACCTGATACACAATCTTGTAGCTTCACCTCATACCGCAACAACCAGAAACAAACATCTTTCTTCACTTTTGTCTTGTCCTCATGGGATGAAGAATACATGTCATGCTAGGCCTCACGTGATGTTCCCTAGGAAACTCGCGGGACACCTTATGCCTGACCCGCGAGGGCCAGCCAAATTAGGGTTTTACAGAAACCCTCTCTCTCTGTAGCTCCAAAACTTTTGCACTTTCTCCACTGCCTCAAACTTGTCGTTAGATTCACCAATAAACCAATATTCTAGACCATAACATTTTCACTAGATAGATATTAAATGTAAGTGTGTATATCTTATGAGATATTCCTTGAGGTGTTTATATACTTTTTCATAGTAGCCTATTTCCTTAATCTTAGAGATTCTAGTACTTTCTTGTCAAAACCACTTTACCCATTCATTCATTGACTTGTAACCAATTAAGGGCTTCTTGACCATTCTTTGGGGCTTCCGAATTCACAAGGCTATATCTCCCTAACCATGAGGAACCACATGGTGTACCACATATCACTGGAAATGGAACGATGAGTAATATCCATCTATGAGTGTCTTTCCTACATTTACACTATCCTTAATTTCCATATTCCTCAATCAAATTCGGGTACCAAAACCACGTCGTCAGGGATTCATGTAGACTTCATCAAATGCACCCTTCACATTTGTTGCTAATTCACCATCAATCTCAACCACATCTCTAGGGATTTCAGAATTCTCCAAGGGTTGACATCAATCTCTAAGGGTTGAAATCAATGATAACCAACTGTCCAAACCAACTATCCAACATATTCACCAGGGTCACCATTTTAAACATTTTAATGGTATAAAAACATTATTTTTTATTTGAAGTCTAGTCAATTTCCCAATGGTATGTCTTTGAAGGAAAGAAGATCATTGAAAATGAAGGCCAGTCAATATGTTTTAGTTGTTGAAGTTATTTTTCGAAGAAATTTTGATGGAATGTTATTAAGATGTATTGATTCCACAAAATCTCAAAAGGTTCTACAAGAGTTTCATAAAGGCATTTGTGGCAAAAAATTTGCACCAACAACAACTGCGCACTGCATCCTGAGAGATGGCTATCATTGGCCCACCATTTTTAAACATTCTTACTCAAGGATCAGAAAATGCATCTCTTGTCAAGAAAATTTAGGAAAAATGAAGAAAGAAACAATGCCATTATAGACTATAATGATTGAAGAGCCTTTTACACAGTGGGGACTAGATGTTATTGGACCAATCAATCCAAAATCTAGTAAACATCACTCATACATTCTTACTGCAAATGATTATTTCACAAAATGGAAAGAAGTTGTAGCTCTGAAAAAGGTTGATTCTGAAGAACTCATCACTTTCCTCATAGATAATATTTTGTCAATATTTGGAGTTACATAGAAACTCATAATTGATAATGGATCAATTTTCATAGGTTCAAAATTCACAAAGTTTTGTGGGGAATATGGTATCATCATGGGTCAATCATCAAATTACTATCCCCAAGGGAATGGATTGGTTGAGTCTACAAATAAAACATTGATCCAAATTCTCAAAAATACAATCACTGTAAACGAGAGGAATTGGCATGTAACTTTGATTTAGGCACTATAGGCTAGTAGACTTACACCAAAATACAGTACATGATTGTCACCATATACATTAATATATGGAAAGGAATAAAAAATGTTGATTCATTTGGAATTAAATGTTATGACTTACGTTGTGAACAAAGATGTTGAACAAGTTCCCCCCTTACAGAGAAGATATGATCAATTGATGCATTTAGAAGAAAAAAGAAGTGAGGCATTGAGAAACATGAGACAAATACAAGAGACCATCAAAATACATTTTGATCAAAGTGCATCAACAAAGGATTTTCAAAAGGTTAGTTGGTGTTGTTATGGAATAAGGAAAAAGTAAAACCGTCCCTACATACAAAATTTGAAGCATTGTGGATCGGTCCTTATGTGATTGAATTTTTTTTTAGGCACAACTCGTATTTGCCGAAAGACATGAAAGGAACAAACCAAATGCTTCCAGTCAATGGTAAACACCTTAAATGTTTTTTCTCTTAACAATTTTCAGTCACCATTTGTATATAGTTTCCTTTCCTTGTATGTATGTTTCAAGTCTTTGTTTTTCGTTTTTCGTTCTTTAGACCGAATCCATCACCCAATGCTTGAGATTTTGGATTTTGAGTAAACCACAAGGGGTTGTTGTCCCATAGTTGGAGCCAGTAGTTGATTCTCAAATGTGTTAAGTCTATTGTAAAATATTTCTTGTATATTCCTTTCCCATACTTAGAAAATTTTCAAGCTTGTCGCGGGTTCACAATGTATCTTTAGTCATCTTCAACTTTCGTGACCCCCAAAATACATCATTGAGTTATGTCACCTTCATTTTTCACCTATAATTAAATGTTTTTCAAAAAATACTTCACCACGGGTCTAAGGCACCTTCCTGGTTGTCTTGTTTATTCTCGTGACCCCGCTATCCCAATCCACTTCTTATACTTACCCAATTTTTCAAAGTCTTACTGTAGGTCCACGGGATGTTACAACTCTTCTCCATACCCTGCCATCTTGTTTGTCTACAACCCCACAATATCTCAACACTTAGTCAAATTTTAAAAGTCTTACCACTGGTCAACGATGATTTCATTACTCCTTCATATAATCCCAACCCTTCCATTCTTTTATCCTTCCATTCCACCATCACAATCGTCCACCACCCCATGGTAATCCACGCCTTATCTTATCATGTTCCTCGATGTACATTTAATACAATTCCCCCATAAATGACTAAAACAGGTTAAGAGTTAAAATTCATTATTGATGGTGATCTTCTCGAGACAATTCCTCATCAATTCTAAATTTAATTTGTATTAACGATCCTTTGAATCAAGAGCCTCAAAGCATATTATGGTAAAAAAAATTGTTGTTGTAATAACGTTTAGAAACAACTACACATTAATTCGTCAACTTGATTAAGTATGACAACCAGAATAAATGAACAATTCTTGGGAGACATCATCAACTTACTTGGACGAGAAGATAAGTGGTTTCAGTGGTGGAGGAAATATAGATATTACTCTTCATTTCCACATCCAAAGAAGAGTTTGAACCATATTTGGACATTAGGAATCACTCTGGCAGGCTATGTTCCATAGGTCCATGATTTTAAAGAATTGGTTTCGTGGTGCATCGATAAATTCGACAAGAATAAGAGAATAATTCAGTTGCAGGGGAATTCTCCTATTTCCTTATCACCTTCGATCTTCAAGAGAATGCTTAGAATTCCAAAACTGATGATGAATTTCAAAGGTGTTGAAGCCAAGGACTTTCTGAAGGAAAAAAAAAATGGAGGATTGGAGCTTCTACGAGAATATATTGAAGACCCAACATGTATTCTAGAGGATCTTTCAAGTATCTAGGTCAGTTCATTAAAAAATCCCTATCGATAAATGGTGTGGTTATTTGCTAGAGTAGTTGAGAAAGAATCTACAGCTACTATTCCAAGGATGGCTATGTATATCTTGTTTTTTTCAATCCATGAAAGAACAATATTTGATTGGGAAAAGATTACCTCCATTGAATTATCTTTTCAGTTGGAAAATTTAAGAAAGAATAAAATTATGCATATCCTCATACATGATTTTCTCCATTACATACTGTCATGTTTTCAAAGGTTTTCCTTTGGCTAAGCAAGTTAATTATAAGCTTGACCCTACTTAGATGGTGTATCCTCCTTTGTGGAAACATAAGGTTATGAACCATTTTTATGAAGTAAACAATGCATTCATTTAATCTTTCAAAAAACTTATTTATGGACCGAACACATATAGATTGTCTCTAGAAGAAGCATCATTCTTAGCTAAGAGAGGAAGCTTTGAAGCGATGGAGCATTTTAGTATTATTGGGATTTATTGTTCTCGTGAAAGACCCTCGTGTCTACCGAATTATGTTTCAAATAAGATATTTATTGTTGAAGTATGCAATAAGTATAGATTTTGGGCCCATTTCTTTAATGAAAAGAGGAAAAGATAGTTCATTCCTCTTCCATGGAAAATTGGAGAGATGACAGTGAAAAACATTACACACATCAATGGAATTTCAGTCTAGTTCGATCAGTTCAACCTAAAGGAAGCAAATGCAATTAAGAGATTTGATCCTAGACAATTATTTATGAAACATTTGACATATGTTGGCTACAATGTCTCATTTTCTAATACATTCTAGTTTGGAGAAGAAGAGGGTGATAGGAAAACCCCTCAAGCATTTTCAATTGAGAAAATGAAAGAGGATATCAAAACAATTGTTAGTACTACCAATCAATATAGATAGTCAGGAAAAGTTGTGAATGAGAGGTCTTCACGGTCTCCTAATATTTCTCAAAAATGCATCCTACCAAAACAAAAATCTCAGTCTGCAGTTCAAGAGAAAAGGAAATCTTCAATAGATAATTCCGATGATGGAGGTGAAAAAAACCCTCCTAAGAGAAATCTGGAAATACCCCACGAAATCCCAATAACTAGCAAAAGGAAAAGAGGAACAAATAAGGAAAGATAAAGTGAGGGCATACCTGAAGAAGAAATTGTTCTTGAATATATGGATCTTAATGTGAATATCAAGGACATTGAATTTCTAGATGAAGAATAGAGGATTCAGGAAAGCAAAGCAATTGCAACATAATTGGCCACACAGAAGCCAATTTTATTTGAAGAGGAATCCCTAACCATACATAGTTCCATGTTTGGTAAATATTCAAAGAAACTGGTTATTAAAAAAAATCATTCAAAAAATAAAAAAGGTTCAAGGAAAATTGAGCTCAGAACTCGACTTCAATGGATTTCCACCTTCTAGAATTGTACATATTTATGAAGCTACATGACAAACCCTAAAAAATTTGATTGGAGAAATAGAACGAAAATATCATTCTAAATGACATAATTAAAGAACTAAAAAGTGCTTTAATTCCCCCCACCTCTATTCGTCAGCCCAATTGCCACAATACAACCTTGGAAAAGTCTTGATGGGACACCAAAATCCAGCTCCAAATTGAAGGGAACATCAAATTTACTTGCTACCATTAAGAGATATGTCAGAGAAAATATCTAGAAAAGAATGACTCTTATCCATAAGACATGGGAATTGAAAACGAGTTTTGTTTCCTTGGGATAAAAAATGACAAATTTCTAGAAATATCTTCAGGATGATCTTGAAAATGACAGAATTTTATAAATGGGTTGTTTCCACCTTTGTATCCAATGTTTCAAGTGTTAGTGAGTTCCAGAGGAAAGCAGAGGACTTACCTTTTGTACTCCAAATAAAACAACTTAAGGCATGTTGGTTAAAAATAATCAAGAGTTTTAGGGATATGTTGGTTGAATGTGATACTATAAGTGTTAAAAGAGGAGAATTTCATTTAAAGTTAATTGAATTTGATTTATCTGGATCAATAGGAGATGTGGATGATTCCATGTCTAATATTGAATTCTATAATTATGTCAAAAGAACAATTCGAAGAAAATTGGACTCATTGAAGATTACAACAGGTGAGAAGTTTAACAACTTGACAAAGTATTCCAAAATAGAAGTGGAAAGTTGGTTGGTTATTTATGTAAATAAAAATCAATAAATTGAGGATACTCTACACCAACTTTCGATGGACTTCAAAGACCTCAAAATTTTGTTATTTGATATTAAATTAAGGAAAGAAGTAATCATGGCACCAATGAGAGATTATATCGGGAATTGGTTAAATAAAGCCTTAACTAAAATAACTGAACCAAATCGAGAAGAAGCAATTGTAACCAATCAAGGAATTCCAATGAAGGACAATATAAAAGGCACACCAGCAAGCAGATAATGAGAGAGATATTCTATCATAGTAAGTAAATAGGTCACCTTTCATAATTTTCTATCCTTCATACTTCTTGTTTGGAGATCATCCCGTTGTGTCTTTTCATTTTGGAGAACCCACAACCGATATATAATCGTCTTCTTTTTATTTTTCTAGGTCCAGGCCTTCTTTCTTTTATGGTCCATGGGAGCCCCATCCCAGTCCATTTGGATGAACACAATCTTTAACTTTATTGTAAAACAAACTATTATTTTTGAACTCCCCAGAGAATTATTTCGGGGTGCAACTTTAATGACTTTTTAGACTTTGAATCTTAGAGTTTGAGATGTTTAAAGTTTACTTATCATATGCTCTTAAATTTTCAATGATATACTCTTTTAAAATTCTCTGCATTGTGGACTTATACTTGTCTTATGAATGTGACCAAATATTATTATGTTGTGATGGATGTGAGGAATGTTTTATTTCCATATGATGATTTATTTATTCATGTATAATATTATGTATATATTATATTTCAGTCTTTAAAAGATTCCTAGTCCTTCTCCTAGGAACTTTTCTTTGTGAATATATTTCTATCTTTTCCTTTGTATTTTCAAAGAAATAAGATTTGGGTTGGTTTTTTAGTATTCCCCTATTTGATAGTTTACAAAGATATATCTTTCAGACAATAACATAGGAGTACCACCTCTATAAAAATGTAGGGGGATGTTATCCTTGTCACATTGTTATTGGGATTGTGACCAATTTAAACATCAACAACACTCTATAACTTGATAATTGTCTATATATGCTGCTAGTTGTGCTTTTTCTCATATAGGTACAACAATTATATCATTATCCTTTATCCCAAGTTTGGACTTGACCAACATGTGAGAAATATAGGGGGAGGTAGGCTTGGATAATTCTTGCTATTTGATCCCTTGAGGTCATTAGTGAATCCTCCCATGTGGTGAACCTCTTCCATCACTAAAATGAGGGAAGATTATACTTAGGTGATAGTGGTAGGTTCTTCCATAGTCACACAATATTTGGGGATCTTTTGGAGGGCTTCACACAAGTACAAATCATGTGATAACATTTTGGGACCGTTACTGGGGAGGATTGAGCCATTCTCCTCACAACATATCTTTGGTAAACTTATCATGAATCCATTATCTCACAAGTTTACCTGGTGACTCCACTGAGGGTAGAATCCCTCACTTACCTTTGATGATATTCCAAGACTTCATTATAGTAATCAACCCATTTCCCCCATGGCTCCTTCGAAATGGGCATCCTACAATATTTTCAAAGCCTTAGACATGAGTAGGATTCACGGTTTTTCGTATGACATGCATAAAGGTGTTTTTTTCTATATTTCTAAATTCTCTGGTAACGATGGTACCAAATCCAATTATCATTTGAGGAGATTATACAATGAGTATGAGGCTCATGAAGTGAACCCTCAACACTAAGACGTGATCATGAGGTTGTTATATGCTTTTTTAATAGGGGATGTTAGATCATGGTACGATAAACTCCCAAGAAAGGGTATAAAGACATGGGAATACTTTGAGAATGATTTATTTAGGAAATGAGGTGATGGAAAGGATCAGGCCTTGATTTTTTTCTCACTTTGACAAAATCCAGAAACATGAACAAGAGCCTGTGAGAGAATTCAAGGAAATATTTGATTCCCTGGTAGAGGAATTTCCTCACAACATTATACCTTCAAAGGGGATTATCCTAGCCCAATATCTAAATGCTTTCCAAGGGAAATTATAATTCTTGTTGAGAGACAAGTTCCCTGGAACCCTCAAAGAAGCACAATAATTCACCTCCCTAATACAAACCAACTTTAACTCTTGCAAAATTGATACCCCCTCATAATATAAGTTTCTCTCGAACAAAATATCACAAACCTTTCACAATATCATGAGGTCCTCATGAACAAAGTAAATTCCCTATACGAAGGGTGTGCCCTTTATCAACAAGATATGGGTAATATTGGATGGGCAAAATCATCCCATGAGGGATCATGCCCTATTACCAAGAAAAAATGGCACACTTGAACTATGAAGGTTTCTAAGGAGAAAAAAATACAACTCCATACACCCATGAGTGAGGAGTTAAAATAGGAAATGATGATGAGTTGAAAACTACCAGCCATGATGACCTTCTATCCTCATTGATTTTTGATGGAGAAGACTCAAAGGGACAACCCAAGGGCTACATTGCTTCACAAGATTCTAGCATCAAAGAATATCAAGTCCCCCAAGATGAAGAGAATATTCCCCTAGTGCTCCATGCTGAAAATCTTGGTAGAAAGAATGGAAAACATGTACCCTTCTTCATCTCTCTCCTATTGAAAAAGCTCATCCTCCATAATTTCATGCTAGACTCAGGCACTTCCACGAATATCATGCCCTTGAGAGTAATACAACAACTTGGTCTAGAAATCTCACAACCTTATGAAAATGTATGTGGGGTGGATTCTCGACCTATCAAGGTTTGTGGCCTTATTAAGGAACTTAAGGTTAGCTTGGTAGCCTTTCCAAACATTTCCCTTGTCATGAATGTTGTCGTAATTGATATACCTAATGTTTTGGGAATGGTTTTATCCAGGGAATGGGCCACAACCCTGGGAGGTAACCTTTATATGGACCTATCATATGCCACCATCCCTCACCCCGAGGGAGGATTTGTCACCCTCTATAGAGAACCTATTGTATGATACCAAGTTGAAACCCTGCATAGTCCAGTGGATGAAGTATTGTATCTAAATGACAACATGGGAAATTTATATCCCATTAATCCTACACTCCAGATGGAGCAATTTCAGGACATTGGTGGCATGTGGAATTTAGAATTCAATGGTTCTCACTCTAATTTTGGTTCATGAGCTGGAATTTACTTCATAGCACCATCCATATGGGCCACCTATTTCTCATATAGGCTTGAGTATGATTGTACAAACAAAGTTGTCAAATACAGAGCCTTTCTCATAGGACTCAATCTATCCCTTGATAGGAATATAAAATTCTTGAAGGTCATAGGACATTTTTATCTGGTTGTTTCCCAAGTAAACCTAAAATTTGTTTCAAAAAATGAAAGATTCAAAAAATATAGGGACTCGGTGAGAGACACTATGAAACTCTTCGATGACTTTTCAATTGAAGCTACCCTCGGAGAAAATAACTATGTCATTGATTCTCTGGTTGTCTCTGCATCTACCCTACAACCTCTTGAGGAGGTCCTTCAGGACTCATGCAAAATGGAAGTGGTCTTTAGGCTATCAATCCCTGATAACCTAGAACATTGGTAGGTTTTTGATGATGATGCCCAGATCCTTAGATTCTTGCAAAGAAATAAAGCATTCTTTGATTTCGAAGCAAATTGCGTAGCAAACTCCATAAACTTAGAATTTATATACCTAGCTAACACCACTCTCCCAAGAGGATGTGTCCCCTTAGAACGAATGTTTGATAGACATGACATGTACAAGGGAAAGCATGTTGTGGACCAGTATGATAAATATTTTATTTTAACATAGGATCAGGGATAGAGCCAAGGATGGTAAATATATGAAAGGGAACTACCAAGGCTGAGAGGGATGGTATATTAAATCTCATTTGACAGTTTAAGGAAATATTTTCTTGTACTCACGATGACATTAAATCTTAAAGGGGTGATGCTATTCAGCATGACATCCCTCTCATAGAAGGATCCAAACCATTCAGACATAAGCTAAGGCACATAAACCCTAAGTCAGTGCCTCAAATAAAGAAAGAAATTCAAAATATGGTTGGCGTTGGGCTCATAGTCCCCATTTGGTATTCTTCTTGGATATCCAACTTGGTGGTTGTCCGAAAAAATATTGGAGACATCAGAATATGTGTTGAATTTAGGAATCTCAATCAATTGTCTCTAATGGATAACTACCCTCTCCCCAACATGGAACATCTATTACAAATATTTACTCGTGTTGGAATGATGTCTATGTTGGATGGGTTTTCAGGCTACAAAAAGGTTTTGGTAAAGAGGGAGGATCAACTTAAGACTACATTCACCGCCCCTTTGGGAAAATTCATGTACTTAAGAATTCCTTTTGGCCTCATGAATGTCGGGTCTACTTTCCAAAGAGCAATGGATTTTTCCTTCGGGGATTTGATAAAGAAAATCATAGAGATATACCAAGAAAATTTGACAGGTGTATCTAAGGAAAGGAATGCACATATCTCACACCTTAGGATGATATTTGAGCTTTGTAGGAAATATGGAATCTACGTTAACCCCAAGAAATAAATCTTCAGTATCAACAAAGAGAGGTTTTTAGGACATGTGGTTTCATAAGAGGGTATTTCCATCGATCTCGAAAGAGTTGAGTCTATTAAGAACATCTGGTCTCCTACTAATAAGAAATCCTTGCAATCATTTTTTGGCAAGATCAATTTTATAAGACAGTTCATCCAAAAAATCAATGAGAAGGTTAATCCAATTAACTTTTTTCTAAGAAAGGATGTTTCTTTTAGATGGGATAATAATAGCCTAAATTTCTTTGAAGATATTAAGGAATCAATCACTATGACGTTTGTCTTGGTTATCCCTGATTACTCTTGTGACTTTATAATTTTTTCATTCGCCTCTCAAGACACTATAGTTGGAGTGTTGTTGCAAAAGAAAAAGGACGATTATGAGAAACATGTAGCCTTCATGATAAAAACCTTTAGGGATGTTGAATTAAATTACTCAATCACTGAGAAGCAAGCCTATGCCCTTGTCAAATCCCTTAAGCACTTTAGGAGTTATGTTAGATACAACAAAATCAAATATTATGTGTCTTACCCCACTATAAAAGATGTTCTTTCTCAACAATATTACCTTGGGACTAGGGGAAAGTGGGTGTCAAAAATTCAGGAATACAACTTAGATATCAATCCCACTAAGATTATCAAGGGACAAGGCTTAGCCCAGATGTCGACTGAAAGTAATGAGGAAGCCATACAAATGGGGGAAAATGAGCAAGTCAATGTGATAGTGAGTGAGATAGAACATGATGAATAGTATGTTGGCATTATCTACTACTTGAAGAACCTTTCATGCCCATACCACTTGGTGGATCACAAAAAGAGAGTGTTGAAGCTAAAGGCTATGAAGTATTGCTTGAACCAAGATATTCTTGGTTGGAAGAACCCTGATGGAATCATCCTTAGATGTGTGAACAAAGATGAAGCCAACCAATTGATTAAAGAACTCCATTCAGGGTATTGTGGTTGTCAATTCGTTCCCCGCATGATCTGAAAATACCAAACGAGTTCTGATATCAACTTGATCCGAAATATCAACAAACTCTAATACCAATTTAGCCCAAAAATCCTTAGATGTCAATTAGTTCATAAATACACATAAACATATGACCAGATTTGGGAAATTGAAGATCGACTTGACTATTTGAAAAATATCATGTGAATGTATTACTTATCTATAAACTTTATTAACTGATAAATATAACTTGTGGAAATAATGAGTGCCAAAATGGAGAGAAATACATCGTTCTTATTATTTCTCAAAATGCCAAAATTACAATAAATGGGCTTACAATGCCAAATTTGATGTCACTCTTCAGTTATGCTGCTCAATCCCAGAAACAATGGTAATTACTAAATTCCTCATTAAATTCTGGGAAAAAGGAGTATAAACTTGACTATGTTCTGAACCGGTGCTTAAAGACCCCTTTTTGCATGCATAACGAGACTATGGGTCTCATACATGACAAATTGGACTAAGACTTTTCATACATATAATTTTTACATAAATAGACATCATCATCATAATTTTATCGAAATCCAGAGAAAAATGAGTATAAACACCCTATACTTCCCTCAAAGAACTATGGCACACAAAACGAGACGAACCCAAAAGAGGGACACCTCTTGCATGAAAAACAAGGAAAAATTCTAAACTTGGAATGAATATATATGCATACCCTCTCTTTGGAAAACATTTCCATGTCCCAGGAATTGGTTTTCATTCCCATTAAATAGGCCTATGTCGGCCAAACCACCAACCAAAATCTTGGGTAAAATTGGTTTTAATATAAATATAATATTTAATGTTAGTTATAAAAAATAGCATGCATGGTGTATTGGTAGGAGGCTTGTGGTTAATACTAAGGAATATTCTTTGGAATATTTGTATATTCTTGTTGATTAAGGTTGGTTGTCATTGATGTCAACCCTTGAAGAAAGCACCGTAGCACAAAGGTTTGGGTAATGGACCCAATATTGTTTGATGTAAATATGACTCATTATTGTTTTTTCATGGTTGATAAGAAGTAAATATGGATGAACTCCAAAGTGGTCCCCTTATGGTGAAAGCCCTCAAGGGAAGACGCTTTGTGGAGTAAGAGAACCCATGCTTAATTGTGGAATAATGAGATGAAGGACAATGAATTTTCCAGGGAAACTATCCTAGATGGATAGTGCTTGTCATGCCATTTCTGGTGGTATGTAGAACATCACATAACTCCTCATGGTTAGAGAGTTATGACCATGTGAAGTTGGAGAACCCAGGTTTGGGTAATGGAACCAAGTTTGTTTGATGTATAACGGTATGAATTTTGCTATATTTTAAGGTAATACTATTCTATATGGATAGTACATGTCATTCCATTTCTGGTGGTATGTGGAATGTCACATAAATCCTCACGGTTTGAAAGTTATGGCCTTACGAAGTTGGAGGACCCTCATATGTCATCTAGAAGCCCCAAAAGGT